>JAGFNQ010006195.1:0-390138 GCA_024364735.1 Boesenbergia rotunda
CTGCATAACTCTTCTGCCTACTCTGAGCAGTCTCTATCCTCTGGCGGATGCTCCTGATTGCTTCTGTGGTATCCTCTATAAGATCAGTCTGAGATCCCATTTCTTTCTTCTCACTACCTTCATACCAACAGAGGGGAGATCTGCACTTCCTACCATAAAGAGCTTCATAGGGTGCCATACCAATAGTGGCTTGGTAACTGTTGTTGTAGGCAAACTCAGCTAAACATAAATACTTGCACCAACTGCCCTTGAAGTCCAATGCACAAGCTCTGAGCATATCTTCTAGTACCTGATTCACTCTCTCTGTCTGTCCATCGGTCTGGGGATGGAATGCTGTGCTGAATTTCAGTTTGGTGCCTAACGCTGTCTGTACACACTCCCAAAAGTGTGATGTGAAACGACCATCCCTATCAGAGATAATGGTCTTCGGGACTCCGTGTAGTCGGATCACTTCCTGCACATATAATTGGGCTAACTTCTCAATTGAGTAAGACACTCTGATTGCCAAAAAGTGGGCAGACTTGGTCAATCTGTCTACTATCACCCAAATAGCATCATAGCCATTAGTTGTCTTTGGTAGACCAACTATGAAATCCATGGCTATGTCTTCCCATTTCCACTCTGGAATCTGAATGGGCTGTAGGACACCTCCTGGTCTCTGGTGTTCTGCTTTAACTCTCTGACATGTCAGGCAGGTGCTGACATACTTAGCTATGTCTCTCTTCATCCCGGACCACCAAAATCTTCTTTTCAAATCTGGTACATCTTAGTGGAACCAGGATGCATTGAGTAGGGAGTTCCATGGGCTTCTTCAAGAATCTTCTTTCTCAGCTCTTCATGATTGGGGACACATAAACGGTCACCATAGTAGAGTATCCCACTGTCAGATACTCTAAACCCTTTACTCTCTTCTTCTTGCACCTCTTGCTTGATCCTTTGGATATCAGAATCCTCAGCTTGCTCTTTCTGTATCTCTTCAAGCAAAGTCGACTCTAGTGTCAATAGAGCTAGCTGCCCATCAATAATCTCCACTCCATAATCTACTATCTCCTTCTGTAATGGTGGTGCCAATGATGATAAGGACATCAAAGTGGCACAAGTCTTTCTACTCAGTGCATCTGCTACTCTATTTGCCTTACCAGGGTGGTAAAGAATCTCACAGTCATAGTCCTTCACTAACTCGAGCCACCTTCGCTGTCTCATATTGAGGTCTTTCTGAGTGAAGAAATATTTCAGACTCTGGTGATCTGTATAAATCTTACACTGCACTCCATACAAGTAATGCCTCCATATCTTTAGAGCAAAGACTACAGCTGCCAACTCCAGATCATGAGTGGGGTAATTCTTTTCATAGTCCTTGAGTTGCCTGGAAGCATAAGCTATGACTTTGCCTTCTTGCATAAGGACTGCTCCAAGTCCTAGCTTTGATGCATCACTATATATATCAAAGCTCTTATCACCTTCGGGTACTGTAAGAATAGGAGCGCTTGTTAGTCTCTTCTTCAACTCAAGAAAACTCTGCTCACAGTCTTCAGTCCACTCATACTTCTTATTCTTTCTGGTAAGGGATGTAAGTGGTGAAGCTATCTTTGAAAAGTCCTCCACAAACCTTCTGTAGTACCCTGCCAAACCCAGAAAACTTCTGATCTCACTAGCATTCTTTGGTTGACTCCAGTTACTAACTGCTTCAATCTTGGCTGGGTCTACCATAATACCTTCCTTGGAAATAATGTGGCCTAGGAAGGCCACCCGATCAAGCCAAAACTCACACTTTGAGAATTTGGCGTACAACTCCTTTTGGTGTAAGGTTTGCAACACTATCTTCAGGTGTTCTTCATGTTCTTGCTGAGTCTTTGAATACACTAGGATATCATCAATGAAGACAATAACGAACTTGTCCAGAAAATCCTTGAATACTCTATTCATTAGATCCATAAACGTCGCAGGGGCGTTTGTCACTCCAAAGGGCATAACCACAAACTCATAGTGCCCATATCTTGTACTGAAAGCAGTCCTTGGCACATCACTCTCCTTCACTCTGAGCTGATGGTAACCTGATCGCAGATCTATCTTGGAGAACACTGTAGCTCCCTTCAACTGATCAAATAAATCATCTATCCTTGGCAAAGGATATCTGTTCTTGATGGTTACCTTGTTCAAAGCTCGATAATCTATGCACATTCGCATAGATCCATCTTTCTTCTTGACGAACAGTACAGGAGCTCCCCAAGGTGAATGACTAGGGCGGATGAAACCCTTGTCAAGCAGCTCTTGCAATTGTTCTTGCAATTCTTTCAGTTCTGCTGGCGCCATGCGATAAGGTGCTTTCGAAATTGGGTTGGTTCCTGGGGCCAACTCAATTTCAAACTCAATTTCCCGATTGGGAGGGAGTCCTGGTAGCTCTTCAGGAAACACTTCAGGATAGTCACAGACTACTCTCACATCTTCTTTCTTTAATTCTTCCCTTTGACTTGCATCCACTATATGAGCTAGAAAACCAGAACATCCATTTTCTAACATCCTCTGAGCTTGTAAGGTAGATAAAACCTTTTTGTCTTTCTCTTCGGGTCTCCAATAAATTCAAATGAAGGTTCTGCTTCTGGTGTAAACTTGACCCTTCTCTTGCGGCAGTCTATAGAAGCACTGTACTTGCTCAAGAAATCCATCCCTAAAATGACATCGTAATCCTTCATCTCAAGGATTACCAAGTCACTGTAGAGCTCTCGGTTGGAAATCCAGATTTGTACTGCCCTTAGCCTCTGGGTAGAGGCCATAACTTCTCCTGATGGTAGAGTTATTAGAAACTCCTGACTTAAACTCTCTGGTGGGATCCCTAGCTTTTTAGAGAATAGTATAGATACAAAAGAATGGGTTGCCCCAGTATCGAATAACACAATAGCATACTGAGATGAGATGAGTATTCGACCTGTGACCACAGTAGGAGCATTTGCCACATCTTCCTTGCTAATGGAGAAAATCCTGGCGTTGGTTGTGGCTGGTGGGGCTTCCATCCTCATCTGGCTGTAATAAGGTCCCTCCATAACTGGCTGCATCTGGTGCAGCTGAGCAGGTCCACCTCCGTACTGAAGAAACTGGGGTGGAGGTTGCTTTGCTTTAGGACAAGCCTTGGCCATGTGCCCTACTACTCCACATATATAGCAAGCTCCAACACTTGACTTGTTAGGGCAAGCCTTCATCATGTGTCCCTCTGCTCCACATATATGGCATCCACTCATGCCCTGACGACACACTCCAGGATGTGTCTTTCCACACTTTGGGCAAGGAGGATACTTAGGCTGCTTGCTTGAGGTGCCTCCTTTACTTCCCTCAGAAGTCTTCTGGTCCCCCTGCTTTCTCTTGCTTGAATTCCCTTTCCAGTTCTGTTGATTCTGTGTACTCCCTTGGGACTTCTGAGCTGAGGTCTGTTGTTGTTGCGCCCGTGTAACCCTTATACTGTTTAAGTAGTGCTCAGTGATCAAAGCACTACTTACTAACTCCTCTGAAGTTTGTGGTCTGTTACCACTGCCGGCCACGTTCAAAGCTATCTGGGGCCTCAGCATCTTGAGCATCAGCCTAACTCTCTCCTTCTCAGTACTAACTAGCTCTGGGCACAAGCGAGCTAGTCGATTGAATTTCTTCACTGCTTCATCTACAGTCAGATCTCCTTGACGGAACTCAGTAAATTCATCATAGTGCTTGTTTGTCACTTTCATGTGAAAGTACTCTTCCAGAAATTCTGCTTCAAATTCGGCCCAGGTCATCTGATTCACATTCCTCTTAGCTTTCACTCTTTCCCACCACATCCTAGCATCTCCAGTAAGGCAGAAGGATGTGCACTTTATCTTCTCCACCTCGGGCCAGTCCAGTAACTCCATTATACTTTCCACCGTTTTGAACCATGCCTGAGCATCCCATGGTTCACTTGTGCCAGAAAAATTCTCGGGCTTCAGTCTCTGCCACTGGATCAGATATGCTTCCTGTCTCACTTCTCTTGTCAGAGGTACTGGGGGAGTCTCTGTCACCGCTGGTGTCGCTACTTGTGCCACTGGCGCCACTGGCGTGGCAACAGGGGTGGCTTGCTGATTAGCCATCAAGGCAGCAATGACTTGCTGCTGCTCAGCAAGTTGCCTCTGAAGCTGGGCCACCACTCCTTGAAGATCTGTGGGTGGTGCTGACTCAGTGGACTCCTGCTCTCTAGGAGTCTGCTCCTCATTTCGGACAGTTCTGGGACGTCCTCTTGCCATTCTCTTTCTCTATGGTGTATAGAAAATAAATAAGAAATAAATGCATATTATTTCTTACTAACTTGCTTCACTATCTCTATGCATACATTATCATATCATAGTAATACTATCATGCTTTTCTACTATCATGCACTTACTAATACTAGCAGTCAATAAAGAAAGCATATTAACAAAAACAAAACAACATTAAATTTCTTACTTGGTAGGCGGCAGGGTTGATGCTTGATGTCAGTGTGGCGGAAGGGTGGAGACCTGCTCTGATACCACTCTGTGACGACCCGACTTCCCTTAACTTCCTTAAAGCGGACGTCACATTTGCTTAACCTTAACTTTACCTTATCCTTAGCCTTAGGTTACACCTACTTGAGTCCCCTTAACTTGCTCTGAATTTTTTTTTTCTTCCTTCTTTTTTTTTCAAAAAAAAACAAAACAACTTTCATTTTATTTGCTTTGCCAGGATTTGACCCCTAGACCTCTTAGTTGTAACACTAAAGCACTAACCAGCTGCTCTACCCAGTTTTTCTTTAATGGTAGCAGTCGACTGCTATTATATCAGTCGACTGGTGTCAGTCGACTGGTATATGGTCAGTCGACTGCCATATCGAACAGAAGGTTCTGTTCGATATAGCAGTCGACTGGTATCTGAGCCAGTCGACTGGCACGCCTGAAACTGCAAATTTCAGACCTGAAAATCCCTTTCAAACATCCACAAATCACATACTATCACTTCGCATTAAGATATAACTTCAAATCTATCATATATACTAGTTTATTTGGCACATTGGCAACTCAAAACCAATCCAAACTCTTGAAATTGAAACTAATACGGAACTTAACCAAACTAACCAAGCATATGGAAAAACATAAGTAAACATCTTCAAGTTGTATCAACTTCTTACTCTATGCGGAAATTAAACACATTGGTTCACTCTTTACTATTCAAAACATAAAACTAAATGTTTCTAAATACCAAACTCTACTCATACTCAACCCAACGGATCTTTTACCCCGGTTCCACCTCCTCTGAACATCAATGCAAGTCCTGTCGCCTCCCAACTTACGCTTTCTCTTTTCCTTTATCTGCAATAGAAGGAAAATGCAACTAATAAGCACAATGCTTAGTAAGTAAATCCCTACTCACAAAATCATGATGTCAATACTAAACATGCTCATTTCGAAGAATGATTTAAAACTTTACTTACTTCAAAACTTACAACTAAACATGCTTACAACTTGAAACACTTTATCATGTTTGTTAATGTATCAAAGTACACAACTAACCATGCTTACTACTTGAACTACTTTATCATGCTTGCATTGTATCAAGGTACACATATAATAATTAAACACTTTCTCAAAAAAAGAAACTACTTGATCATACTTATATACTTGAAAATAAATAATCAACTTTCTCTTAGGCCTTGACATTGTACCATGGTATCAGTGTACCAACTGCGCGCTTTTCTAATAGGTTGCGAGGTAGCTAGCCATCGCATCCTATTAGAACTTTCTACTAACTTTCTGTGGGCCTTACATTTGCCCGGTACATGTCTCTTTCACAAAAGTAAAATACTTTTCTTACTATACTTATTCATACTTATCAACTAACTTTTCTTTTGCATTAAAAGAGCTTAACCTTCCTTACATTAAACTTTCCATCAAGCACACTATGTGCCCTTAACCCAAAACTTCACTTTTGGGTCCTTTCTCATATTAAAACTTATCATGCTTGGCCTACTTACATTCAATACCATTTAATTGGATTTCTAACATAAGAAAACATGCAACTTTAACAATCTAAACATGCAATTAGCAAGGTTTCTCAAAACGTGCTTCTTTTTCGAAATCATGGCTTTATAGCAAGAATTTCGTAACGAAAACTACTCCTATTGCAGGTGAGTGATTTACTTACATCGGTCTTGAAGAAAACTCACAAAAACAGGGAGAAAACTCCCTACCAAATCCTTTCCCCTCCTTCTTTTGAAAAGCTTCCACCTTTAGCCCTAGGAAACAACCCTAGGTCTTCTCTACTCAAGGGAAAAGGTGAAGAAGAAGAAGAAGAAGAAGAAGAACCCTTGAATTCGCCTCTTCCTCGCCTCTCTTCTCTGTTCACGCGCGCGGCTACGGCTTCTCCAGGGTTTCACGCGACTTAAGGGGGCTTAATATACCTCTTAATGAAAAGGCTTAACTACTCTATAACATTATATCTCTCCTTCCTTTTCTGTGCTTGATACCCTAGCCCAGCTGGTTCGTTGGCTTCCCTTCCTCGCTGTGGTCGCGGGTTCAATCCACGGCTGCCCCTTTAAAATGTTTTTTTTTCCTTTTTTTTTATTTCTTTCTCCTTTCTCTAAAATACCAAACGGACTCGGAAAATTCCATAAAAATACTCTAAAAATTCCTAAAAATATCTAGAATATTTCTAAACCATTTTTAAATAATTCTAAGGACTTTAAGAACTAAAAAATGGAAATTTTGGGGCGTTACAATTCTTAATACTATCAGAATTAATTTCAGGATTATTCTTAATATTATCAAAATTAATTTCAGGAATATCCTTAATATTATCAGAATTAATTTTAGAAATTATTGCATTGATATTGAAGATTAAACGGTTAATTTTTGATATTTTAACATTATCTATATTTTGTAATTGGTCATGCAAAATATTGATTTGACTATACACACAGTTAAATTTTTCAGAAAAATCATCTAAGTTATTATCATAAGATAGTGCAGGAATTTGAAAATCTTTGCGAACGTAAATTTTTCGTACATTTGACGGACACTGATTCTTGTAGTGTCCGTGCTTTTCATATTTGAAGCATTTGATGTGACTCTTGTCCCGCCGGATTCCGGGTGCTAGTACCTCCTTTGTCGCCGGTGGTGTAGATCGAGTCTTACGAGTAAGACACTGATTTTTATAGTGTCCTCTCTCCCTGCACTTGAAACATATAATATGAAATTTAAAATTGACCATAATTAACGAAAAATACCTGATTTACCCCTGGGCTTCCCCTCAACTCCTAGCGTCTTTGCTCCGTCGGCTATTAGTTCGGTGAAGAGCTACCAGGCTTTGATACCACTTGTGGGGACCAGTGTCGTCGATAGAGGGGGGGTGAATATCGACCGTAAAAACTTTTTCTGGAAAGCGTGTCTTTCGATCATTCTAGATAGAGAGTTAGTGTGCAGCGGAAGTACTAAAGAACAGAAAAGAAAGACACATTGTACACACGGGATTTACTTGGTTCCCAACCCCCCAGGGTCAGTACATCCAAGGCCTAAGTACGGGAAATGCCCATCCACTAATGGTCTCCTTTTCGGACTTTCCGAAGGTGAAGAAACACGTCTTACAGTGTACGATTTACAATAAAAAAGATAGAGAAAAATAAGTGCAGAATGTAAATTCAAACCAAACAAAAGAGTTGAAGACTCGACCGATCTGGAACTCCGAAGTGCCGCACACTTCCTCCCGGAGCCTCCTTGGTCACAGAGCTTCGTCTTTAGCACTTTGTCGTTACTTGGAATGCTCAGAATGATCTCGGAATTCCTGTTCTAAGTTGAGGGGTCGAAGCCCCTTTTATAACCTTTTTACTGGGCGCCTGTGTTGAAGGGGGCGCCTCAGTTGCCCAGGACAAAATTCATCCTCGCGCCGAATTTGCAACACGTCTTCCTCCCTTCCCAGGTGCCTGACCCATATAGGGCACCTAGGAGCTCACAGGCGCCTGGCAATCCAGGGTGCCTGAGACCAGGCTGCTACAAGTGAGGCGCCTGCTTCTCTTGGGCACCTGTGTTCACACAGGCGCCTAGGAGCTTGTTTCCCAGCCTCCTCTTGTGATTGTTCGCCTGTTTTGTCTTCAATTCTAGGTACCTGCAAGATACACAAGACAAACATATACATGCACTTAGCCTTAATGAATTGGTTCTGACTTCGGATTTCCCGTGAAACCCTAGGTCGAACCGACGTCGATGTTCCCATCCCGGGGAACGCGCCTTTCACCTACTCCTCTCAGGAGAAGATTTGCCACCCGGCCCATCCGGTTGGACTTTGCCCAGCTTTACTCACCAGGACTTTTGCCCAATCTTATGACCAGGACTTCGTGCCCAGTCCACGACTAGGACTTATTGCCCAACTTCACTCATCAGGACTTCGGTGCCCAGCCCTCGGCCAGGACTTATTGCCCAATTTCGCGAACCAAGACTTCGTGCACAACCCTCGGTCAGGTTTTAGGTGCCCAGCCCACGGCTAGGACTTAGTGCCCAATCTATGATCAGGACTTAGTGCCCAATTCTTCGAACCAGGACTTATTGCCTAGGTTAACTAGGACTTTCCTTCACTTTGGTACTATATTTTTTGACTACCCTTCTCTTGTTCAATGTATCACTAACTTAAGCATATTGTTAAATATTGAAACATTTAGAGGAGGACATCACTGATATATCTTGCACCAACAAAAATATTTTCTGATAAAAGTACTTGGATTTGTTAAAAAAAAGGGAGGATTTTTGAAAATTATGTTTTCGTTAAGAAACTTCAAATATTTTTAAAAATCATATTGTTGGTGCAAATTTTAACTTAAAATCATTGTTATTATCCTTTATTTATTTTTGATGTGTGCCAAAGGGGAGAGAGCACCTTAAGTTAGATTTTTTTGATTTCTCTCAAGTATTGACCTAAAACCCTTAGACCAAAACCTAACTTAAGATTATTGTCAAACATCAAAAAGGGGGAGATTGTTGGTGCAAAGAGCATCAGCCATGAATAGTCAACCTCTAGTGTTTTGATATTTGATAATATACCATGGTCTGGTCAAAGTGATCAAGGGTTATGTCAAACATGACCTGATGTTTGGTAGGGTAAACCCAGGTTTGATGAGTTTGACAAAGGGTTAGTCAAACATGACCTGATGTTTGGCAGAGACAATATACTAAGGTCTGGTCAAAGTGATCAAGGGTTAAGCCAAACAGGACCTGATGTTTGGTAGGGTAAACCCAGGTTTGATCAGTTTGACAAAGGGTTAGCCAAACATGACCTGATGTTTAGCAGAGTGAATAGAACCTAGGGTTGGTCAGTTTGACCAAGGGATTAAACCAAACTGGACTTGAGATTTGGTAGAGAGAGAGTATACTTACCTGAAGTTTGGAAGAAAGAAGTCTAGTCATGATTAAGATAACTAACAAAGAAATCCTGGTGAGTGAAGCTGGGTCCTGGTGAGTGAAGCTGGGTCCTAGTGAGTGAAGCTAGGTGGAAGAAACCCTGGTGAGTGACGTTGGGTCCTAGTGAGTGAAGCTAGGTGGATGAAGTCCTGGTGAGTGAAGCTGGCCAAGAAGTCTTGACCTGCAGGGTTGAACACGAAGTCTTGGTTTGGGGAATTGGGCACGAAGTCTTGGCCGAGGGTTGGGCACCGAAGTCTTGGTCCACGCGATTGAGCATGAAGTCCTGGTCGGGGATCGGGCAACGAAGTCTTTGCCAAGCTAGGACTACGGATAGAAGTAGAGACGGGTCAAGGATCGGACATCTCGAGATTCGGGAGTCTCGTAGGACGAGCATAAAGTCTTGGTCCGGGGGACCGAGCAGAAGACTTTGCCGAGAGGGGATCGCAGACAGAAGTGGAGATGGTCGAGGTCGGACGTCTCGAGATCCGGATTCTTGGAGGCCGAGCAAAAGTCCAACTGGAGGTCCCGGTTGGCAAAGGGTAACTTCTCCAGGGTGGAGAAGGTGAGGACGCGTTCCCCAGGAAAGGGAACAGTAAGTGTCGATTCGACCTAGGATTTCAGCAGAAATCCAAAAGTCAGCACCAGACAACTTTAGATGTCAATCAACTAAGGCTTAAGATTATTTGTTTTGTCTTGTGTTTGATTGTCTTCCAGGAACTTGGAGACGGAGGCAAGATAGGAGAGCAAACACATGAAAAACATGGACCTGGGAAAAGCTTCCTGGGCACCTGATTCATATCAGGCGCCCAGTGTGGTGGGCGCCTTGGGTTAAGGGTGGCTATCCCAGATGCCTCATACACCAGGTGCCTAAAGCTTCCCAAGTGCATGAGTGCTCCCAAGTGCCTGGGAAGCAGACTTTATCCTAGCGCCGAGTTCACTGGTTCGTATCAAATTTGACCTCTTATGAGGCGCCCCATAAGCTATATCAGGCGCCCGAGAACTATGTATAAAAGAGGGTTTGACCCCTCAGATCAGAACATCAAGTTTTCCATCTGCTCATTCATTCTGTGCAAAGCAAAAGTGCTCAGACGAAGTTCTGAGACCAAGGAGGCTCTAAGAGGAAGTGCGCGACGCTTCGGAATTCCAGATTGGTCAAGATCGTCGACTTGTTTGGTTTGCTTTTAGTTTACAAGTTATTTTACTATTTATCCTTTTGTACTTATAAATCCATATTGTAAGACGGGTTTTCTCCACCTCCAAAAATTTTGCAAAGGAGACCACTAGTGGACTCACGCTGAGTACATAGGCCTTGGACGTACTGACCCTGGGAGGTTGGGAACCAAGTAAATAAATCCCGCGTGTCTGCTGTGTTTGTCTTTTACATTTATTATTCCACTGTGCTACTAACGATCTGATTACAAAATTAAACGTACAAAAGACGAAACAAAGCAGGAGTCGATATTCCCCCCTCTATCAACGCCACCGATCCTACAATGACTTTTTCAAGGAGGCTCCTATAACACTATCCAACAATGCTCTAGGTATTATCCCCTACTTCATGATGTTGAATTAGGGTAACCTATTAAGCTATGTGATAACCACTGGTGCCCTAGTGAGGTTTTGAACTACTTTCGTGGACAACCTATCAAGTCTCGATCCTTATGGATTAGAGAATTGGATTCAGCTTTTGGTTATTCTCCGCATCCCGTGGGATATAAAAATTCACGTTAGTGTTATAGTCTTGTATGCACAATAAGGATTAACAAATCTTATGATAAAAGAAAGATGAATAAATATAAAACTAATGTTAACAATGCATTGAACTATTCTCTCATCCAAAATTAATAGTATTACTTCATGGAGATGGAGTTACAATGCAAAGAAATGAAGGAAAGCATTCTACAACTCAAATCTACAATAAAGGAGAAAGAATGCTTAGTCGTGGTGTACGTTGATGCCTTCGAAACAATTCCAAGATCTAGGGAGGAAGGAATCTTGACGGCCCCTTTGAAAGGACTTTCTCCTATGTTCCCTGTCACAAGGAAACCCCCTTGATAGGGAAGGAAAGAACCCCTTCATCCCTCTCTTCAAATGATGCATGGTCATGTCAAGAGGCATGGCTAGATTGTGCATCATGTTAGAAAATCATGTTCCAAGGCTCCTTGTCTTCATTTTAGCTTTAAATTCACATCCTATCAATAAACACACGCAAAGAGCAAAGCTTTGAATAAAAACGGTAAAAACAATTCAATGATATTATATGTATGTCAAATATGTTCGTACAATAGAACAAAAGCATGCAGAATTGTATCAAAATCATATGCATGAAACAGATACATCAATACATCAGTGTATTCTTGAAAGGGAAAATTAGATTCCTTAGGTTAGAGCACCTTCATGCTTGAGCAACATTTAGTTAAAAGAGATATTTACAATTACATTGCTAATGATCGTCATAGTGAAATCGAAATCCTAGATTTGTATCAAAGAACTGATTTTCTCCATGTCTTTTAATTTTTTTTATAGTGTAATTGCTTTCACAACAATTCTCCCAATTTCAATTCGTCTAGATAGCCTTCTATTTCTTGTAAATTGGTACTCATCTCCACAGTCCATGAGGATGATAATTTTACTAGTAGATGATGATTGTTCACTTCAGTTAGCACGCATTAGTAACCAAGGCTTAGGACTTCTTCAGGATGCCCAGTCCCAAGAAACCATGGGTGGGCACTATTTGAAAGTCCTACATATAACCTATTAATGTAGTTAGCCTCTAGATGTTGTATAGAGGCGACTACCTACACGAGACTGACACAGTTGTCTTTGTGGATAGGATGTGCACAATTTTTGGTATTGTGGAGTCTTAGGAGCATCTGTTTTTCAACACCTACAAGAGCTATGGAGGAGGATTAGAGAATGATTGTAGATGCACTAGAAGATGTTTACCTACCAATGAATGCTCAAGGTATCCAGGCAACACTATTTTGGGAGCCAAGTTTTGAGGAAGGTTGGGTATGTAGCTATGTTATCCACGATACATATGTGTGGAAGGTTAAGAATCATAGCAATTTGGAGAGAGACAGTTGGATGTAGACAAGACTTCTAGGGTACATTTGGTTGAGGGTGTTCCTTGATAACCTTGGGCATGTGATTACTAGGTAATCACATAACCATAAGTTATGGGGAATAAAATATAACCTAACGTTGTTCAGTTCCATCTTAGGTAATGGGGCAAAAACTTATTTGGTTGAATGTTTTAATGTATAACCTAATATAACACTTACTGTATTACGTCTGATTCAATCTTAATTAATTTTTATTTTATGATTAAATTTTGACATTCTAACTATTAAATTTATATTGGTTGCAACCGTGATGTATAATAATTTTACTTTGTGATTTCTCATCTTCAAACTTCCTCAACCAACAACTCTATCCAAGTCAAAACTTCTTCCTTTGGTATCAAACCTGATCAGAATCATTTATTCTACCTACTTTAACCATTTAAGTTAATCATGTCCTTCAAATTTCTATTAATCAGGTCTTTTTCAAGCACAATGATACATCTAAAGTTTAGAAATTTGCCAAACAAAGACTTACACATTTAAGGAAAAATTTTACTCTAAGATAAATACAAAAATTAATAGACAGAAGTAATTCAAAAAGACATTCATCCAAATAAGTTATGTTCAAAATGATATCACAACTATCAAAAAGTATATCAAAATATCAGTACCAACAACCTAATTCAAATAGCTATTTCATTTGGGATGGATCTCAGAAAGTTGCATCATCATATAATTTCTCCTAAATATCTTTGGCAATGCGAAGAAGTTGTCAACCTTGTGTTCATCCTTGAGAATATACTTCACAACATCCATAATTTCTTGCTCAGAGAATTCAGAAAGTTCTATTAACTCTTTATATATCATCATTTTTCTATCACTATTCTCTGTTTGTTTCTTGAAGTAGGTGAAGATATCCTCATCAGCCTTAGTAAAATAAATAATATAATTTTTTATCTCTCCCACCAAGTCACTTAGAATATTATCAGACTTGTCTTTTTTCTTTTTGGTTGACTTCTTGTTTGTTGGACAAACTGATGAACTTGGTGTTGGGACCGGGTGCATGCCGACGCGGACATGTATTGTAATTGTTACATAATTACATGCAGCGGAAACAAAAGCATGAATAATTTCCTAAATTATTCTAACACATATCCTAAGTATGCAATGTGTTCACATAATCGAAATATAAAATTTTTGCAGAAAAGGAAATTACTCTACGAATTACCTTGCGTAACTTGGAAGAAGGGACGAGATCCAAACGTTAGCGTCCCTTGAAAGCTACGCCTCTATTCGTATCCACACCGAGTATCGTCGGGATGACTTCGCTAAGCCACGAGTTTCGTGTTCATGAGAACTACTAGATTCTCCGTGAACACGACGAAAACCGAGAGAGTAATCAAATCGAAAGACTCACCACCAAGGTTGGCCGAAGAGGAAGATCGTCGCAAGGAAGAACTTTGTCGCCTTGATGCTTCTCCTTATGCTCACGACAAGAAGAAAGAAGGAAGGCCTATGGCCGGCCATGAGAGAGGGAGAGAAGAAGAGGAGAGAGCCCAAGCAATTCTTAGATGGATCCTCTTCCATGGCACCTCTTGGGTCCTTTATATAGGGAGAGGTTTCTTAATTCCCAAGCAAACCTCTCCTTGATTATGGAATAATTTCTCAATCAATCCATAATCAAGGCTCTCATATCAAGCTTCTTCTTCTTGATTATGGAATAATTTCTCAATCAATCCATAATCAAGGCTCTCTTTCTTTTGGCATGATTATATAAAATTTATAAAACAAACCAACCATTGGTTCATTATATAAAATTTTATAAAACAAACCAACCATTGGTTCATTATATAAATTTTATTAAACAAACCAACTCATGGTTCATTATATAAAAATTTATATAAAATTTATATAACCTTTTATAAAATAAACCAATCTTTGGTCTATTTTATAAAACAAACCAAAATAGCCTTATCCTCTTATGGTGGTGGCCGACCATGACAAGAAGAGAGGAGGCCCCCTTCCTTGGCCGGCCCATCTAACCCCAATTGGATCAAATCCCTTAATGAATTAAACTTATTTAATTCACCCATTAAGTCTTTAAAAGACTTAGCCATTCTATGCTTCCGATGCGTCTGAAATAAATTCAGTTCTGACTATTGTTTGGACTTACCAAAAATAGTCTATCTCGATTGGAGAATCCAATTCTCAACTCATTTTAAATCCTTCGAATTACTCGTTATGCGTGTGACCAAATAGGCTTTCAATTTATGTTGGTCGTCCATAATTAACTAATTAATTATAGAACGATCATGAGTGGCACCTAGTAGTACATCATGATCCCCAATTAATTGAAAGATCAACGGTTGACCTCAGAAATGATTCTGAAACCCTTCAGCAGCTATAATGAATCGTGCCCCATTCCCTTCACCATCTTATACACACTTGGTTTAGGACATGATCTATGTGTGTCAGTCCCCACTAGGCTGACTACGTCACACCTAGCCCAAGTAACGTTTCCTCGTCCTATGAATTCTAATTACTCTTATGTATTTAAGAGATTCATACTCTGAACATGTCATGCTCTGGCCAAAGGCTTCGAGTAACAATCCGATGATAGGCCTCGGGTATACATCTCCTCGCAAGGAGTGGTGAATTCTTTGTAGGCTGTTCAAACATCTTCGAGCACTTCGGCTTATACCCAATCATCCTGGGTCCACACCTCCTTGGAGATGCTTGCTTAAGATGTCAAAGTATAAGTCTCCATGACCAAGATAACTTGAACACCGCAAGTCAAAGGAACATCGCACTTAAGCTGCAGTAAGAACTTCACTGACATATCTATATGTAGACTATCATATGAAGTTTTACAGCCAGTCACTCCAATGAACTAGTTCCCTTAACTAGCATTCATGTTTATCTCCGGACATCTCAATGTCACCAGCTAGTGAGAATCAGCTGATTAGAGAATAACCCATGCTAGTCTCAACAGAATTGATAGTGTCCGTATTTATCAATTCATCGACTAGGGACAATTTCAATACTTCACAATTGCACATGTAGAGATAATCACTAGTTGTGAATTCATCACAAATTCTCTCATGCTGTGAATTGTATTGCGGACATTCAGTAAATGAGCTTAAGATCTTAATCAAATAATCATGTATACTCAAATAGTGAATATTCATTTATTAAAATAAATGATTACAATCATAAAGCGATTGCCTTAGGACACTTCTCTCATATCACTAACACTTGGAGTCTCAGATTTATTTATTACTTGGTTGTCGTCATCAGATTCTTCATTGTGACCTTTAGCATATTCATTTTTTTTAAGCTCAAACATGTCAACCTCTTCATCACATAAATTTATCTCTTCTACTGCATCAGATGGTGTTTTTGCATTAGCTCCTGTGGTACGATCTTCCCCCACACAGACATCTAGTTATCAAGGTGGGAGAAGTCTTTGTTCCTTAAACCAATTGCATTATGACTCTAAATTTAAATATATCATTAGTAAAAAAAACTCACAATATAATTATTGTAACCAAGAACAAAATTATGAGACTAAACAATAACTAAAACTGTACACGCAATACTAATATGACTATTTTCATAAACATAATTCTGAGCAAGTAATTCTGAGCCACAACCAAGAGAACTTGTTGAACAAGTAATTCTGAGCCACAACCAAGAGAGCTTGTTGACAGCTTCAAGGTTAGGTGAACAAATGATCAGTTTCACTAGAGATCGTATAATGATATGCAGTAGATAACAATCAAAATACTAAGTTGATTCAATAATTCTATTTATTTTTCCAAATCTAGACTTGATTCTTAATTTGGCAACACATGTTGGATTGGATCTTTCAACAATTAGAAGTGATGGGTATGGCTTGGCGGGTTTCCTAAGCGAATACTTGGTCGTCCTTGAGAGACCTCTCCATGTCTACGGATTAAAAATTAATCCGAATGGAGACCCCCGTCTCCCAACGACCATCTCGTCATCGTATCGTTCAATACGAATTACAACTAGGCCAATCACAAAGATCGAGCCTTGTAATTCTCCTAATCAAACGACCGCGAAAAAGACGATGAGTGGATCGCCGATTTTTGTATTTATTATCGGGGTCCAATTAATTAATTATTATCTATGATTATCAAATAATCAAAACAATTAATTAACACATATCACACATAAAATGATAGAACTTGAAACAAGAGCCGAGAGAGAAATATACCTCTCTTTACCTCGTAGCCTTCTACCTTATGTCCTTTCCCTCCCAGACGTCATGTGGGCGATGAGCTACTGATAACCGAGATCACCAAGGCGCCAAAAGATCATCTTCTTCCACTAGCCGAAACCCTAACTCTAGGGTTTGGAACTGCCGGCCCTTGCTTCCTCTTCCTTTGCGCCGTCGGCCACCGTGAGCCACCCTAGCTTCGCCGGCCCAGCAGCAATCCTCGAGAGGATATTGAAGAAGAAGAAGAAAGGAAGAAAGAGCCTCCTTTCTTATCGAAAACTGGCCAGAACTATTGGTGCTTGGATGGCTAGAGAGGGGGGGGGGGTGAATGTAGCCAGACATAGAAATTTGAACTCTTTTTGAAGTTTCTGCACTTGGAGGTTAGCAGCAGTAGTGGAAGCAAAATATAGAGAAATGCAGAAATGCAGAACTTAACAGAAAACTAAAAACACAAATCACAAACTCTAACACGAGGATATACAAGATTCGGGGATAACTTGCCCCTACTCCTTGGCGTGCCCGTGAGGTGGGTGATCCCTTGATCGTCGGCAGATCAAGCCCCAGAAATCCGGATAATCGAAACCTCCTTCTCGGTGGAGAAACCTCTCCACAGCAGTTTCAACAGAGTAATGAAATTAAGGACAGTGAAACACAAGAAGGCGGCTTACAGAGCACTAGGACAGAAGGAACACAAGAACTCTACACCGAGCTCCACCCAGCACAAACCTCACGCAAGAACTCCCCGCTCTTCGTGTCTGCTTGCTGATTGACTCGCCAAGCTCTTTGCCTCTTCTAAGCGCTCAAGTTTGCAGATCCAACAGATTGCTCAAAGTGTATGCAAGAGTTAGCCAAAGATCAGAGAGCTTCGCAAGAGTGTTTCTGAGTTGTAGCCAAAGAAAAAAGATCCCTTCTCTTCTTCGCCAGCCAACTCTTAACTTGCTTCCCATCGCCAGGTCACCAGACACCAGACGCTCCTTTGCAGCTCACCAGCTACTCATCTGCGACAGCCCAACTACCCCTAACTCCCTGAACTCTCTTCAGCCGAGCCCCAGTTAGCTTCCCAGCCGTTGCCAGTAGCGCCAGACGACCGTTGAAAACTGAGAAGAGGAAAACGTCCAAACCTGTTCAACGGAAAGTCCCCAGTTGACTCTCCTTGAGTAATCCTAAGTTACCTGCACACTTAGCAGCTGTTTAGCACAGCAAATCAACAGAGAATCAATTATCAGAAGATCAGAGCAGATAACAGTAGTGTTCAGTGTTAGGATCGTTCCGTACGCTAGAGGGGGGGTGAATAGCGTTTCGCCGAATTCTTGTTCCTACACGGTTAGTTTGCACAGCGGAAACAATAGTAAAACAATAATAAAATCACTAACCAATGCTAACACGGCGATTTTAGTTGGTATCCACCCCGATCGGGTGACTAATCCAACAATCCGTCGGTGGATCAATCCCCGGATAACCTCCGGCTAGAACTCGTCGCTCCTTGTGGGTGGAGAAACCTCGCCACAACACCAAGGACACTTCCTGAGTATACAAGACTACTAACTTGCCTTATCCAAGCAAGTTTCGTCAAGAAACTCAGCCACCACGAAGTCTTCTTTAAATAGGACTCGGGGCTGATTTCTCGCTACCAGTCGACTACCCCCAGGGCAGTCGACTGGTGCCAGCTAAATCCGACCGTTGCAACCCCCAACGTTCGAATTTTAGCCAACTCACCAGCCGCTACCAGTCGACTGCCCTCAGGGCAGTCGATTGGTCCCAAGGCTGAGACCTTTCTGTGAGTTCCATCAGTCGACTGCCCCCAGGCCAATCGACTGGTCTACTCACCCACCTAAGGTTACCCTTCCTGAGTACATTCCACTCCGCACTCAAATCCTAGGATTTCCCGAGTACAATCACACTGCACTCGACCCTCACGACTCGACTGACTCCTCCTCCGCAGCCTCGACTGTTGCTTTCGCGCCTTCTTCATCTTTGGCTCCCGTCCCTCGGATGCACGCAAGCCTCCAGCTTGCTCCATGCCATCCTTCACGCATGCCTCGAAGTCCGCGCCCATCAGCTCATCGTCCCTGCTCTCCAAGGTCCCTCGATGCGCACGCAAGCCTCCAGCTTGCCTCCATGCCATCATTCACCATACTGAGGCTGTCCAGTCAAGTCCATATGTGTAACCTATACAACCTGCACACTCAACATACACATATAAGTACACAAGGGTAAACCTAACTTAAACCCTTTTCCCAAACATCAAAACCCATGGTCACTCCGGACCATCTTAGGGCCGATTGCTCTAACAATCTCCCCCTTTTTGATGTTTGGCAATATGTTTAAGTTAGGAAAGCAAGATAGTAGTAAATAGCAAAAACCATGCTAAATGAATGCATATGCAATGCATAACTGGATCCTATCCCAAGGCATCCCACACCTAACCCTCCAAGTTAGGAATTTTACACCTAGCCCTCCAAGCTAGGATTTTCACCACCTAACTCTCCAAGTTAGGATTTTCCAACACTTAGCCCTCCGAGCTAGGACTTTTACCACCTAACCCTCCAAGTTAAGATTTTCCAACACCTAGCCCTCCGAGCTAGGACTTTTACCACCTAACCCTCCAAGTTAGGATTTTCTACCAAACCGGGCTTTTTAAAGCTTCTCCCAAGCTCCCCCTTACACTGGACTTACAAAGGCTTTTTAAGAACATCTCCAAGGTTCCCCTTACGCTAAGAATGGAGCAACTATGCTCCCCCTAAACCTAGGGTTTCTAGCAAAGGAGTGTTTGATTTCCCAACTTAAACCCAACACTTCTCCCCCTTTGCCTAACATCAAAAAGAACCCAACAATATCCCAATTATTGGTTCTTTCAATCCCCAATGATCATAAACAATGTGTACTAGCCCCCCATACACTTATTTTTCATCATTTGGACCCCAAATCAGCTGCTGATACAAAAATTGGCCTTTACCAGTCGACTGCCAAAATGGCAATCGACTGATACTCTGAAAGTCTGAAATTTCAGCATTTCTGACGAAATTCAGAAATGTGCCAAAAATTTCACAAATCTCCGAAAATTCTCAAATTTTGTGGAGAGGTTTGTGGTACCCATACCTACTTGGTAAAAATACATTCCAAAATGTATCTATCACCATTCCCAAGGTTGACACAAAACCCAAAACTAGCTAAAAACTTCAATCAAATCTTAACCTAAAGTCCTAGTTTTGGTTTCCTCTTGATGTCTTTGCCCATGCCAACCCACAATGCATCCCTAGCATTGCTTTACATGGCAATTACACACCAAAAACTAATTTCATGCAATATGACCCTAATGTCATATTTCCATGCATGAAACTCAAAAACACCGTGCCAAAACCCAAGAATTGAGACTCAAGTCCGTCTCCAATTCTTTTGGCACACTCCATGGTCCATCTAGACCTCTAGGAGCACCCCTCCCAAGGTCCATTCACCATATATCCCAAAGGCTCCTAGAGCTCCCCCTTGAGCTCTTAGCCCTAGCCACCTCCCTAGGTGACTCAACCATCATTAGGCCACATCGGTGTTCCACCGGTGACTCTTGGCCTACAAACTTGACACTCTTAACCTTAGACACCTCGTCTTTGGTTAAGTCCTTCTTTTTCCCTTTAAATGGCATCCCCTTGCCATTTTTGGACTCCCCCATCTTGCCATAATTATATGCTACCCCAGCATATTTCCTTTCCTTGGCATGGGAGTTCTTAGACCGGTATCCCAACTCCGATCTATCATTGGTGCGGTTTAAACCACCCAACACCATATCTAAACCTTTAGATCCAATAGTGAATCTCTCTAGGGTTTCTTCTAACCTATCAAGCTTTTCCCTTAAAGCTTGATTTTCCCTTTCTAGGTTCCTAAACCTAGAATCCATATGTCCACTTTGGGCATTCCTAGACCTACCCTCCTTTCTAGACACATTCCTTCCCTTCTTGGACTTAGTGTCATGATCCTTAGATACAAAAGTCTTAGGTCTATCATAATGCATGTTTTTCCTAGAGTTTTGGTCTACCTTGTTAGCCCTAGTCCTATCATTATATCTAAAATCATGGTTATGCACAAGCAGACAATTTTCATTAATACTAGCATGCATGGATGAATGGTTAATTCTATTTTTATCATGCAAGGAGGATTTTGAATTTAAATTGCACTTTAACCTAGGGTTAGAAATTACCTCCATTACCCTTGGAGTTCCTCCTTGTTGTGAGCTTCTCTTCTTCCTTTGCTCTTTCTCCCATCTCCTCAAGTGCTCCATCTTCTTGAGCTCTCCCTTCCTTGGGCACTTGGTGTTGTAGTGCCCTAGCTTACCACACGTGAAGCATCGAATCCTCCTCTTCTTCTCTTGGGTTTCTCCAATCCTACACTTTATGTTAGAGTTTAAAGAACTTGAAATAAGTGTAGATTTTACCTCCTTTTTACCTTTCGGGCACTTGTCCTTGTAGTGCCCCTTTTCATTACACCCAAAGCATGTAATGTGGTCCTTTCTCTTGGGTTTGGTGGAGGTGGAGGTGGAAGTGGAGACTGGGTTGACTTCTTCTTCTTCAACCTCGGATGATGTGGAAACTTCCTCTTGATCATGTGTAGATGAGGGTCTCTCCTCCCCCTCAATTCTTGAAATTGATGCCTCTTCTTCTTCTCTTGAGGAGGTTGATGATCTTTCACTTAACTCCTCCTCCTCACTTGAAGAAGTTGACACTTCTTCCATTTCACTTGATGATGTAGATGATTCTTTTTCTTTTTCCTCTTCTCCACTTGAACTTACTTCTTTGGGCTTTTGAATTTGTGTAGGATTTTCATGATATTCTTTTATCTTTTTCCATAGGTTGTGCGCATTTTCATATTTTCCTAGACAACTCAAAATATTATTAGGCAAAACATTGCTTAAAACACTAATTACCTTTTCGTTTGCTCTAGAAAGATCTTGTTGTTCTTGACTCCAATATCTAGGCCTAAACCTCTTCCCGTGCTTATCCTTTGGAGTCTCATATGGCTCTTCAAGAGCAATCATTTGTTCCCACTCCATCGCGAACCACGTCTCCATCCGTGACTTCCAATACCCGAAGTCTTCATGGTCGTAGGCCGGCGGAGTGTAGATGTTGTCCCCAAGTTTGTCTTCCATCGTTCTTCTTCTCTAGCGTGTACTCTCTCGGCGGTTAGTCCGATCAAGAGCGGTCCTTCGCTCTGATACCAATTGTTAGGATCGTTCCGTACGCTAGAGGGGGGTGAATAGCGTTTCGCCGAATTCTTGTTCCTACACGGTTAGTTTGCACAACGGAAACAATAGTAAAACAATAATAAAATCACTAACCAATACTAACACGGCGATTTTAGTTGGTATCCACCCCGGTCGGGTGACTAATCCAACAATCCGTCGGTAGATCAATCCTCGGATAACCTCCGGCTAGAACTCGTCGCTCCTTGGGGGTGGAGAAACCTCGCCAAAACACCAAGGACACTTCCTGAGTATACAAGACTACTAACTTGCCCTATCCAAGCAAGTCTGTAATGGTTGAATGAAAGGTTGGTTCTGCTAAAATTGTGGACACGGCTGCTGGTAAGTAGATGAAAACATTTTGAACCTGCAGTCCTGTCACAAAACAAACAAGAAAAATGGCAGTACCAATATACAAAAGATAAAGCACAATAAAGTAGAATCAAATGATATGCCCATAAGTACACAAGCAAAAATCAAACAAATCAACTAGTTGCATCCCCGGCAACGGCGCCAAAAATTTGATGGACCCGATTTAGCTAATTAAAGTTGTCACGAAATGTGTGGATCCGTCAGAATTTAGAATTTATAAATGTGCTGGAAACCCTTTTTGCAATCAAAATATGAAAACGTAGTAAAGGGGCCACAGGTCGTATTTTTCTCGGAGCTAGTTGTCGTGTTTTGATTCGATGCTTGTATTTATGTGTCGTTTGTGAATTTTGGGTTTCAAATGTGATTGGGTTTCAATTAGAAATGGAAATGCAATGAAAATAGAGGACTTATCTAATAAGCCACACAAAATGATGGCAATAAACAATTCAACCAATGGAAAACCCAATTCAACCAAACTAGAGAATTTGACTAAAGTTTGGAAACAAATTTGATACCAAATTGCAAAACAAGTTGCTAGAAAGATGAATAAAAACAGGGCAGGAATTTTCAGCAGCAAGCAACTTGGCACAAGTCAAGCTAGCTACAAAATCTTGAAGCAAACAATTGTAAGGAAATTCAGAAATGTCCTAAAGAAAATCTAAATCATTTCAAACACAATAGCTCACTAAAAACTACCTTAAACTTGGCACCAAGCACTGCCTAATCTGCACTTGATATAAAATGCCAAAATTAACTTGACTTGGTACAAGGAATAGAAAATCTGATGTGCCAAGAGGAATTGATGCTAAGTGCCCAAAACCATCTCAAACAATTCAGAGTTAACATGCAGGTCTGAAAGAATTCAGAAACAGATCAATCAAATCAAATTGAGGATAGAAATGAAATGCAATGAGGTAGAAATTTATGTGCAGAATTGCAGAAATGCAGGGTATGTGTAGCTGTTAATTCAGCTTGGAAGGCTGAGCTATCAATGAAGTTGTCTGTGCATGAGCTGAAAGAACTCCGAAGCTAATTGCTGATCAATCTCAAACACATCCAATGCAGCAACTAAGGCAGGAATGCAGAAATTTAATGACTGCAGGGACAATGTGCAGAAATGAATGCTGAAATGCTGAGAGAGAGATTTACAGTTCAGAAATTAATTGGATGCGATGGAAGCTGATTCAAACACAGAAGTACACTACAAGGAGTGTTTAATCCCGATACAAGTCAATGCGGAGGTTGAGCTTGATACACTTGTAGAAATTAAAGTTAAATTGCTGCGCAAGGGAGAGAATTGATGTGCCGAAACTGGTACATGAATGCTTAAACTGGAACCATGATAATTCATGCTGAGACTAGCCAACTTAGCTTGGAAAAGGATAGTATCAGTGAAGTAAAATCCAAGACTGATCAGTTAAGAAAACTCAATTCAGAAACATGGGTGCAGAAACAAAATCTGAATGCAGAAACTTAATGCCGAAACAAGAATTTGAATGCAGAAACAAAATCAGGAAACTAAATGTTGTTTTCAATGGCAGGAATTAAAGTAAACACAACTGAATTCAAAAGAACTTGCAAAATCAGAAATAAACTGGCACGCAACAAGAAAAGTTGATACGCAGGAATTAAACAGCAAGTAAACTAGAATTAAAGACAATTGCACACTAACTAACTTCCTAGCTAACTCATTGCAAAATTTAAACACTAATTAAAGCAAGAAACAATTCGGAATGGTAACTACAGCAGATACAGAAATTTAGAACAGAATTCGTGGCAGAAATTACAGCTACTGCAAAAACAGAAAGTTAGCTAATTATACTAAACCCCAATCCTTCCCTAGGCTCAAAATCTTCTTGGTCGTCAAGCAAGAGCTGGCTTCGAACCCCTAGGCTCAGCAAATCATTGGAAAGCAGCTTCAATCGATCAACTCTACTCAAAACGCACACAACTGGAATTTCAATCCAATCTCCTCGGCCTCAGTTGATGGGGGTTGCGATGATGATTCGACGACCATCTGAGCTCACCTGAGAACCCCTACAGCTGGCTCAGATGGTCGGAAATGGCTCACGGAAGAGATACAAGTGACTGGATTGCTGAGCTGCCGAAACCCTCAAACAGCCCTTTTCCGGTGCAATTTGAGCTGAATTCTCCAAGAAAGCTATCCCCAATGACTCAGAATTTGATCCAAGGTAGAGATTGAGTGGTCGCGCCTCGAATTGGAGAAAAAATTGAAGCAAAACGAAGAAGATGCTACTGTTGCGGCGAAGACGCGACGAGGAGAAGTCTGGGCAGATTTTTGCTTAAGTAGTAACCAATGGACGGCTCAGATTGAATTGAGAAAATCCAACGGTTGATCTTGCTCTGATTTGATCCAAACTTTAATGATGATGATCAGGGGTCAGGATCTGCCTTGTGGTAGCTCAGATCCTCCAGATTTGCAACGGATGGTCCAGATCAACTTAGTCTTTGAATGGACGATCTAGAGCCCTCCGAGCTTGATCCAACGGTTGATTTAGCTCTGATTGGGATGAAACTTTCAGATCATGATCAGAGTGCTTGATTAACCTTAACCCTAGCTCGGATTGCTTCAGATGTCCCGGATGGCTCAGATCTAGCCGCTTTTGAATCGGACGGCCCGGATTTAATCCTAATCTTGATAACTCGATCCGGGTCACTTCCGTTTCGAGTTTGACCCAATATGCCCTAAGTCCTTAAACCTTTGATGCCTACAAAAATAGATCAAGAATTTAGTGGCCAAATAATCCAGTTTAATGTAAATTTGCAATTAAGTCCAAAATAAGAGTAAGTTCTAAAACCTAGGGCAATTTCACAATTAAGCAATAAAAACATAGGTCAAACATGGATTTTAGCAATTAAAATAATCAACAAAATGGTATCTATCATGTACCTGAAGGCACATGTGAAGGAGGGTCGTTGAAGTGAGGATGAGTGTTTGTATAGGCTGGGCAGTCGACTGCCAGCACAAATAGAAACTCACAGAATGTTTTCGGCCCTGGAGCAGTCGACTGCTCCACGAGCAGTCGACTGGTAACCCCGAAAACTAGCCGTTGGCTAGCAATAAAGGCTACACCAGTCGACTGCCCCAGGGGCAGTCGACTGGTATCGGGCTGGACAGCTTTCTGAGTTGTCCTTTACTCTTATTTAAAAGGTGACTTTGGCCATGAGGAAGGTACGGTTCTTAAGTGTACCAAAGTGCTGCTCGTGCCAAAAGTGATCAGATCTTCCTCTCGCTTTCAATTCAATCTTGTAAAGAGGAAGAAGACGACCTTATAAAGGTTTTCATAGTGGAGAGTGTGCTCGTGCGTGAATCCTTGGATTAGTCACCTTTCGGGGTAGATACCAAGTAAAATTCTCTGTGTTAGCATTGTTTTCTTATTTTTCATATATTTTGTTTGTATTGTGCTAACATCTTGTAGAGAAAGTTGAGAAAAAGTACTATTCACCCCCCTAGCAAGCACCACGATCTAACAGGTATACCATCTAATTAATCCAAGAGAACCCTAGAGTCTCTCTCTTTTTTCTCTCATCCTCTCTCTCCTAGGTCAAGAGTGGTGCCGGCGGCAAGGGAAGGAAGAAGAGGAGTTTTGGGTGTGATTTTCTTCTTCATCTCTCATCCTCTATTCTTCCTCTTGGGCATGCACTAACCTAGAGCAAGGGAGAAGGCTGTGGTGGCCGACGATCACAAAGAAAAGGAATTCTTCCTTTCTTTGGTCGGCGGCAAGGAAGAGAAGAGAAGGAAGGGTTTCGGCTTGGGTTTGGTGTGAAGGAGAGATTTGTTTCTCTTCTTCATCATCTTCATCCTCTTCCTCTTCATCTTTTGGAGCCGGTGCATGCAAAGGAAGGGAGTTCTTCCTCTCCTCTTGGCCTGTGGCAACCAATCAACCCACTAGGGTTTCAGCGCATAGAGGAAGAAGAAGGAGGCTTTGCTTTGGTCTTGGTGACTTCGTTTCTTAGAAGATCGTTGCCCACTCGACGTCCAAGAAGAGGTTGAGTCATACATTAGAAGATCGCGAGATAAACAAGAAGGTATAATTTCTTGTTTTGGTTCCTTTGATCGTTTAATTATTTATGTTCTTTAATTATTGTATGTTGATATCTAACATGGACCCCGATGGTAAACACAAAAACTGACGATCCATTCATCGTCTATTCCGCGACTAATTGGTTAGACGAGTTAGATGGCTTAAACAACAAGTTTGTTCAAGTGGTCACTCGAATTAATTAGTACGATGATGAGTCGGTTGCTTGGGAAACTATTCTCCATTTAGATTGGTTTAAATTAATGAAATTTTAATCCGAAGACATGGAGAGGATTCCCATGCGCAAACAACCGTCAACCCAACAAAATCAACATGGGAACAAAATCAAAATAAACAGAGAAGTCTATATCATTTAATAGAGGAGTCCATATCAAAATAAATAGAGGAGTCCATATCATTTCAAGTCTTTACGCAAACTCCATACCATTTAATGGAGTCCATATCAAAAAAATCAAAAAATCAATAGAGGAACAAAATAAATGATAAAAACCAACAGAGCAACAAATGAAATGATAAAAACCAAATTAAGTATGAAAAAATTATCTCAAGATGGACGAAAATAAATACCTATGAAGAATGCTAGGGTTTTTCGCGTGCTACTACGATTGCGATCGGAAAACCAGGAGGTGGGTTGCGATCGTAAGCTACTAGGGTCTCGCCGCGAGGTGGGACAAAGACTTCGAATCGCCTTGAGGTGGGACGAAGACTTCGAATCACTGCTAGGGTTTTGCCATGGGTTGCATTCGCGTGAGTTGGGGCGTGAGTCGGCAACGAAAAGATTTAAGCAGCATGAAATGTAATTTTATTAATTGTTAAGGGTATTTCTGTCATAAATGATAAATAGTGAAGGTTAATTTTGGAAAGAAAATTATCTTAACCCCGGAATCAAGAAAAACCTGACTTTTCCTTGATTTTTCAATTCCGAGTTGAATACCCCCTTTTACTGACTTGTCAGATATTAATCATTATTCGGGAATCGCCTGTTTTCTAAACCAAACAGAGTTTTTATTGATAACCTTAGATAGATAACTAAGGTTATCAAGAAAAACCCTCGACCAAACATACCCTTAGTATACAAGTGCATATATACTCAGATATGATATTATGTTAAAATATGAGTCACTCAAAAATAGTAACATTATATATATTTTTTTTATATATAATACATACTTATAAAAAAATATTGATAAAATGTAATATGTAGTGGTGACACTACAGTAAAGTGTAAAATAGATTTCAAGAATGTGGCAATGATTGGGTTAGGTTTAGACTTTGGGTCTAGTTTGTTGAGGGCATAAGTAAAGGTGCTTCAACTTATTGAGTTTAGAAAGCTAAATTTCACGATAATGATGAAGGCCGTTTTAATTACAAATAAAAAAAAGGCACGTCTCTTTAATTTTTTTTCTCACTATTAACTACGTGAAGATTAAAAAATTTGGGATATTTCATTTTTTAACCGACCTGTGGAATCGTTCACATACATGTATGTCCAAGGTTCATTGTGTAAAAATTATTTGGGATATTCCCTTCTTTCGCCATTCATAATCCTTTTTTCTTCAAACCTGTAAGAGGAACGGGGTCGTTCTATTCTACGACCTCCGTCCTTTTCTTTTTTTTTCATGTCTCGTAGTCGCTTTGTTGTCTCTTTCCAAATTTCACGTGTTCGTTGTCGATTCATCTCTCGCGCAGATTGCTAAATTAGTTGATGCATCTCTTCGTTAGTATTTCTTTCTCCATATCTGGAATACGCAACACAAGGATCAACAGCCCTCATCGTCAGCAATCGTTTTGTTCTTCTGGTCCGATTCTGTGAAACTGATGCAAAATTTCAATCTTTGTGCAAATTTTTCTGACTTTTGTACGCAGTAGCGCTTCAAATTTTCAAAGTTATATCAATATCTCTTGGAACAAAGGATTGCATTCGTATTGCGATGCAACAAAGGCTGTCACTTGCTGAATATATCTGTTTCCTCTATTTTGAGCCTTCTAGGAATCGAATTGGTAGCTTTATAAATAACATATGTTGTTTTTGTGATCTGTTGGTGTTTAGGTATCTTCTATTTGATTCCAATGGAATGGTGTTCTTATTGAGTCAATCAAAATTTTGGTTCGGTTTTTGGGATTCTATTCCGACGTCAACATGTCGTCCGCTTTGCCGGCGATTCCTACCTCTGCCCGCAGCATGCTTGAAGAAATGTTGGCTGCCCTCAAATTGAGGGATGAAAAGCCTAAGGACGTCCCACCGTCATTGCCCTCCCGACCCACCTTGAAACGGAGGCCGCCCTCAACAAAGAATAAGAAATTTAAGATTGAAACCGACCTTGCTGAATTCTCATCCAAGGAACCTGCTGATGTAACGGTGGTGGAGGCAAGGCAGGATTTGTCTGAACCAAGAGATGATATCATTTTACCAAATAGGTCAGACGAACAGGAATCACAGGAATCAGATTCCTACGAGGAAGCCACGGAACAAAAGCCTCATTTCGTTGAGGATGTAAGTAATTCTGATGTCTTTAATCCTTAAAAATGACAAGACATCTTATTCCACATGAATAAACTTTGATTTCTTCAAAAGTTGACTTTTTTTTATCCTTGGCCTTTCAGCATTGTGCAAACTGCATAAATTTATTCTCATACTTCATGACTTTCAAATTTTTTGTGCTAATGTAAAGGGATTTACCATGAATGTGGGTTATGTTTCAACCATTTTGTTTTAACCCAATGTCCATGCATTTTTCACTTTTCTAAATTCATGCATAGCGTGAATTGACTTAACAGAGATCGATAAAAACTAGAGTTTAAAATTGAAGGATGAAAAACTTACTTTGTATACATATCAGTAAAATGCCAGAGAATTCCAAGATGATTAACTTAGTGCAAATGTTTTACATGTTGATTTCTCTCTTATTCTTTGGCATGTATCATAAGAAGGATTGGACTCTGAAGCCGAAAGCAATCCAGTTCTGCTTCATTGATAATTACTAATGAACATATTGGTCCACATAACATGGATGAAACGCATGTATTATTTGTTTTTGGAACTCAAATAGTTTAAACGTTGATATATTTGCAAGACCTGGATTTAGTTTGCTCATTTTAAATAAATTTATCTACAATCAATATGACAGGATTTGGTGGATGGCGCTTCAAGATTAGAAGAACTTGAGAAGCTGCTTGACTCTATAAAGGAAGAATTGAGACAAAAAGAGGAGGAGAACGTTGCATTACTTGCGCAAGTTCAGATGTATCAAGAGAAGTGGTCACTGTGTGAGGAGAAAATCCACTCGATGGAGGATCTATATCAGAAACAGATACAAACTCTCACGGTGAGACTGATTAAATTGCAAAAATGTTTTTACCTCATCCTATGGCTTTCTGATATGGCAATCAAATAGTTTAGGAGAATGTTAACTTTCTTTTCATTATTACGAGAGAGAAAAAAAAATTGTGTTCTCGAGTACTAATAAACTATATTATTCAATCATCAAATCGCCATTCAAGGTGATACTTCTGGAAATTAATCTCTCTTTTCTACAACATTTTATTGATTCTCTCTACCTTCCCAAAGTTGAAAGTGGTGGAGACAATAGAATGAATTGAAATTTGAACTGGGGAAGGATTTGCAAACTTAAGTCGGGTGGACGAATTTTCCATCCCAAGGAAAATGTTATGGTCTCCTATCAAATAAATTTCTAATTCACCCTTTGGGGCTTCTCATCGTACGTAAACAATTCTTTTTTAGACAGATTTTTTACTAATAAATCTATATAAAAATTCATCTCATTTGGAATTCTTTCCTCTATTAAAGTGCTAGAATTCTAAATTTTCGTTGGCCCCACCTTGAAATCCTTCTAAAGCTTCTGCAATTTGTGCATATGCAATCTGATATACAATTTTGATGTATACAAATGTTTGGTGATACAGATGAGCCTCGATGTAGTTCAGAAGAGCCTTCTAGCCAGCAACACTGCCAAGCAACTTGCTGGCGCTGGACAAAACCCTGATGGAACACCAAATAAAAATGTAGTGGGTAGGAATGTGGATTGCAAAGGTACTACTTGTCCTGTTTATCAGCTAGCAAAGGAGCTTGAGAAGCAGAAACAGATGTTTGAGGATGAAGCAAGAGGGCTTGGGGATGTGAAGTCTGGGCAGACAGAGTATGCTAAGAAATCACTCGAAGAACTTCGAAAGTTGAAGGCTGTGTATGCATCTTGGAAGAAGGAATACAAGAAGCATTTGCATGAAACTAAGAAAGCACTGCTCATGCTTAAAAAATCAGAAGGTGAGGAAACTCATAGAAGATGGTGGTGCCAGAGAGGAACTGCTAAAACTAGGTTTTCACTGTGCTCTTCTTAATGGCTCAGTGGACCATGGTGGTAGCTGGCCATTGCCCATACATAGCCAAAGCATATTAGTCACCTGCCAGTGCAGGGTCTGGAAAGGGTCAGTGTATGATAATTGTATGCAAAATTCATCCTGTGACTTTAAATGATTCTATCTGTAACTTGCATCGGCAGTTGTTACGTTTGTCATCTAACATGATGTTTATTCCTGGCCGGCATGTGTACTATGTATTTTGATCAATGATCGAATTCAAACATTTTGTGATTTTTTCTGGCGTCCCAAGCATTTTGGTGAATTCAGCTAGTTGGCAACAACGTGGTTCAAGTGCAAATCATATAGAGAAGTCGATACATCTTGTATAGTTGAGGCAAATAATGTTAACACTCATCCGTTCAGTATTGCCAGTCTCTCGGCAAGATACCATACATCTTGTATAGTTAAACTTATTAAGATTGAAAAAATAAAACAAAAAATAAAGAGTATTAAAAAGATTTTTTTTTATATTTGGACAACAAAATCGGATCCTCATGTAACGTTTGGTTGTTTACATAACTTCTTTGGCAGATCAAAATCCACCTAATTGTATTTTGAGCAAGGATAGAGAGATCAAAATCCACCTAATTGTATTTTGAGCAAGGATAGAGAGAGTGAAAATAGGAGAGTGAAAAACATAGTGAATGATGTGGCATGACGTGACATTTTATATGCACACGTCCGACTATTGCTTAGATACCATCGGCGGCCTTCGACCGCCGTCCCGAATCAAACTATACCCTAGGGGGCACGGTGAACCCGTCGGAGATCGTTGCATGTAATGTGTCACGTTATTCACTATGTTTTTCACTCTCCCATTTTCACTCTCCCTATCATTTTTCTTGTATTTTGAGTATACTTAGCACACTAAGTTTATTTATTTCTGCAAATTTTAAGAAGGCAACCTTTATTCTCATTATTATTAAAATGACACCCATTTTAGAAAAATATTAAAAGGGGGTTTTATTATATTTTTCATCTTGAGTGCGATGATAGGATCTTGTATTGCAACTAGAAAAGGAAGGGATAAATAAGGTTTAGGGTTCATTGACAATGTCTTTTAAGAAGGTAGAAAAGGGGATTTAAATTTTTAAAACTTAAGTTTTTTTGGTGCAACAACTCAGTAGGTCTTTAGGATTTTAATTTAAAAGGTAGATAGCCTTATTTTATTTATATATGCTAAAGGAGGAAAAAAAGGGTTTAAGTTAGAAACTCTAATTCTTTGATTTTGGCATAAGACCTAAGAAGTTAGATTAAGTGATTAGCCTAACTTAGACATATTTGTCACTCAAGAAAAGGAAAAATTATGGACGGAATGGTCTCTAGGATTTTGATGTTTGAAAATATATTTGAATTTGAATAAGGTTGATCAACTAATTTGGTCAAGCTTGACCAAATTAGTGTACCATCTAAGTAGGTAATGGTTAATTGGATGTTTAGAAGTAAGTTGGTAAAGTTTAAGCTGATCAAGGATGATCAAATGCTTGACAGTTTGGTAGAAGCTCTAACAGATCAAGATTGACCTAGGCAAAGTGAGAAGTCTTGATAAGTTGAGATTGACTTAGACAAAGTGAGAAGTCCTAACTATAAGACCGATCTATGGGGGAGGGGGTGAATAGCGTGTAGGACAGATCCACAACATCTATAGAGTTAGTACACAGCGGATAATATGAATAATGAATAAAACTATGAAGATAGGAAACACATCGGAATTTTTTCACTTGGTCTACAATCTCCCATGGTTGTTATGTCCAAGGTTATACATGAAACACCATTTACTATTTTCTTTGTCCATTCTAGATATCTACAACGGAGAAAACTCTTCCAAAATTTTAATCCAGAACACAAACACAATAACATAATTAAATATAAAAGCATATAATTAACAAACACAAACAAAGTGTCGATCTGGTCTAGAAGTCTTGAATATTGTAACACTCCTCCTGGCTCTTCTCGGACCGTATGAGCAAAGCTTTGTAAACTAAGAGTAGAGACAAATTTATTTATTTTAATGTGAAATAAATGAATAAACCTCGAGTCTCTACCTCCCTTTATAGACCCCGATCGACATTTGTCCGATCACTTAGAAGACATTCTGGTCGCCCACCATTGCTAACTTGGTTACAACATTGATTTTCTTTGACTCTAGATCAGGCTGACTTAGCTAATTTCGATGGCATGGTACACTTCTAGTCACCTAGAGCTTAGTTAAACTTCATCCATTGACCACATCACTCGAACACGATCAAATTTCATGGTTCCGTTAAATCAAACATATTTCAATAGCCTGAACCAAGTCAAGTTTGGTAGCTTTTACATTGTCTGGTAGCCTAAACATGGTTTAGTCACCTAGATCAGCATGGGTCCATTGTCCGAACATGGTTTGGTCACTCAGACTACTAGATATGCTTTGATTTTCCGAGGGTTCGTCCAACTCTAGCTTCCAACTATTTGTTAAATTAGCCTCCAAGATTTCGATATTTGACAATATACCTATGTCAGGTCAAGTTTGATCAGGGGTTGATCCAAACAAGACTTGATATTTGGAAGTGAGTTAAGTATAGCAAGGTAAAAAGTTGACTAGGTGACTAGCAACAGTAAAATCTAGTCAGGTCAAAGTTGACTAGATGACTAGTAAGAAATAATCCAAATAGGTCAAGAATGATTTGATGGTGAAATTTCAGGCAAGATGCTTGGTAGGCTTGATCTTGAAGGAGTGTATCTTAGATGGTGAAATCCTAAGGGAGTGAACCTTAGGTGGTAAACTCTTGGAGGAAGTCTAAGCAAGAAACGCATTAGGTTANAGTGATTTATCATCGAATGAAAAAATGAAACAAAAAAAAAATCTTAGTTGATGGTTTTCAGTTGAGTTTGTAATAACTGTTACAGCATTACTGGAAGTAAATATGGCTGAGGCTTCTTTACCTCCATAAATTGCACAATGAAGTCAATAAGCTTGTGCTTGTGCATGTCCTCGCAATGGTAGTTTGTTATGAGGAAACTGATATCATAACCCTGATAGCAATTTAAACCAGAAATTTAATCAGTGAAAGCAGCTGAATTAAACAACACCAATTACTTGATCGAAACCAGTGTGATATAACTGACTAAAGAATACTGCTAGCAGTTAGAGAATTTAGCCACGATATTGCAACTGATTTACTGCATGATTTCACTGATATTATTGGATGCTATGGAAATCAATGCTCTCATCTAAAACTCCATTTTAGTTGATCTCGGCACATTTTTAACAGTGCTAAGTTTCTACACAAGAAGTAGTTTATTGCATTCTTTCACTGATGCTACTAGACACTACAAGAATCAATGCTCTTATCTGAAGCATAATATTCATTTTGGTACTAGAAAAGTATAATCATTAATTAAAATAATTATTATATTTTTATAACTTGCTAATCCAAAGTTTTAATTCAATTATCTTTCTAATTGCTATTGACTTATCTTTAGAGGTAAACAAACTATGTAGAGACGAATTATAGGAATAAAATTTCATTTTAGCTTTTAAGAGTGCTGAGTTTCTGCGTGACATAACTAAAATGTATCCTTCCAGTCAAAGTGTGGAACCTTACTACACACTTTCCAAGTTATAGTCATCCTTTTAGGAACTGAATTAACTTCTCTCCACTGAAATCCATGGCTTACCTTAGAATGATTGGTTTGTTTGAGTGAATCAGGAGAGAGAGAGGAGGAAGGAAAGTAACAAAAAAACAAATCTTGATCCATGTGTAATTTGTGCATTGTGATCCTTTCCTCTCCCTCCAATCTTTCCAGTCACCAAAGTACAACAAATCTAAGTTTTTCAATGTATTTCCTTTAGGAATCCAGAATAACTTAATAATTCTACAGCAGACAAACAGTCTTGAGTTATGACACGCAGAGTCCAATAAAAAAATTTGTTTCTAATTTTCACAGCAGAACTCTCCTTTCTGTGACATTGTTCTCTTTGGTTATTTTCACATCACCTGTAAGGTCTTGTCCAGCTCAAAAAGAATGGGACTGTTCCCCTCTAAACCACACTGGCTGTGCTGTGTTGATTGAGTAATAGGAGCTGTCATTTTGGTCAAACTGGTAGAATTGGACTATTATCACAGCTAAATTTGACTGACTACAAAGACCATTAACTATGTCACTGCATCGTTAATTTGTCAGTAATATGCACACACATACCTTGGATGAGGTTGCGCATAGGTAAACTGGCAGTATTAGGATTAACTAGATTACATTAAGCTTGAACAGTCCTATAAGACATGGGCAGTGTTGTGTATTTTTGAAAACTTCCTGATTGGTGATAGAGACTAACCGCATAGGCTGCTACAGGCAGACCATTCAACTGGTTATAACCTTATAACTATTGAAAAAACAAAGATTGAAATTATATGAAAAATTTTAAAGAATAGGGGAGAAGGGAGCAGAGACAACACCATGGTACACTTGACAAATACTAATAGATGGGAAACATTTGCTAACTCATAAAAGAAAGAAAAAACACAGAATACTTTTCAGATAGGAGACAAAGCAGCTACTGCTATTTTGCACAGTCAGGTATATATGTGTCGAGTATAGAAAAAGATTAGAACCTGCACAGGTTTTCTTCTCAGCACTTGGAATGACTCCGCCCTCATTGACAAAAAGCGAAGGAATTTTTTGGCAAGGATATTCTCAAGCTCGTCTGACTGCTTCACCTATACTAGAGACGACAGTAATATATAACATACTGTTGTCACAGTCACTTAAGTAGTGTGATTTTCATATATATCTATTTAAGAATATGGAAATCTACAGCATAGAAAACTGCTTGAAAAATATTTCAACAAAGATGGAAAATTTTATATCTGGCAAACTTCAATCTATCAAAACAATTTTTAAAAGAATTAAATTCATTATGGATACATGCATTAAAGAACAATGAAGCTGTGATCAAATGGTAGTAGTTTGGGCGAAGAAGTCGATGTCTAGAATATGATCGTCAAAAGATACAACTATAGTTGTACTTAAAAACTTAAGATACCTGCTAGTTGAGATAAGAAAACAAATTTGCTTGAAATAAAAAATTTAAAAAAAGGAATATAAACTAGCCATCCAATTGCACCTTCAAACTTATTCGAATTGAATTTATTGATGTCTCGATTAAGCATTTCTCTGCTTCATTCCGGCATATCAAAACCTGTAATAGAATTACAACAACTAACATTTTGTATATAGAGTAGAAAATATTCCATCAAATTGGTAAGGAGGGTTAATATATTTATCGAATAGTTAGCATTGAATAATATTACAAAGAGATATCCCATTATCTAGGTAATTTTAATCTTGTGTTAGTTACTTAAACACAGTATTGAAGTATTCAACATGGTTCTAAGGCAATTGCAGTGATGATCAAAACGGACAAAAAAAAGTGAATTTTCACTAGAGAGTTGAAAGAAAAGGCAATATCCTATATTAAATCACCTAAATGAAGGTCATAACTCTTTGCTTGAAATTATTTCCTCAACTATTATGTGAGTTATTATTTTCTAATAAGCATAACAAATGGAGGAAAAAGAATGTGCAATGCACATATGCCCAGTAACAAATCTACTTATATCATGCATAATCCAGCTTCCTTTCCTTTATTACATTATATGAGCAAACTCCAACATGAGAAAGACAGGGACACTGGATCCGGTCATAAAATCAATTTTAAGACATTAGAAAAGCGATTTAGCTGTTGAAGGATTGGTAAAAAGCACGACCAAACTAGATAAATAGGTGTAAAGACAATTTCAAATGAACAAGTTGAGAATTAAACGCCTATACGGTACCTTGTACTATTACCAAGTTATTTGCACCCATCTAGTGGAACAAATATATGAGAAAATGTGTAGGCGATGAGGTTTGGACTTATTATGAACCAGTTGAGAAAAGGATGAAAAAGAGGATGTTTGAATTAGAGTAGAGGAAAGCAAAGAATTCTCCTAAATGTCATCATGTTACACAGGTTCAATCTTAATGCAAATGTTGTACTGCAAAAACAAAAGTAAGAATTTATCAAAGAGAAACATCTTGTATATGCCATATAGCATATAGTAAAATACTGCATCTCCAAGATTTACATAGTAGGTAAAAAATTCCAAACCCAGAGAAGAAAAGAATCACAATTGCTTAGGATTTCATGGTTCATGGATTTTGAGGATCACTAGTCTCTACCAATTAGCAAACATGAAAACCTTGTGCACAAAGATATGTTACCGGATTTAGCAAGAGCTCTGGGCTTGTCCTGCCAAATGCAAAAGAAATATCAGGTCCATGAAAAGAAATTTAAAAAAAAACAGGATATACACCCCATTGATCAATCAGAATTTGACAAATCTCTATGCAGTCAACATCATGTTGAAAGATAAAAATATGAATAAGAAAAGTAACAAAAGTTTAATTTTATGGAGTAATATGAACCTATCCTTTAACTGATAATTCAGAAACATATATATGACTCTCATTCGACATCAGCTATGTCTGATTATTTGTAAAGTAGTTCAATGTTTATGAATTATTAGTTATATTTGACTTCGTTTTTTCCAATTGTTAATAAATATAAGCTTCCCACAGTGACGGTGTGTCAAATCTGAATAGAAAATAACACTAGTACGTACTTCAGTTCGACTTCTGGCTTGTTATGTCTTTCAACTTCTTGGCAAGGAAAATTCTGGAAAAGAAACCAAAATATGCAGTATAAGCAGTGGTACATTTAATGAAAAAATCAGAGCAAAGAAAAATTTAAAACTCTTCAACATTAAAACATGATTTACTAATCAACACCAAGTACCAAAAATTAACTTCAACAGGAACTTCAGTGAACAAGTTTGAGAGCTAAACAACAGCATCATTCTTTAATTTTTAATTATACAAAGAATTAGGAGGATCTAGAATCAGCATTTTTATCAAAATCTGTTCAATATCAACCAAAAGGTATATGTGGTTCCAATGAAAACTGACACCAAATTGCAAACCTCTGAGGTCCTCTTGCTATCTCCTTGGACTTTTGATTGCAACAATAGTTTTTGAAGCTTCAGAAACACAGCTAAACAAGTACGAAATTCAAGAGAAGAACTGACATTGATCTAAACAGGATAAAACACAATCGAGTTTAACAAGTATGAACTCAAAAAATCCCCAAAATTCCATTTCTATGCGCTATACCAACCACAGATAATGTGGCAAACTCGATCCCTAGTGAAAAATCAAAATTTGAAGGCCCCAAAGCATCTTCTTTTCGAATAACATAATGAAACAGATCGATTCGTAGGACTAATCAGAGCGCGTAGAGGCAATCCTGGGTACCTGAAGGCACATCGCCGCATCGAGGGTGTTCCGGATGCAGGTCAAATACAATCGAAGAGAATTTGCCTGGTAATTATTTCCAAACAAAAGGTTAACAGAAAATGTAGACAATCCAACAGGAAATTGGATGGAACGAAGGTCTCGAACAAATCCGATGATTCAAGGAAAACGCCGCAGAAGAGGAAACGAGGCGATCGGATCTGATTACGAACCATGGAGTAGCGGCGGCCGCGACGGCGGCTGAAGCTGGATCGCTTCCACCGCTTCTTCCGCCGCAGTAAACCTGACGAAAACAGCAAAACCAGAAGCCAAAAAAAAAGAGCTTTTTTCGCAGCAATCCGGCAATAAAGACTCAAACCTGGCTGATTTCTCACTTGCATCTATTTCCTGATAGAGAAATTTTTATTTTGCCCCTTGTAGAATGCAGATCACTAATTTTCTAAAACAATCCACAGAATTTCAAAATTGGCAGAATTTCAAAACTCAAGGAATCTTCACCATGCAGCATTTATTAGTTACAGATTTCTGATTTCTCCAGCAAATAATAATACAGTTAATATGTTATATTTATGCTGTATCATATTTTCACAGACAACGAAATGAAAGTACTTCAGACTTAAAAGATATTTTGATGAATTTAAAATTTTAAAGGACACTGTTGAAAAGAAAATAATCGACCAAGAGCCAAAAAAAAATCAAATAGGCGTTCTAATTTAATAGAAACATCATATGAGTATCTATTTAAAAAAAAAGTCAAATGAACATCATTTACGTCTCTCTAATAATTTTCTCTTAAAAATATCCTTAAATTGTATGTTTTTATAAAAACTACTAATTATTTTTTTTGAAATAGGTAAATATTTATAAACGCTTCAGGAGGTTGTGACCCCCCTCCACAAGAGCAAAATACAATCAAAACTTAGAGCCAACTACCTCAACATGCAAGGTAGTCTCCAACAATCCGGCCAATTTCACGTTCATGCATCACTCACACCCACATCCACAACTAATCAACCAATCACACCACACCAATTACGTGGACCAATCACAATCACATGCAAACACACATGGATGAGTTCTCCTCAAGTGCACAACACTAATCTTGACAAAACACGAACATTCATCTTCAACTTGTAGCTCCACAAGAACGTGCAGCCCCACACGGTCAAAGATAGCGCACACTCAATAATCCACAAATCGGTATACATGGATTTGAATTTTCCGAAGCATCCAATTAACATCTGGAGTAGTCCATCAAAGCGGCAACGATTTCGTGTTTCCCATAAGATATAAATCATGCTTGAGATGCCGAGATGTCGAGCCTTCATTTTCCGTTTATTTCCCTTGTAATGCCGCCCTAGCACTTGAAGGAGTTTTTCCATTGTCCGGGCATCATGTTTGAACTCTAGCCATAACTTCACTTTGTTCCATAGCGCACGGGTGATAGAGCATTCAAAGAACAAGTGTCTATTTGTTTCCTCATATCCATTGCATAGCACACAAGTCTTATCCGGAACCTATGATATTCTATCCATTGTACAAAGCTTCCCATGGGCTACTAGCCATAAAATGAATCTATGCTTTGGCAAGATCTCCGGTCTTCAAACTACCGGTGCCCAAGTCAAAATCGTTCTTCTAGGCTTGAAGAATTCATATGCATTAGCCGTCCCATTTCTCTCCATTGTAAACCAAGATATCAATTCCATATTGGCCAAACCTTGTCCATGACAACCTTGTAAAATTTTGTTACGGATGCTCACAAGGCGTTTGATGAGGGGAGAGTCCGAAGGCTTGACATTCCAACTCCAAAAATCGGCACCCTTGATATAATGTTGATGAACTCATCGCACCCACAATGAATCATTCTTGGATTGAATATTCCATAATGTCTTGCATAATAGCGCTTCATTCCATGCATGAAGATCACGAATTCCATAACCTCCATCTTACTTAGATAGGCAAAGGGTGTCCCAAGAGATTGGAGGGTGTTTGGAAGACCAAACAAACATTCGACATATACTCTTAATCTTCTCAATAATACCACCGGGGATGGGAAGCATAGAGAGCCAATAACATACTACTCCTTGAAGGACCGATCTAACCAACTCCAAGCAACTCGCATAGGAAAGGGTGTATTTCGGCCAAGCTATGATCTTCTTTGTGATTGCATCAAGTAGGGGGCCATAATTCGCAATTCGCAACTTTTCCGCCGCAAGTGGGACTCCCAAGTACCGAAATGGAAAAGAGCCCTCTTGGAACCCCAGAATATTGAGTAATCGGTGCTTCGTTCTATCATCAACTCCTGCCATGTACATGTGGGACTTCAATGGATTAGCCTTCAATCCCGCCTTATTACCAAATAATTCCAGACAATTCGCTAACACCTTGGTAGAGGCTTCATCCGCCCGCGCAAATAGCAATAAATCATCGGCATATGCTAGGTGAGTGATCCCAATCTCCTTACACATAGGATGGAAGCAAAAGGAGGGAAGTGAAGAAGCAGCATGTAGTCTTCTCGATAGTACCTCAATGCATAAACCAAAAAGCAAGGGTGATAAGGGGTCACCTTGCCTCAAGCCTCGCCGACCACTGAAAAAACCATAAAGTCCTCCATTTAAAGATATAGAATAAGTAACCATCGTGACACATTCTTTAATCCATTCTCGGTATTGTTGGGGAAAACCAAAACCAACAAGTGCCGATATAAGAAAGTCCCAATTAACCATGTCGAATGGCTTTTTCAAATCCACTTTGATCATGCACCTTGGTGAGATTCGCTTTCGAGCATACTTCCTCAAGAGTTCTTGGGTTAGATTGATGTTGTCACCTATAGATCTCCCTTTCACAAATGTCGTCTGTGCCGGATCTAATAAATAACCCAAGACTGCTGCTAATCGGTCGGCTAGTACCTTGGCTATCACCTTGTAGAAAATATTACAACACAAAATCGGCCGATAATCTGTAACTCCAGATGCATGGTCCAATTTTGGTACTAGTGAGATCACAGAGTGGTTCCATTGCTTTAATAGCTCTCCTGATTGAAAGAACTCTTGGGTCGCCGCAATAAAGTCAGATCCAATAATGTCCCATGTAGATGTGAAAAATTTTGCTCCAAATCCATCTGGACCTGGCGCTTTATCCCATCCAATGTCAAAAAGGGTTGTTTTAATTTCTTCCACTCCCACTGGTCTGCATAAATCTGCTGCTTGTCCACTTGTTAGCTTTCTTCCAGAGAGAACCAAGTCACCAAGCATACCACATTCCTCTGACTGGCCAAGCAATGAATGAAAGAAATCCACAAATTCATCAGTTACCTCCCTCAGACTCGATGTTTGATCCTCATTCCTTTTTGTGAGTGTGATGATAGCATTTCTTTTGTTGTTACGCTTCACCACATCATGAAAAAATTTGGTGCATTTGCCTGAGATTTTTAAATAAACATTCTTTGCCCTTTGTTGGTAGAATTGTTTCTCGGCCTCCGCAAGAAGAGTTGTTCGCCTCTTTATTTCCCCATAATCTGTAGGAATCTGTCCACCATCAAGGATACCCTTTTGTAATTCCTCCAGTTCTGACTTTGCCTTTCTTGCCTTTTCTGAGATGTGACCAAAATGATGTTTGTTTAGATTTCTTAACTGGCCCTTCAACCTGGTTAACTTTGTCTTCAGTATGAACTGTGCATTACCATTCACTGGGAGCGCCCATGATTCCTCCACTATCTTCTTGAAATCCCCATGCAATGTCCATAAGTTGAGGAATTTGAAAGGTCGATTTTTGGCTCTGTCTTCCACAAGTGTGTGTACTATCGCACAGGAATGATCTGAGAGACACCCGGGCACCATAAATTCCCCATATGCATCATAATCTGCCATCAACTAGTGGGAGTTCACCATAATTCTATCCAATTTACTAGAAATTGTACCGTTGGTCCATGTGAGGCGGCAACCAATGGAGCGAAGATCCACCAATCCACACGCATGAGTAAAATTTTGGAGATCACGCATTTCATAGTTTGTGACCGGGTTACCTGCTTTTTTGTCATGCAATGATAGGATGGAGTTGAAATCCCCCATGATCATCCAAGACTCCAAGATGTCTCTACCAATCTCCGTAAGTCTCTCCCATAACTGGCGTCGAGAAGTAATAGAGTGAAGTTCATATACATAAGTCACCAAGAAATCCTTTCCCGAAACTTGGCACCGAACCCGACAATGAACTCTGTGTAGATCCTATAGGAGCAATATGTTGGATCGAGAGAACCGATAGAGTGGGGGTGAATATCGGAAAGCGTTCGGATTTGAAAAGAGAATGCGTAGCGGAAGATTAAAAACAAAAACACGCAAACACAGATATTTTTACTTGGTTCGGAGCCTAGGTCGACTCCTACTCCAAGGCCCACGGTCGCTGACCGTTTACTGCCGGCAATACTTTAATCGCGTAAAAAATAGTTACAGAAATGGAATTACAATTCAAGTATAGTAATGAAATTGAGCTATTCTTTTTACCGACGTCCGATGTAGATTACTTTTTCCGGAGCAGTAGGACGTCGTCGGCGCTTGTATCTTGAGTCGGGAGGTTGCCGGAGCAGAGCGTGGAAGCCGAAGAGCGTAGAAGCGTTGAAAGAATTCGTTGTCCTGAAGCCTTGGTTCGAGGGTCCTTTTATAGCGCCTGGGGGCGCCCGGAACGTCGGGGGCGCCCCCCCACGTGTCGGCCGATCCACCTTTAGCTCGGTCAGCGTCTGATCCCTTCAAACTCGGGATTAGATCTTGACCGGGGTGCCCGGGACGCTGGGGGCGCCCGGGTTGACCGGGTCAGAGCTTATCCCTTGGCTTCGCTGGCTTCTGGTTCGATGGCATGCACAGGGGGTGCCCGAGATGCTGGGGGCGCCCGGGAGCAGTGGGGGCGCCCGGGAGCATGGGGGCGCCCGGGAGATGAGCTGTCGAAGCCTGCCTTTGTTTTATGTGTTTTGTGTTCACCTTGGGGGCGCCCGGGACACTCCGGGCGCCCTGGTCAGCTGCTGCCTCACTCCTTTGAGGCTCTCTGAACTGTAGACACTCGTTCCTTCGGTCCTGCATCCAGGGTTAGTCCAAAACACCATAAAACAATAAGATGTTAGTTTATACAGCCTTAGCTGTCTTGGTTCTGACTTTGGGTCTCCAAAATGGAGCCCTAGGTCGAACCGACGCCTACTGTTCCCTCGACGGGGAACGCGTCCTCACCTACTCCTCTCGGGAGAATGTACCTGATGCCAACCGCTCCTCTGGTTGGATTTTTGCCTGGCGGTCCTTTGCCAGGTCTTGGATACCGAGCTGTCCTTCGCCCGGTGCCTAGCATTCCTTCGCTAGGGCTTCAATCCCAAGCTATCATTCGCCTGGCGCCTAGCAGTCCTTCGCTAGGGCTTTGTATCCTGGCATTCCTTCGCCAGGTGCCTAGCAGTCCTTCGCTAGGGCTTTGTTTCCTGGCAGCCCTTCGCCAGGTGCCTAGCAGCCCTTCGCTAGGACTTTGTTTCCTGGCAGCCCTTCGCCAGGTGCCTAGCAGTCCTTCGCTAGGACTTTGTATCCTAGCATTCCTTCGCCAGGTGCCTAGCAGTCCTTCGCTAGGGCTTTGTTTCCTGGTAGCCCTTCGCCAGGTGCCTAGCAGCCCTTCGCTAGGACTTTTCCTGCACACTTGAGTAACATTGTTAGAACACCAATAATACTTAACTTTGAACCCTTTGCCAATATCAAAACAAGGTTCGATATGGTGCTTCCTGCACCAACAATCTCCCCCTTTTTGATTTATGGCAACACGATTCAAAGTTAAGTAAAAATTATAACAGTTTAAGCACAAAGGTTAAGACCAATGAAACATGGCAATTCTTAACAGTCTAATACCAATGTAATTTGAACAAAAAAAAATTTCTGATAAAAAATTTTCTCATACGCATACTCCCCCTGAATAATTGTTTTATAAAACAATAATTAACTTAACTCTTAACTTTGACCTTTCCTCCCCCTTTGACATATATCAAAAACAAACATGGGTGAACAAGGTATCTAATAGGGATTTTTGAGTTTTTCTAAATGCTTCATATTTTTGACAAAGTGTTTTTCAAAAATAGAGTAAAAGCATTTTTAAAACTTTTTACACTTAGATAATTTTCCATTATGAAAGGTTTTGCAAGCCTAAATTATGTTAAATAACTTTTACTTACAAGGCTTTGCAAAAAGAATTTTACTTAGGCAAAATTTTGAAGTCAAATTTTCCAAAAAAAATTCAACTTTGAGAATTGGGAAAAATTAAAAAAATTTGCACACTTAGAAGAATTTGCTTGGAAGTACTTTATGTATTTTGAAAAACAAAATATTTAAGAAATTTCTAGACAAGTTTTTCACCAAAAACTTTACTTAGAAACATTTGCCAAATTTTTCAAAAAGTTTTTACTCAGACAAATTTTGTTTACTAAGAAAAATTTTACTTAGGAAAAAACATGCACTTTAAGAATTTTTGGAACACTTTTTTTTAAAAAAAATTAAACACAATTTCCTTTTTCTCCCCCTTAATGTGAAATTCTTCTCCTTATTTTTTTTGGATCATTTCCAAGTTCAGTTTTGAAAAAAAAATATTTTGAAAAACTTCTGAGTATCACAAAGGAAATTCTAAGTTAAGAGCAACTTGAAGTTTTTAATAAAGTTCCTTTGAAAAGGGAAAAAGTTTAAGGAAGAATTTAATTTTTCACTTTTTCTACTCTCCCCCTTGGCCATATATCAATAAAGAATTCTTGAAAAATATATTTTGAAAGAAATTTTAAGGAGAAAGTTTGTGTATCAGAGCCTATGAGTTTTGAAAACATAAAAATACTTAGTATAATTCTTGAAGGCATAGCAAAAAAGCTTAAATGTCCAGATTTAAATCCATTTTGAAGAGTATTGTGCAGTTCTGAAAAATATTTTGTATTTGTTAGAAAGTATTAGAAAGATTTTCCTTAAAAAAAGATTTTTCAAGTACATTTGAGATTATGATTTGAAACACATAAGTACTTTTAAAAAAGTATTAGACTTTGAAAAATATGAGTAATTTTTTAAACGTATTAGACTTTGAAAAATATAAGTAATTTTTGGAACGTATTAGATTTTGAAAAATATAATATTTTACTTGAATAGGTTTCTTTTCTAGTTTGACACAATCCTAGGAAGCCTTGTTGACTACAAGGAAATTTTCCTAAGTGCCCTGGAAATTCTCTAACCCAAGTAAATATTATTTCAAAAACAATTTCATAAGCCACAACAATAATGGTATTTTGAAAGACTTAAATTTTCAGCAAGGATTTTGAAGATATAGTTCATGAAAATATGTTATTAAATAATTCTTTTAACCTCCCTCTAAACTTGACTCAGTCCTGGGAAGTTTGTTGACCACAAGTACTCTTCCTCTAAGCCTTTAGGGTTCAGTTCAGATCAAAGGAATTATCTAATAATTTCAACACAGATGATTATCAATAAAAACTTTTTAGAAATTCTTCTTTTGATTCAGCCTCCCCCAAAATTTGACACATCCTAGGAGTCCTTGTAGATCATTAAGTAGACCTCCTTTGTGTCTTTAGGGTTTATCAGAATCAAGAGAAAAAGTATGGTAATTTTCAAGAAGATAATTTTAGAAAATTCAATTTGGAATGAAGAGAATTTTTTAAAGAAAAAGCCCCGAAAACAAAATTTGAAATGACAATAGTATTTTGAAATATAGTATTTTTGAGCTTCTTCTAATTTGATCTCCCCCTAGATCTGACACAGTCTGGCTTTTATCTAAGTTCCTTCAGGGGTTTCAGTGTTAAGCAAGTTTGACTATGTTGACTAGGGTTGACTTTTTTGACCAAGTTTGACTAAGTTGACTATGTTTGACCAATTAATAACTAAGTCAAACAAGCCCTAGATTATATTTTAAACGAGTCTATTGAGATATTTAACATGAAATTAAAAAAATGTTAGAATTGAAAGAGTAGGGTACCGAAAACTGAACAAAAGAGATAATTTTGAATAACGTTTGAAAATATTTTTTATTTAAAAAGATAGTGAATTATGCTTTTAGGTCCTAGATGTCTCACCCAGTTTTACATGATCAAGCATGTTAACCTTATGAGTTTTGTAAGACAAAAATAGAAGTAAGGATTTTACTTTGAAAAATCATGATTAATTTTGAAAAACTGAATTAACTTTGAAAACCATTTTAATGAATTTTAGCTTTATTTTGAAAAAGTAGTTGAGTCTAAGATCAATTGAAATTTGTGTTAGATTTGAATTTGACAAGAAGTAACTTGAATTTGAATTTCAAAAATTGGCTTCCAAGTCTTGGCGAGGCACTAGGCCTTCTTTGGCCGTAGCCTTATTGGATCATCAGCCCTTTCCTAGACAAAGCCTTTTAGTGAAATTTCATCTTCAAAATTACTTTTTGATAAATTCTGGTCTAACTAGTTTGGGTCTTGGATCGGTAGCTTCGGCTAGTTCCGTCAAAATGACTTCCCTAACGTACTATCATCTCACCTCCACCCAATACTATGTTGTTCAAATTTTAGTTAAACCGTTTTAGTCCTTATCTAACCGGTCCTAATTCTAAGCAAAAATAAATAACTAAAATAAAAGCAACATACAATTAAAGCATACAAGAAAAAATGATCTAAGTTACATCATAATCGAAATAAAACTCTGGTTTATACAAATTAACTACGTTATTTGAGATAAATGTTGGATTTTCAAGTATTGAAAATTTACCTTTTGATTCCCGGTTGGGAATCTCCCCCTTGATACTTGTCGTCATTCTTCTTTGTTTCTTTATCATCTTGTAGTGAACACGAGCTAATCGGAACAGTTTGGTTCGATCTCCTTCTTTGTCGTCAAATATTGAGTCTGAGTTGGACTCCGGTACTGGTTGAGGCCACTTTTGCAGTTCTCTTGGAGTTTTCCCTGCAATGAAAACTATACCTTCCTCGACCATTGCAGTATCAGCTGATTATTTAACCTTAATTTAGAAGAAAATGATTCAAAATTAGTTACCAACTTTGCCTCAGAAAACTCGTCGTCTGACTCAAGTTCGATTTCAACGTCGGGTGTCGAGTCTGACTCGGCTGTCTGTGCTTGGACCGAGTTGCAAGATAACTTTGGTAATCTTCTTCTTCATTTGATTCGTCCGATGATTCGAACATCTCTCCTTCAAAGACCTCAATATCAGAGTTCTTTTCGTGTAGGTTGAGTAGCTTCTCCCACATCTCTTTAGCACATCCAAATGAACCGACTAGCTTGAGTTGTTCGTTGGTTAGACCGCATTGTATGATCTCTGTTGCCTTAGCATCAGTCTCGATCTTCCTCAGAGTTGGTTCGTCCAATTTGTCCCAAGCGATCGATGTTCCATCTTCCGCGGGGAATCTGAACCCCGTTTGGATTATCGACCATAAATCCATATTAGCCTTCAGGTGGGATTCCATTTGACTTCTCCAGGAGTTGAAATTTTCACCAAAGAAGAGCGGTGGACGAATGTTATTCCATACTTGATTGGCCATTAAAAATAATCCTTGCACACAAAAGAAATAACAGAAATGTACCAAGACTTGGTCTTGGATTAGTAGTGCGGGAGAAGGAAAAAAAATAGCCCAAAAAAAATATTACACGACTTTCGAGGCAGAATAATAATAAAATAATAAAAATAATTTATGATAAATTTTTGAAAATGTTGATTTTGTCAATTCTGATTAATAATGATAAAGTAAGAATTTAATGTTAAAAAAAATTTGCTCGAATTAAAGTAGCACGAATTTCGAGAAAAATATTAAAATAAAAAAAAGTTTATGACAAATTTTCAAAAATTGTTCGTTTTATCAATTCTAACTTATGGTACAAAAATAAGAATTCAAAATTGAAAAAGGCGTATTTTGAAATAAAGATCGAGTGGTGTTGCACCACTTCGATTAGCGAGAAAAGATTAAAAATGATAAAATAATTTTGAAAATCCGAAAGACTCTCAAATTGGTGGTTGCACCAAATTTGAGCTTCCCCGCTCTGATACCACTTGTTGGATCGAGAGAACCGATAGAGGGGGGGTGAATATCGGAAAGCGTTCGGATTTGAAAAGAGAATGCGTAGCGGAAGATTAAAAACAAAAACACGCAAACACAGATATTTTTACTTGGTTCGGAGCCTAGGTCGACTCCTACTCCAAGGCCCACGGTCGCTGACCGTTTACTGCGGGCAATACTATAATCGCGTAAAAAACAGTTACAGAAATGGAATTACAATTCAAGTACAGTACTGAAATTGAGCTCTTCTTTTTACCGACGTCCGATGTAGATTACTTTTTCCGGAGCAGTAGGACGTCGTCGGCGCTTGTATCTTGAGTCGGGAGGTTGCCGGAGCAGAGCGTGGAAGCCGAAGAGCGTAGAAGCGTTGAAAGAATTCGTTGTCCTGAAGCCTTGGTTCGAGGGTCCTTTTATAGCGCCTGGGGGCGCCCGGAACGTCGGGGGCGCCCCCCCCTCGTGTCGGCCGATCCACCTTTAGCTCGGTCAGCGTCTGATCCCTTCAAACTCGGGATTAGATCTTGACCGGGGCGCCCGGGACGCTGGGGGCGCCCGGGTTGACCGGGTCAGAGCTTATCCCTTGGCTTCGCTGGCTTCTGGTTCGATGGCATGCACAGGGGGCGCCCGGGACGCTGGGGGCGCCCGGGACGCTGGGGGCGCCCGGGAGCAGTGAGGGCGCCCGGGAGCATGGGGGCGCCCAGGAGATGAGCTGTCGAAGCCTGCCTTTGTTTTATGTGTTTTGTGTTCACCTTGGGGGCGCCCGGGACACTCCGGGCGCCCTGGTCAGCTGCTGCCTCACTCCTTTGAGGCTCTCTGAGCTGCAGACACTCGTTCCTTCGGTCCTGTATCCAGGGTTAGTCCAAAACACCATAAAACAATAAGATGTTAGTTTATACAGCCTTAGCTGTCTTGGTTCTGACTTTGGGTCTCCAAAATGGAGCCCTAGGTCGAACCGACGCCTACTGTTCCCTCGACGGGGAACGCGTCCTCACCTACTCCTCTCGGGAGAATGTACCTGATGCCAACCGCTCCTCTGGTTGGATTTTTGCCTGGCGGTCCTTTGCCAGGTCTTGGATACCGAGCTGTCCTTCGCCCGGTACCTAGCATTCCTTCGCTAGGGCTTCAATCCCAAGCTGTCCTTCGCCTGGCGCCTAGCAGTCCTTCGCTAGGGCTTCAGTAACCTGGCATTCCTTCGCCAGTGTCTAGCAGTCCTTTGCTAGGGCTTTGTATCCTGGCATTCCTTCGGCAGGTGCCTAGCAGTCCTTCGCTAGGGCTTTGTTTCCTGGCAGCCCTTCGCTAGGTGCCTAGCAGCCCTTCGCTAGGACTTTGTTTCCTGGCAGCCCTTCGCCAGGTGCCTAGCAATCCTTCGCTAGGGCTTTGTTTCCTGGCAGCCCTTCGCCAGATGCCTAGCAGCCCTTCACTAGGACTTTTCCTGCACACTTGAGTAACATTGTTAAAACACCAATAATACTTAACTTTGAACCCTTTGCCAATATCAAAACAAAGTTCAATATGGTGCTTCCTGCACCAACACAATATACGGCCATGGTTAGATATATCAAAATTATGCACATGTCCCATACCTGAGAAACGCCTATTCATTATCAGGTGAAGGGAGTCCTCATTGAGCTTTGTCTCAAGTAATGCCATAACTTGTATATCTTTGCTCCTGAGTAGGTGTTGGACTCCTCCATGTTTCAGGGACTTATGAAAACCCCTAATATTCCATGCGGCCACCTTCATTTAGCACCTCCTGGGCGGGCTGCTCGAACCCGTAATTGTCTATCACTTTGACCCATCATTGGAACTCTCTTTATAGCTGTTCCTGCCGCCACCTTGCTCCTAGATTCACCCGAAGAGGAAGACCCCTCCGATGAAGAGGAAGAAGATGAGAATGTTGAGCCCAGGGTCACAGATACATCCGATGAAGAGGAAGAAGAGGATGCAGAGATAAGTGATGCCCCACTAGTAGATTCTTGTGTTTGGTCTGCAGATGAGGAAGACGCCATTCCCAATGTGCTCGAGCCCTCCAAGACACTGTCCACCTCTTTCTCTTTCCCTTTCTGTTGTGGTCGACCCGCATGTTCCTTCTCTTGGAATTGGCTCTGAGATGTCATCTCTTTCTTTCTTGCATCATCACTATTAGTGTCGAAGGGTACTTCAACAGCAGTAGGGATCGGTGCACACACCGCCACAATTGCCAAAGGGTTTGGATCATCATCATAGGCCCTCTCCTTTTGTGCATTCCCCCTCGGTTGCCATGCTTGCCTAGTGCGCCGTCGGAATCTTGATCTTCGACGGCCTCTTGCAGATGGGGAGCGGTGCCTTTCAGGATATTGTTTGTTCTGCTCTTCTGGCGCCTTCTCTTCATCTTGATTTGTCCGTTGTTCAGAAGGTATGTCTCCTTTGTAGCAAGCACCCTTCTTGTGCCCAATCCTCCGACAATCTTCACAGAAATCTGGCATGGTCTCATAGATGACCTCCAACTCTAGATGTACCCCAGTAGGTAAGATGATGGGTATCTTTGTGATTCTTTCTTCCAGAATCGAAACCTCTACGAGAAGCCTTGCATATGAGAATCTTTCTCTTGTTCTTGTCAGCTGATCAGTGTAGAGGGGTTTGCCAATCTCTGAGTCAATCATACCTAGCACTTTTGGCGTCCAACAGTCGGCAGGTAGCCCATGGATTTGGACCCATGCTGGAATAAATCTACCATCTTCATTGAAGAGAAAGCATCTGGGCATGCGCTTCAGAAATAGTGGAATTCCGAAAATAAAGTAAGGTCCTCCAAGTAGAATCTTCTCCTGGTCATGTGGCGTCTCAAATCTGTACACAACCCAACCACTCTTATGCATATAAAAGTTGTAAGGTACCTTCCATCGTTGAGCCACCATATCCACACCATCTCTTCCTGGATGCCTTCCCATGAAACATTCAACTAGACAATATCCTATCGAGTCCTCCACTGTCTCTATATCATCAAAGCTAAACTTTAGCGTCGTCCCCGTCGGTGTATTTTGTGGGAGATGTGTTGCCGTCTCCGTTTTACGGTTGTCTCGGAAGAGACTAGCCCATGACTTTGTCTTATCCGTAGGATGTCTTGTATCTTCACCTCCAACACTACGACCCGTATGCAAGTTCTTTTCATTCAATCTATTCTCTTTTTCCATCGTGCTAGCACCTGTCCCGGTAGACTTTTCCTTCTGAACATCAGCCATTTGCTCATCCACATCAGGTTGCTTCATGTGAGCTCCATTTGTGCCGATAGAGTGGGCCATTTGAGCATTAGTCATTTGATCTTCCACCTCATCACCTTGCTTGTCCACATCAGCCTCATGGTCAACTCTAGCATCACCTCCAATTGGACACATGTTGCCTTGGTCCAATTCCTCAAGATTCTTATCTTCTGAAGCCTTCTCTTTGCCTTCCACGTCAACAATTGTTGCTGTCAACAATTTGACCGGTTCCAAGCTGCTAAACCGACATTATAGAAACTACTAATTAGCTTCTATATATTGTAGAAGTTATATGCTAGTTTTTACATCCTCGATCATAGTGATAGTTGCTAGCTTCTACGCATTATAAAAATTAAATGTCAGCTTTTATATGGTCGTCTCAATTATATAATATTCATTTAAAATATAATATGTATTATGTCTCAATTATATAATATTCATTTAAAATATAATATGTATTATGGAGACTCAATCATTTATTTTACTCATTAAAATATTATTTTAATTAAGCTACCACTAACATAAATAAAATCCAAATGATATTAAGGGAGTATTTGGAAGAGCTTCTGCTATCTGTTTTTTAGATTCTGACTATACAGAATCACTTTTGAGTGTTTGGGAAGGCTAGATTCTGCTTTAACTTCTGTTACTTTTGCTCAGAAGTTAAAAGCAAGAATTTGATACTTCTACCTGCTTTTGCTTTTTTATTTATGATATAACATTAAAAAATAATATTTATATCCTTAAATAATATAACATTTTACCTGATTGTCACTTGACCTAATTTTATCTCCTCAATCATATTGTACTAATATTTATTTTTAAATAAAATTTTATATTTTTAAATAAAATTTTATATTTTTATAAAATTTCAATCATATTGTACATTTTCAGAATTATATATATATATATATTATATTTATATAAATTATATTATTTTTTATTTTTTATTTTTTATTAATTTTATATATTTTTTCAAATATTCAAATTATAAAAAAATTAATTTTAATACTATATTTAAAATATAATAATAATTATATCACTATTTAAAATATAATAATAATTACGTGAACAAATTATTGATAGTATCGAAATTATATTTAAATAATTAAAAAATAATTAATTTATATAGTTTAAGGATATTATTGTCATTCAATTAAAAATTAAGCTTGAAAGCAATTATTCTTCCAAACACTCAAACTTTATCTTGTATCAACTTTTGACTTCTATTTTCAAACACTGCTTACTTTAGCTTCTTACTAACTTCAAGATAATCACTACAAGAATCACTTTTCAAGAAGTAAAAGCTCTCCCAAACACTCCCTAAATCACTAATTGTTAGCTTCTGCACGATATAACGATCAACTAATATATTATAGAAACTAACTGCTAACTTTAGATATTGTAGAAGTTAGATATTGCTTCTACAAACGGCCAAATGATCTATATAATACAAGGATATTTGGATAAATTATTTTAAAAGAGGTATGTTTTATATGTTGTAGAAGTTAGATGTTAACTTTTATCATTGTAAAAGCTAATTACTAATTTTTATACAAGGATATTTGGATAAATTATTTTAAAAGAGGTATGTTATACATATCGTAGAAGTTAGATGTTAATTTTTATCATTGTAAAAGCTAATTACTAATTTTTACATGGTCGAATGATCTATATAATATAAAAGTATTTTAGACAGATCATTTTAAAAGAGACACGGAGGAAAGGATTTCACTTAAAAAATCAGAAACGGAATGCCCATTTAAAAAGGGACGCTCACTCATTAAACTTTAATCAAAAATGAAATGTCCATCTAAAAATGGCATGCTTATTTGATTTTAATCAGAAATAAAACGCCCATACGATGAAAGAGAAATAAAACGCCCATCTGACAGAAATGGCAAATGATGAACGCCCATTTAATCTTTACCCAACAACAAATTGGAATAGCTTGTTCTATTATATTCATCAAAGTTCCTTCTCATTTTATGTTCACAAATAAAAGAAATGAGAAATTTACTGTATTTTGTGAATCTTCTTACAAATTGCATGACTTTAAAAACTAGAACATAGCGCACACTCATGCTACTCAGAAGAACATCAGCAAGTAAGATGAATTGCCAAGCAGCTCAATAGTGGTTAAGGCTTCTTCAAGAATCATACATATATGATTTTTTTTGTTGTTGTTGTTGTTATTACATGAACAAAAGATTCAACAATTTTACAGCATTTGGAGAACATGCTACTATAAATCTACTCCTAGTTGGAAAACAAGTCCATGGCTCTGTTGAAAGATGTTTCAGTCTTCATTTCACAACAGAAGTTGGGGGCGAGCAATGTTATCTGACTCTTTTGCATGGAAAATCAGGAACCAAGTCGTCTTGCCTCGAACGCTTTCCATGCCCATTGATGCACCCAAAAGAGACGACTGTATGGGGCTTGAAGAGTTCGTGCTTTATGCCTGCACGATCAGATTTCATGGCTGTAGCTTTTGAAGGATCACAGAGGGATGTATCTCTATTTGGTAAAGGACTATGAGAAAGAGATGCATGCCTGATGAGCAATCAACGATCTTCTGGCAGTCGTCTTCCAGCTTCAGCTTTCTCTTGATGCAGAGGCTGTCAGTATCATCAAGATCTCCTTCCCGACCTCTGACAAAGCTTGATTTGTCCTGATTAAACTTGTTCTTTTTATGTGGAGTTTCATCTTCTAGTGTCATTTTCCTCTTGAAACAAAGGTGATCTTTCTCAACAAAACAGGAGAAAAACGCTTCATGAAGTCCTTGAACAAATTTTCAGAAGAATGGAATGAAATTGAACGTCCACATTAATCAGGCAAGTTGCAGATTAAGATGCACCTAAAATAAGCTTACCAGCTAGTTCCACGCTGGGTTTTAATCAAGAATTAAGAACAGAAAATTACATAATTGGCAACTTTCTCTTCAAACTGCAAGAACAATTTGTTATATGAAACTAAGCTCACCGTCAATTTAGGGCTTGTTTACAATTCAAACCAAGAACTAAACAGAAATCTTAAATGTTTAAAAAGTTTAAGGATTGTTAACTTGTAAAGAAATAGGATGAAAGAAACAAGAGATGTAGAGCAAGTATTTTCTTGTTTAAAATATAATCAATTGATCTATTTTCTCTACTTACCCCTGGAAATAGGTCATGGTTCTTATAATTTGACTACCATTAACCCTCTGAATTTATTATGTTTTAAGCAAGCTGACAACTAACTGTATGAAAATAGCTTTTAGAGTCTACTACAAGGAGAGAAAATTATAAAGAACAAAGAAAAAGTAGAAAGTCTAGTAAAGAAAGAAGCCTGGTGCCAGATCAGAAAATGAAATGTTGGAAACAAATAGCTGCAGATGACTAAAAAGAACAAATGATCTATCCAATTTAATTTACAGAGGAGGCAATCAGTAGATCCATTTTCAGCAATTGGGGCATATAGGGCGCCAGCTTTTAACAATACAATTGTACTCAGCAATGCATTTATTGAAGTCTATGTGCCACTTGTGGTGGAAATCCGATGAACTCTTAGAGGACCAAACCCCAAGTCCTCTAATAGATAGACTGAGGAAATGAGTTTCCTTTTGTATCCTCTATTGCAATACCATGAAACACCAGCAAGGTTTATGCTGATCATCAAAAATGCAATAGAAGAAGTTCAAAAATAGTAATGTTTAACACTCCTCTGGTGTCTAGGTGCAGCTAAGTTCAAGTACCATTTGTTTATCGCTATTGCAATGTCATGAAACACCGGCTTAAGATTATCAATAATGAAATAGCAGAAGAAACCTGATCGAACAGCATATAGTTCAAGGAAGTTCAGGAAAAGAAGCAATTTTTTTAACATTTCTCTGGGCTACGTTTTGCTTATGTCAAGTATATGATCTTAGCAATGAAAGTTTTCTTCTTGGAAATGGTTTGGATCCAACAGAAGATTATAACGACGACAGGGTCAGCTAATCCAACAGAAGATTAACACTAAAAAATTTTAAGAATGTTGTTTGATCTTGATTAGTATTGCAGACAGTATGATCGGAATCGTCGATTTTCCTATCGTAACTGACTAAAACCTAAGCAATCTTAACATCGCCGAAAGCCTCTTACCTGGGACGATAGAGGGTTTTCCTTGGACGACGACGGGGTCGAGCTCGGAGGCCCCGAGAGGGAGCCCGCGACAGGCGAAGAAATCAAGGAGAGAACCCCAAGTGAGGGACGAAACGAGGTCGGGGCCGCGACTCACGAAACGTCCATTGAGCCTCACGGACGAGGGTTCCAGCCCCAGGGCGCGACCCACGGCGCCAAGGTCCACTCCTCCGTCGGCGGACACCGGGATCGCCGCGAGCTTACCACTTGCGGGGGAGTCCGCGGAGCGGACGAAGAGCTTGCTGATCCTCCCGCAGGTTTCAGCGCCAGTCGCGATCGTCATGAAGCGTAAGAGTGAGCTCGGGCGAGATCGAGTCAGAAGCAGCGGACGCTATCGGAGTGAGGAGTCGTTCTCCCGTGAAGTCTCTCGATCGTCTTATCGTTTACTGCAGTCTTCTCGCTGCCTCTGGAAGCGTCAAACGCTGCACCCCTCTCGCAGGTGCTCTCCAAACCGGACCCCCGGTTGAGATATTGTTCGACCATCTTGGTTTATCTATTTTCGAATAAATTACTAAAATTAATTTAACTTAATAAACATATCGATTTATTTCATTCATTTATAATTTATTTAATGGATAATTAATTTAAGATCGCTGAACTAATAATCACAAATATTAACCAAATGAAAATTTTAATTTATTTTTAATCTATTTTAATCAATGAAAATATTTCGCGAGGTTAATGGTCATTATCCATTTGTTTACTTAAATACTTTTTAATTTATTTTAATCAATGAAAATTTTCTATAATCCAAATGGATAATGATCCCAACCTAACTTATGTGTAACCCGGTCGATCAGTCTGGCTCTTCATAAGGATAGGTCATAGCCACGGAAGCTCCAACAACCCGACGTGGTAGATCAGGGACATGGGCTCGAGTTTCATTCGGGTCGGATCAGCCGAATAGATGGCTAAGCCGGTGTAATTTGAACTAGCCCTACCTGAAAATGCCGAGTGCCCGACTTAATGTTAGCTGCTTGGCACGCTCTTATGTTATCATTCTACTTTCCAAGGGACAAGTCTGTCGAGTTGGGTCCGAATAGTGCTCCAATCGGTATGCCATTAATTACATAGACAAGTTTCACTCAGAGTAGTCGGTCAGCGCTCCCCTTTTTGTCGTGGTTCGACTCGGGAGTTGTCACTGTCCGTGGCAATACTTACCCTCTGACACCACACTGATAAAGTTTGTACCACATTCGATGCATGTCGGTTCGGGCCTGACACCACTCGTGTGTGAATCGCGAATATCCCGCTGGTACAGTACCTGACAAGCTCTGGTAACCCGTACCACGGCGCCCTCTGCGTATGTCAAGATGAGGCGGTGTCGGTCAGCAAACTGACAATGACCCCTGACCTTGTCCCCACATAAGACAAAATGTGGCAGAAGTAGGGCAGAAACTGTCGCCTCTCCAGGCTATATAAAGCTCTCCTCCCTTAACCCACAGGTATGCATAATTTTTATTACAGTTCTTCTTCTCCAGTTTTCATCTTCTCCATCGGATACTAACTTGATCGTCGGAGGATTTTACTGGGAAATTCTCCCGGTGAATTACTGACGGTCATTTTTCTCGTAGAAAGGGTGCCAACAGAAATAATTCTCAGTGTCACCTCACTCTTGAGAGTCCACGTCGCTCAGCGACAGGATCAGATAATTTTCAAAATTTATCGATTAAAAAATTCGGTAACAACTGCTCGACTTTTGAATCTGCCGGTTTTTCTGTTGAAGTAGTAGATGAGTAGATGACTGAAGGTGATCTGAAAAGAAAAGTAGGACAACCACCAAGCTTACAAACTACCACAAACAGTTACAGTCAGTTTCAGATCATGTTCTGCATTCGTGTTCACGGGGGGAAACATATCGTTTTGTTCTTGAATCGAAACCAAATCAAGAAACGATTGTGTGATTCATGACCGTCGTCTGTAACCAAATTGAGGGGATAACGCTAAACAAAATGGAATTTTTGAGGAAAATTTGGTGCTGCTGGTGTGTGGTGATGATGCCGATGATGGAGGCGGCGGGGGGAAGTTTTGGTTTAGAATAGGTCGAGGATTTCCAAGATGCGGCCGTTGCAGAGCGGGCAGCTGCCGCGATTCACCCACAGTTCGCGGGAACACCGGCGGCAGAACGTGTGGCCGCAGGGGATGAAGGCGGCCGCCTTCGGCCGCATCATGCAGATGCAGCACAGGTGGAGGACCCCGCCGGCACCGACAATGTCCTCCGCCGGCCCGGGTTTTTCCTCCTCGTCCAAGAACGCCGACAGCGCCGACATCGCCGCAGCCGAGGCGGTTTCCCTTCCGCTGCTCCATTGGTCTTCGGCCGTCTGCTCCAGAAGCAGCATCAGGGAGACCCTCGCCGGTCGCCCTGCTTCCGTCGCCGGCGAGTCGACGGTGGGTCGGGTGGCGAAGCCTTCTCGGCCGTTGGCCGTGGCTTCGCCATCGTCGGGATTCCCCACCGCCACCTCAATCCCGCTCCCCTCCCGCTCCTCGCGCAGGACGTCGAGCAGCGTTCTCCTGCCGCCGGCGCCGGAAGAGGCCTCCCTCTTCTCCGGCACTTCTACATCATTTCTAATCTTGAGAAAATCCCCAAACTTGCAAGGCCTTCCAGCTATCGCGAGGTGCTCCGAAAGCGTCAGGCTTTGGCGGCGCTCCCTTCCTTCCATAATCCCAGTCAAAATCCGATATCTCGTGCTGCTGTCTTCTTCAAATCCTCAAAACCGTTGAAAATTCGCTACAATCCAAACAAAAAATTCCACAAATTAGGAGACTCGCGATGGAGAACAAGCATCGATTCTTTTCTTCAAACCACAATTCAAGATCCCAAAATTTCCACCTTTGCCCCTAAAAGGAGGGAAAACACGCCATTAGAACAAGAACTACAAGCAATCAAAAAGCTCGATGATTCAGGTCGAAAGGGAGAAAAAAAAAGAAGAAAAAGCAAAAGAAAAACGATTGAGGCTTACGAGATGAGAGGAAAACAGCGAGGATTGGATCTCGAGAGAGAGCTATGGGATTGGCAACGTTGACGCCGGAACCTTGATCGCTTTGCTTGTGTGGTTGCCTTTCCAATGGCGATGCCGTGTGTTCCTTTTCGCGCTAGACAAGGGACGAAGCGCTGATGGAGCCCAAAAGTGGTCCTTCGCTTTGTATACAAAACCTATAAACATTATTAATAAGCACTTTAAGGTTTGTCATTTGTGATGGATGATACAGAGAGTTTAAGTACATTTTAAATTAATTATAGATGTATACCTAAACAATGACTTCTTATAATTGTTATTTTAAGTTAATATTTGCCTATAGTTTATTTAATAATATTATTATAATTGATTCATTTTTAAATTAAATTTTGTGATGTCTATTTAAATTTAACAATTAATTTATATTTGTAATTTTCCTAACATTTCTTACCTACAGACATCATTTGCCAACAAACTCTATCTGATGCTTTTATCTTTTTTGAAACTATTAAACCATTCCATTTGTTTGGTGTTGCAGATTACACAATCCTGCTATGAGCAGAAAAATCAATATCTTGGAAACAACTAAAACGACAGCAATTCTCCCTAAACAGTAACTTACTTCAACTTATCACCCTCTTGGTGTAGAAATATTTCATCAGCATGAAAAGTATAGCCAGAAATGAAAGCATCACTTGACTACGTCATGGAAGCAAACAACAGGGATGCATTGGTTCCTCCGAAGCCGAAAGAATTTGAAATCGCTGCTCTTATTTCCATCTTCTTTGAAGCACTCAAAGGAATATATTTATCATCAAAGAGAGGATCGGGCTTTAGAAGATTGAGCGTTGGTGGTGCTATTCCCTGAATTTAGCAAATGATGAATGAGCAAAAACTTTCATTGTGCAGTTGGGAAAAAAAAAGTTGTAAGATGGACCAACATGATGAATAGCAAGAACGGTAAAGATAGCTTCTACAGACCCTGCTGCACCAAGTAGATGGCCAGTAGCTCCCTGGAAATTTCTGGCTATTTAAGCATGTAATACTTTGATTATTTCAAAACTCTGGCAACTAAGGTGACACTACCTTTGTTGAGGACAATGCTAAAGCTCCTGATGTTGCATGGTCTAAGAATACTGACTTTATTGCATTAGCTTCGACTGCATCACCTGGTTTAGCAAAAAATAGTTTGTCCATTTATCAAGTAATAATAGCTACCTATTTGGAAATCAATATAAAAACTGAATCAGAAATAGCTAGGTACGCACCGAGAGGTGTTGATGTAGCATGGGCATTTATATAATCTACTTGATTTGGATGAAGCCCAGACTGCTCAAAGGAAAGTTCATCAAGAAATGGTCGTCTAGATATATATAAACGTATGAATTGATTATCGATGGTTCTCCACAAAAACAAGTGTGAAATTGTGTCTCTAAAGAAGCATTCTTAAACAAGCTAAAGCAAAGAAGGGCAGCTATCATCAGCTATTAACAAGATAAATGCAATGAGTTTGGCGTCATTAACATTTTTCCCCACGAATGCTAACTATTGACAAGTTGAGATAAAGAAAAGTGCAAACAAGCTTCTGAGATAAACCTGTTCAAGTGCACGTGTCATAGCTAAAATTGCACCTTTTCCATCGTTGTGTGGTTGAGTTATGTGGTAGGCATCACCTGCATGGAAAACTATATCAGTTGAACAATGGAGGAGACATGACTACAAGAACAACCAGGCAAGAAAGAAAAATAAACCTGATATTCCATAGCCTCGAATTTCTGCATAAATTTTCGCTTCACGTTCTTTAGCATGATTTAACTCCTGAAAGAATAAGGCAGGTGTGTAAGATCACAAAGAGACTTGAATCACTTGATAACAACAGCAAAAGTGACCACTGAAATTTCAAGACCTAGCATAACCAATTAAAGAGGGTAAAAAAGGGCCTTTCTTCATCCTTTTTTTCTGAATCAAGCAAAACATTGCATGAACAATTGAGCGTAACTGAGAATTGTGAACTACAAATCTTAAAGGTATGGCATACTTGTCAACCAAGCAATCACCATTTGATACAAAAAGAAAAAAAGGAAAAAATGAACAAGATGAATATTTGAATAATCTCAAGCTAACAAACAGTTATGTGAACAGCCACATAAAATAAGTGAAAAAACATCTGATCTTCATCCTGCTAAACAACTAATATACTTTGGCATGTCCCAAGAGAAGCTAATGTTAATATATAATGCAAGATATGATACAAATTATGAAATATAGAGATAATTTGCAAATTATGAAAGATATGATAAACAACAAAACTAGAGAGAAGTAGGCTTAAGTTGCCAAGGGGAAAGACTCACCTCCAATACCATGACACCACATCCCTCACCTATCCTGTAAATTTGATGTGTCAGATATAGCACAATGAGATCAAAGTTAGATATAAAGGAAAAGTAACAAAGATATAAAGGGAAAATAACGAAGAATAGAGGTACAGGAATCATGCCATACACAAATCCATCTCTGTCACAATCAAATGGTCGAGAAGACTCCTGAGGTAGAGAATTATACTTTGTTGCCAGTGCTCTTGACCTATCAATTAACATGGTCAATGATCCTTCACTTCTTATTTGACATGATAGGACATTCCAACCACATGAAAAGAGAAGCAAATGCAATATATTGACGGTTAGGAATTGAAGGAGCTAAGGGAAAAACTTATTGAATTATTAACAAAATTTTAAGAATACTCTTCACTAAGGTTGAGTTAGATATGCAGGAATCACTGCTGGAATGGAATGGTTCATTTTGAATCCAAACGATTTTATTGTTTGGTTCATAATTATTAAGTCGGGATCAAAGCAATAATTCCTCCAAGAATGAGAATCGATATTTTGAATCCAATGACCAATATTTACTCATTCCAGTTCAACTCATGCCCTCCTTGCGTACTTCCCCCACAATCGCAATTAGATGTCACCCTCGCACTCCTAGTGTACTTCCCCACGGTCGCTGTCAGCCAAAACAAAACCCTCCCCATGTATTTCTTCGTCTCTTCCTCCTTCCACTTGGAGCTTGAAACCCCATCCCCATCAAGTCCTCCCACTACAACCAAACCATCGTCCACCACCACACCATCAGCAGCAAGAAGATTATTCTGATCTTCCTCTCCTCGATTCAAGATTACCAACGCTCACTTTGTCCCCTCTAGACACCAAGATTACCATCGCTCACTTTGTCCTCTCTAGGCACCACACCGAGGAGATCTTCTCCTTGTCATCCCCAGAGATACATCCTCTAACCCCCACAAGCTAAGCTTCTGCTGCCTTAGCTCCACCCCCACCAAATCGCTCCTCCTCCAACTACCATGGCTATGGAAGTGGAAATGGCAAAATTGCTTCCCCATCTCACCTCAAGAAAAAAAAAAGACATGCTTTTGGATTGAACAATGGGTTGGGAGAGCCCTCGACCAGGCAGCCTGGTCGAGAACAATCCCAAAACCTACATCTTACAGTTTAAGAATGTGCTCTGAGCGATGCACTTCTTTAATGACCTTAGCAGCCAAGAGATCTCAAAGGCGATCAACTTCTCTTAAATTGTGGATTATTTTTATTATTATTATTTCATTCCATAGTCCAACCAAACATAGGAATGAATTTAATATTCCATCTCTAATTCATTCCATTGTCATTCTCATTCCCATTCCATTCCATTCCATTCATACTTATCAAACAAAGCCATGCTTCAAAAACCACTTTTCCGAATAGAATACTCAAAAATGTAAATAAAAAAAGTCGTAATCCCTTGCTAAATGAACAGAATCAAAATGCTCAGTTCTGGTCCTTGAAAAAGAAGATTAAAAATTAGTTTGCACAAGAATGGTGAACATCACAAAACTCTATGAGACACAAGAAATTATCAGCTGAATTTTAAATTTCACCTACAAAAACCAGCAATGGACAACGCATCAATACTAGACTCAGTTCCTCCTGCTACCATAACATCTGCATCTCCAAATTGAATCATCCTTGTAGCATCACCAATGGAATGAGCCCCAGTTGCACAAGCTGTCACAGCAGCATGATTTGGGCCCTGCAAAAGGGATTAACAACTTGTCCAACATAAGTTACAAGTGTAACCAATAATTTGGATAAATTAGCAAAGATTTTCAAAGAATTATGTCAGTGTTGATATAAAAATAACTGAAAGAGTTCATGTACCTGGAATCCATATTTCATACTGACATGACCAGATGCCATGTTGATCAATATTTTAGGGATGAAAAATGGGCTAAGCCTCCGTAGACGCTGTTTTCAAAAAGTAGGTCATGTCATTTTAAAACTCAATCACCAGGTCTACCATGTACTATCATGATTAACATCATCTTACAAAGAAATAACATTCCAAATAATGAAATCGAGTCCAATCATCATGCAAAACTAGCAATAATCTTACAAAAGACCTTCTCGCATATCATCTGAGCTGCATCTAAAATGTCGGGCATGCTGCCTATCCCACCGCCAATGGAAACACCCTAGTGTGTCAGGATTAGGTGATAGTTATGTAGCATAATCTTTACAAATTTCAATAGAATTGCGTACCGTTCTTTCCTTTTTCCAGATTCTGTTGGCAACCAACCTGCATCTCTGAGGGCCTCATCGGTTGAGCAGAGGGCATAAGCAATGAATTTTGATATGGCTCTATGGTCCTGTAAAAATAGACACAAGAACACGCTAAAAAAACAAAATATAAAAATCATCCGTGTACTAATCTTAACCGTTCTGACAACGGATGATTTAACCAAAGCAAAGAACTGGACCAATGCATCTTAAATTACGAATTTTTATCCTTTTTTTTTACCTTGGACTGCAACCACGGTTGTTCATCGAATTGCCCTTGCCCATTTCCACATGGCACGATTGCCGCCACCTTCGACGTCAGCTGGTCGTAAGTGTGCATCATCGTGGCCTCGTCAAAGCTGTCCATCCTGAGATCCGCAGGCGAAAGCGCACGGACGCCGCATTGTCCCTCCACCAGTCGGCGCCACGTCGTCTCGACGCCGCATCCGAGGGGTGTGATCATGCCCAGACCTAATCAAGGGGCGAAGTCACGGCTGGAGAGCAGACTATGAGAACGGGCCGGGAAGGACGAGCGAGAAAACCAGTAACTCACCTGTGACGACAACGCGGCGGCGAGGAGCGGAAGGCGGTGGATCGAATGTTCTGGCCGAGAAGAAGCGGCGCCCGATCGGACGGCGGGCGATGCGGCGAAGGGAATCCATGTGCGCGATCTCCGAAGACACCGAGGGTTTTAAGCTGCGTGAGGTGTGTGTGATGAGCATTCGAGTCAGCTGGAATGGACCCGACCGACCAGAAATATAATTTTGGATTAGAAATTTTCTGGAATTAGAATGGGAGGATTTCGGATGGAAGATTTTCTGTCGGATTCAAATTCATCCGAATTTAGGATTTAAATTTTACGTATATTAATATGCATATTGAGATAAAAATGAAAAGTATAAAAAAATTATTTTAAATCGATTTATTCAGATTGATAGAAATTCAAAAAAAAAAAAACATCAACCCAATCCAATACATCAGAATTGAGACCTCCAGAGTCAGCTCTCTTCTCCGACTCATCGGAGGCTGATAAAGAGAAAGGAATCCGCTTCTGTTTCTCCGACTTATCGGATGCGGGTTATGCAGGAATAGAAAATTTTCCTTCAGAATAAACAAGACGCTAATGCTATGCAAACATATATGCATTCAAAATGGATAAAAAATAAACTAAAATCGATAGATTGTCCCTCTATTATTTTTTTAATAATAAACAGATGAAAATATTCTTAATGGTGTCGTCTTCAGAATCATGCTGCCTCTTCAACAGGCTTCAAGGAAACAAGATGCAAAAGTAGTTCAGATCGAAAAGCAACTGAATCTCATTAAGAACCATCAAGATATTGTCTTTTAAGAGTTGAGCTATTAATACCATTCAGGCACATAAAAGTTCAGAACATCAACTTAAAAGACTCCTAATGACAGAACAACTGACAAAGAAGATTAAGGTTGCCATTGATAACGCCTTAAAAGCTCTTTAGTTTCCAACATTCTGTGTATCACCACCAAAAAGAGATGCTCGTAAATTAGTTGGCATTTGAGTACAATTGGTGGTGGTGGATCAGCTTCCGCCTACACTCCTATTTGCTCATTTTGGCGAATATGTTCCCGTAAAACTTGGCCTCCTTCTTGTTATATTCTCTAACCTTCTCCTTCAAAGCTTTGTACTCAATTTTCACATCCCTATTATGGCAAACCATCAACAAGTTTGGTACTGATAATGACCATCAAACGCAGATCAGTAAAATCAGAAAGAGAAATGTATGGATACTGACCTGTTCTCTGGATCAATTTCAAGTGCCTTCTTGATGTCCAATTCTGCAAGATCTAAATCAGCAAGCTGAATATAAGCTTGGGCCCTCCTATAGAGGGCCTTAACATTTCTGCTTTCCAACTCCAGGACCTAGTATGTGAACATTTCTGCGTTTAGTAAATATAAAACAGTGAATAAGATAATGGGTTAGTAATGTAGCTATCGGAATACCTTAGTACAAAGCTTTTCTGCCTCTTTGTAGTTTTTGAGCTTCAATTTACATGCTGCATTATTGAGATTGCATGCTGCTTTTAAAGCTCTAGATTGTTTCTTTTCTTCATCACTGAATGAGCTATCATGCTCAACAAACTTTTCGCCCTGTCCACCAAAAGTAAAAGCAAGGGCGAAAGTTGTGAGTAAATAGGGACAGGGAATGAAGAAAACGTTGTCGTATGAAGACCTTTTCATATCTCTTGGAAGCTCTAGCATATTTTCCCAATTTGAAAAGTGCATTTCCCTCTTCTTTTTTCTTAGCAGCTGCTTCAATCTTCTCTTCAGTGTTCATGTCCCATGACTCTTTCTCCTGAAGATTAATATGGAGTGAGAATTTTTAAAGATTCTCCCCATTAATGATAAAATAACCAAAGAGCATTGGCAATCAGGACTATTCATATTGTAAAATTTTGACACCATGTTCACCATCTCATCAACTTAATTTAGCCTAAATAATAGAACTATTCAAGAAAGTGCAAGTTAAATATCAATGGGCTCTAGCGTAGTTAAAGAAAGAAAACAACAAAACCAATAATCTAAAAGAATAATTTGAAGCTATGTTATGTGCTTCGAAATTATGATTCTTAAAATTATCTCAAAAGTTTATATTGTTAAGAACAAGAAAATAATTAAAAACAAATAAGGTAACAAAGTAATTGAAGTTATATGTGCTTCGGAACTATGATTTGCTGCCAGTTATCTCAAAAATCTTATATTGTTAAGAAAGAACAGAATTTGAACATCTTATGTATAACAAAGTTCTCAACTCCAAGAAGTAAAATGAAATGCCCACATGTATAACATAGTTCTCAACTCCAAGAAATAAAATGAGATGCCCAAATATATGTGGTTGAGAAGCTATAACTACCTTCACAAATGATACAAGCTCGACCTCATAAATAACAGTGGAGTTAGGAGGAACAACGGCAAGGTCCTGCTTTGACTCGGTGGACAAGAATGCATGCTCAGGTGGTATAGTTACCAAAGCGATTTCTCCCTTCTTCATAGTTGCCACTGCTAGATCAAGACCCTCAATAACTTGCTCTGTCATGAGGAAATATCAGTCAGCAATTCAAGTGGGCATGATGTTGAAGAAAAATGAAAGGTTAATGTGCAAATCACACCTTCATCGGTCTTGAATTCAAATGGTTCCTGTTCATCATAGCCCTTCTTCACAAAAATTGTCCCATCTTGTAGTTTTCCAATAAATTTCACTGTAAATGATGAAATAAAAATTGAATAGATTTACATGCGATCAAGAGCTATGTGCACTAAGCATCATGACTTCAGGGTTGTAACCTGTCACGACTGCTCCATCCTTTGGTCGATCATAACCTTCTCCTTCTTTAAGAATCTTCTTAATTATCTTTTGATCATCCCCTATCTCTGTAACTGTCTTCCAAGAAACCAACTCAAGCTCCACAAAGAGAGTTGAATTTGGTGGCACAGCTCCATCAGTACCAGAACTTGGTCTGCCCTTCTCACCAAATGCATCTGTGCTCCAAGATATTATTCAAAATGATACAATTTGTGCATAACAATATATTAAAACTGTTGTCTGAATGTACTAAAACATGTGTCAGTCTAACTTACATTGTGGCCTCACTGTGAGAAGCACCTCTTCAGCCTTCTTCATCGTCTTTACAGCTTTAGATAATGCAGGACAAAAGAAACCTGGTCCATGCAACATGTTTGACTTAGAAAAAAAACCAGCATTTGAATAGGACTAATCATACAGCATTATACAAACCGTCTTTAACAGTAAACTCTACTCCCTCTGACTTTGAGATCACAGTCCCATCTTCAAGGCGTGCTTCATATTTGACTAAATAGAGAATATTTTCACCGTTAGATCTTGAAAGCACACAAAATGAAAAACTATTGAGAATCAAAATAAAAAAATGGAAGTGAATGTACCAAGCACTTCGTCGAGATCTTTGGGATTTTCCCATTTTTCTCCCGCCTTCAGGATCTTCTTGATTATACCGCCGTCTTTGCATATATCCTTAACGCTAGACCATGACAGCAGCTCAACATCAAATTGAAGAATGGCATTGGGTGGGATAGTTGGAGGAGAACCAGATTCTCCATAAGCCAGTTCTGGAGGTATGGTGAAGATGGCATTTTCACCCTTCTTCATAGTTTTTATACCTTGATCCCATCCCTTGATGACTTGGCCTTAATAAAATAAATGGAAATTAGCACAACTAGTTTCTTAACTGAGTTTGAGATTAGCAGTGACTTGGATGTGCAGAACTGAGGATATCTAAGGAGTGCAAATGTCAGACTTGATTGAACAGCCATATATTCTAAAAGCATATGCTTCCAAGAAAGAGCTTAAACCATAATTATTTAATAAATGCAATTGGAGATGTACTCATTGTTTTTTTAAGTTGGCACTACCAACATGTGAACAATGACCTCTTGTTCTTTATATCATTTTGTAAAATTATTAGTATCCTAACAGTTTAACCTTAAGAAAGGGATCTAACTATATTTGTATATTGCTAAATCATGATCAAACCAAAACCTTTAGACAACAAAATCTACAGAGTATAGATGTATATATCCACAGACGTAACAAATACATACACATTTTTTTAGATAATGTATTTGGAAGCAAGCCTACATTTTGGTGAAGGTTGGTTTTGAGACCATAACCTGAACAACGACTTAGCTGACCCCAAATAGTTGAGGCAACCACAAGTTGATGAGCATGGTGGCGACCTTGGCAAAAAAAAAGCTTCCAAGGCCTTTACTAAATTCATAATCTGGAACCTTATACAATAATTCTTTCATAGAAAGTGGAAGTGCAAGGATTCAAGACAGTAAAACACAAAGTAAAAGAAAGAATAGCAGCAGGATTGCTTTGAGAAAGGAACCATTCCATAGCTAAGAAATAGTATGATAGCAAACATCTACAACTAGTCCTTAATCAAGTTAGATTTTGAAGATCAGTAGTTAGCCATTCATCATACTGAAGGCTGTGTTTAGTTGCAAAGCACAAGATGCAAGTGTCATACTATCTGCAGTAAAACCAAACAAGCAAACCATTAGAGACGCACAGAAGCGGATAGGAAGCAAAATATCCACCTTGACCAAGCTTGAACTTGAACGGCGTCCCGCGATCACGGCTTGAATCGAACTTCGTGCCATCAAGAAGAGTTCCGGTGTAGTGCACTGCGAACCGAACACCCAAGATATAATGTTTCCCCCTCTTAAAATAAATTCATCATGATCCATTTTTTTCGCGTTTTCTCAAAAAACAAAAAGCCGCAGGAAAAGTTCTACAATCACGAGTATACCTTCAACCTCGTCTCCTACTTCGGGCGTCTCCCACCCATCTCCCTTCTTCACGAGTTTCTTCTTGAGCCCCTGCTTCCCGATCTCTTTCTCCTCGCCCGCGTCGAGCGTCGGGCTCTCGTCATCAGGGAGGTCCATCATGCCATCGTCCGGAATCTCCTCATCGACAGGGAGATCGAAGTCATCTTCCATGAGAGCGGCGGCGGCTAGGCGTCGAAATTAGGGCAACGGGGTTGTTCTCCAGCAGCGTGGAAGTGTCTGAGAAAGGGAAATGTAGTGAAATAGCAAAAGCAGCAGGTTTCTAGAGAGTTCTAAAGAGAAACAGGGAGCTGAGTGAGCCGAGAGAATGGATTATGGATATGGTGGGGCATTGGTCCATTTTTGGACCCGGTCCAATAAGCATGGGAACCCCATTTATCCCACTTGACCGGCCCAAAATTAATTATATAAAATTCTCCATTTCAATTTTAAAACTATTTCTCTACAAATTTTAAGCTTCTACGCTTAAAAAAAAAATATATAATTTAAGGACCAACAAATCCGTTAATGTTAAATTATCAATAAATTATCCTAAAATCTCTCACATTAAATTTAATTTTTTTTCTCAACTTTATATAAAAGAAATTAAAACTTTATTTTACTTCATATCTCTAATATACTCCGATTTATCTAATTATTCTTATTTTTAGATATAAAAAATTAAAATGAGATATAAATTATTCTAAATTCAATATCATTTAATTAGAATCACTTAATCATTCAGTTTAACCAATCGATTAGTATAAGCTCCGAATTGATTGGTAGGAAAAAAATTATGCTTAATTGGATATAAAATATATTCTATTATAGTTTAATGATGATGAATTTAAGAGAATTATATTTCTGATGATTTTTTTACCTATAAAAAAATGAGTTGTTCTTAATTTAATAATAAATATATTCAATTTAAAAGAAATTATACCTTCAATGATTATAAAAAAATAAGAACAGTTAAATAATATTAGAAAGTTGAAACGAAGTTGGAGCATGAAGAAAATTAATAGGTAGAGAATATGAATAAATTTTTTATGACACACAAAATAAAAAGGAAGTTGAGTCTTTTATCTAACTTAAAAAATAAAAAGAGAGTTGGGTTTTATGATAGGGAGTTAAATTATCCCGAATTAAGTTTTCGATAAATTATAGAAAACTACTCAATGCTCATTTGATCTTTGCATATATTCTCTGATCCTGTCGACAAGCGAAGATCGGTGCTCAACCGACTAAGTCGGTCTGACCAAGATGACCCGGTCTGCTGTAGCTCGGAGGTCGGGGTCGGGCTCCAATAGAGAGAGAATTTAAGTCACTCGGCTCGGACCGAAATGGGGCTCACAAAGAGGAGTTGAGGTTGCAAAATGGCAGCGATCCTTTCTTTGGAGCCCCAAGGGGAGTTTATATAGGGGAGGGGAAGCTCTCTGCCTTGTCAGAGCTGTCATGTCTCATTAAGAAATGGTCAGTTGGTAGACTGAACTAATGGCAGCCTTAGTTGCTATGTGAGACTGTCACAGTCGCCTGACAGTCTGTTTAGGTTGTCCCCTCTGACCCCATTAATGTTGGCGGCTCTTGTCAGGTCATGAGTATGTCAAGGATCCTCTTCTGACAATGGGGAGATTCGGATGACCTTTACTACTGCTACGACCCTTCACTTACTCTAGGGTCGACCACCCTGGGTCTGCCACCCTGGGTCTGCCACCCTGTCACTCTGGGTCGGCCACCCTATCACTCTGGGTCGGCCACTCAGGGTCGACCACTCTGTCAGTCGAGGTCGGCCACCCTGTCACTCTGGGTCGGCCACTCGGGGTCGGCCAGTCGGGGTCGGCCACCCTGTCACTCGGGGTCGGACACTCTGTCAGTCGAGGTCGGCCACCCTGTCACTCTGGGTCGGCCAGTCGGGGTCGGCCACCCTGCCAGTCGGGGTCGGCCACCCTGTCACTCTGGGTCGGCCAGTCGGGGTCGGCCACCCTGCCAGTCGGGGTCGGCCACCCTGTCACTCGGGGTCGGCCACTCGGGGTCGGCCACCCTGTCACTCTGGGTCGCCCACCCTGGGTCGGCTACCCTGCCAGTCGGGTCGGCCACCCTGTTACTCGGGGTCAGCCAGTCGGGGTCGGCCACCCTGTCACTCTGGGTCGGCCAGTCGGGGTCGGCCACCCTGTCACTCGGGGTCGGCCACTCTGTCAGTCGAGGTCGGCCACCCTGTCACTCTGGGTCGGCCACTCGGGATCGGCCACTCTGGGTCGGCCACCCTGTCACTCGGGGTCGGCCACTCTGGGTCGGCCACCCTGTCACTCGGGGTCGGCCACTCTGGGTCGGCCACCCTGTCACTCGGGATCGGCCACTCTGGGTCGGCCACGCTGGGTGACCCCGACCGGGAGACCCCGCCTGGGAGGCCTATTACTTACCAAACACTCCTGAAGAGATCTGACAAAACGCTTCTATTTTATCCCGACTAAACTTTCCCGACCGGTGCTCCCCGACCGCTAAAGTTCTCGGTCGGGTACGTCTGCTCCGGTGCCATTGATTGGGCCTCGTCTCAAGTTGCTTCGAATCCTGATCCTCTTAGCTAGATCAATATCTAGCGCACTAATCCGATATTGAACCCAACTCACTTTGTCTGACCCAGACCCAATCCGACCGGGCTCCTAATCAAATCCAAAAACTTACCCGACCGGATCACAAGCCTCCCCTTCAAGTCTAGTCGAAGGAGGCGTCAAGTCCGACTGACTAGGCTGCTTGCCCGGTCGGATAAACCCTACTTTCGCACCCCTGACCCTCATTATGGCCTCAAGATCTTTATCCTTAAATATCGAGTCCCCTGTCAAGTCAGCCATCAATGTATCTGCCACGCGTTTATCTCCCCGGATCACATATCTCCCCCTTCAAGTCTAGTCGAAGGAGGTGCGAGTCTGACTAACTAGACTGAATCTAGTGGTTTGACTTATTCCACCCGTACTTCCCATCCTGGAATTAGGTTGGAATGGATCTCCTTTGATAGAAGAACAATCAATCAGAAGTCACGGGTTGGATTTTACCCAGTTAATCAGTATTCCATCCCTCGGAATGTCGCCGCTAGAGTAGTTAGTCATGTCAAGCGATCAATTGGATCGTGTTGGACGAGTGACGAATCTGTGCATGGGAAACCACTAAGCATTTTTGCTGAACCAAGCAAATGGTTGCGGGTGTCACGCATGTGGCATAGAGCCGAGTAAACGACTAAGCAATGGCTAAGCAGGCAAGCAACTGAGTAGAGTGACTAATTGTCTGGCAGGTGGCAGAGCCAAATGACTGAGTGCCAAGCAGATGGTATAGCAGAGTGGTTGAGTGCCAAGCTGGGTGGCTGAGTGCTGAGTGCTGAGTGCTGAGTGCTGAGTGCCGAGCAGAGCGGCTAGGTGCCGAGCAGAGCGGCTGAGTGCCGAGCAGAGCGGCTGAGTGCCGAGCAGAGCGGCTAGGCCAGGGTGGCCGAGCAGAGCGGCTGAGTGCCGAGCAGAGCGGCTGGGTGCCGAGCAGAGCGGCTGAGTGCGGAGCGGCTGGTGCCGAGCAGAGCGGCTGAGTGCCGAGCAAGCGGCTGAGCAGAGGCGGCAGGCGGCTGAGCGGAGTGCCGAGCAGAGCGGCTAGGTGCCGAGCAGAGCGGCTAGGTGCCGAGCAGAGCGGCTAGGTGCCGAGCAGAGCGGCTGAGGCGTGTGAGCAATCACCTTTATAACTTACTGAAGAGCAAGTGTCTCAATGTCGCTCGGGAGACCTTAATCGAGCGTGGGCAGCCACGTCCGGTCTGCCGCGAGGTCAATGGTTGTAGGGGAGCATGCCCATTTATAACTTGCAAAGGCAGGAGTCTGGACACCGTCTGGCTTACCCTGACCGAGCGTGGAACGCCACGCCCGACCGGGCCCGACCGAACGTGGAACGCCACGCCCGTTCGGCGCCGAGTCCGGTGGGTGCGTGGGAGCATGCCCACTTATAACTTGCAAGAGCAAGAGTCTGGACACCGTCTGACTTACCCTGACCGAGCGTGGAACGCCACGCCCGACCGGGCCCGACCGAACGTGGAACGCCACGCCCGATCGGCGCCGAGTCCGGTGGGTGCGTGGGAGCATGCCCACTTATAACTTGCATGAGCAAGAGTCTGGACACCGTCTGGCTTACCCTGACCGAGCGTGGAACGCCACGCCCGACCGGGCCCGACCGAACGTGGAACGCCACGCCCGATCGGCACCGAGTCCGGTGGGTGCGTGGGAGCATGCCCACTTATAACTTGCATGAGCAAGAGTCTGGACACCGTCTGGCTTACCCTGACCGAGCGTGGAATGCCACGCCCGACCGGGCCCGACCGAACGTGGAACGCCACGCCCGATCGGCACCGAGTCCGGTGGGTGCGTGGGAGCATGCCCACTTATAACTTGCATGAGCAAGAGTCTGGACACCGTCTGGCTTACCCTGACCGAGCGTGGAACGCCACGCCCGACCGGGCCCGACCGAACGTGGAACGCCACGCCCGATCGGCACCGAGTCCGGTGGGTGCGTGGGAGCATGCCCACTTATAACCTGCTGAGTTGCCTTTCAGCTGCCTTGAGTTTCACTATCATATTCGCGTGATACAATTACAAAAGTCACTCAACTCAACTTTCCTCACAATACAATTTTAAGTGTGTTGCACTCCAAGGTCTTCCCAGCTTCTTTCCTTGGGTATCTTGCAGATAATAGGCTCCCGACCCTAATTTCTCGATTACCAGGAAGAGTTCTCCCCATGGGGGCTTCAGCTTGCTCACCTCCCCGACTGGTTTGACTCTCTTCCATACACGATTGCCGACTTGGAAACTCTGAGGTATGACCTCTGGATTGTATCTTCGCTGCATCCTCTGCCGGTAAGCAGTCATTCAGACAAACGCCCGATCCTGAATCTCCTCAATCAGATCCAGCTCTAGACGCCTCATTGCCTGTCACAACAGCAGATTTGCCTTCTTCCTCTTCAATCAGCGAGGAACTCCGGCAACTCACGATCGCCGAGCCCACGAAGGAGCAGGCTCCTTCACTGGCGGTGTCTCCAGTCATCAGGCAAGGGCTTGAGGGGTCCCGGTCGGTCAGACTTCGGCAGTGTCGGAAGGAAGTGCTTCGTTAGAGCTAATCATTTCCTAGTCGAGGTTGTCGACAATACTCTTTTCCACTATGATGTGAGCATATCTCCGGAATCAGTATCCGGCTGATACTTCTCCCTTCGAGTCAGAGGAGTTCAGGTTTCGTTACCTCAAGAAGTCATTCAAGCCCTTGATATTGTTCTCAGGGAGTCTCCTTATGTCAGGTATATTTCAGTAGGACGTTCTTTTGAAGTCGGCAAACTCTCGCACAGACCTCTCCGGGAGTCTGTCGAACCAGCACTGAGCGGGACCTACCAGGGCGGTCAGGCACGCTCGACACTTAATACTATCCATGTATTGATGCAGCAAGGCTTCATTCTCAGACTTCATCAGGTCTTCCTCTAGATCTGTAGCTCCTTCACATTTTGGAATGGACAAGAGCCGGAAATGCTTGGGGACTGGCTCTTGCAGAACTTGTCTGGAGAAAGGGAACCCGGAATGGTCAACCAGGACTTGGCTAATAGGGGTCTTCCCTTTGTTGATTCTTGCTTGGCTGGAAGAGACTTCCACTAGGTCGGACTGTCCCGCACCCTCAGACGGGTCGAATAGTGTTTGGTGAAAATGAGGGCTATCACCCTGGCGCGCTCCTCCCTCAGTGCCCCCTCGGGTAGCAGGCTCGGACGGGCCTTCCCGAGTGAGTTGGGCAGCTGCTTGTTGCGCGGCCGCCAGCTTCTTAGCTCTGGCTTCGACTAGCAGATCCAAGTCTTCTTGTGAAAGCATCACGGCCATCCGGTTAGAGTCGCTCATCTTCAGCTTCCGATCAGGCGAGATTCCCACAGACGGCGCCAAATTTGATCCTGTCGACAAGCGAAGATCGGTGCTCAACCGGCTAAGTCGGTCTGACCAAGATGACCCGGTCTGCTGTAGCTCGGAGGTCGGGGTCGGGCTCCAATAGAGAGAGAATTTAAGTCACTCGGCTCGGACCGAAATGGGGCTCACAAAGAGGAGTTGAGGTTGCAAAATGGCAGCGATCCTCTCTCTGAGGCTCAAATGGGGTTTATATAGGGGAAGGAAAGCCCTCTGCCATGTCAGAGACGTCCCATCTCATTAATAGAGGATCAGTTGACAGATTATGATGGTGACAGCTATATTAATGTTGTGAGACTGCTATAGCCGCCTGACAATCTGTCTAGGTTGTCCCCTCTGACCCCATTAATGTTGGCGGCTCTGTCAGGATATGAGTATGTTAAATATCCTCTTCTGACAATGGGGAGATTCAGATTATCTTTACTGCAGCTGCGACCCGTCACTCACTCTAGGGTCGACCACCCTGGGTCGGCCACCCTGGGTCTGTCACTCTGTCACTCTGGGTCGGCCACTCTGGGTCGGCCACCCTGTCACTCGGGGTCGGCCACTCTGGGTCGGCCACCCTGGGTCGGCCACTCTGGGTCGGCCACCCTGTCACTCGGGGTCGGCCACCCTGGGTCGGCCACCTTGTCACTCTGGGTCGGCCACTCTGGGTCGACCACCCTGTCACTCGGGGTCGGCCACTCTGGATCGGCCACTCTGGGTCGGCCACCCTGTCACTCGGGGTCGGCCACTCTGGATCGGCCACTCTGGGTCGGCCACCCTGTCACTCGGGGTCGGCCACCCTGTCACTCGGGGTCGACCACTCTGGGTCGGCCACCCTGTCACTCGGGATCGGCCACTCTGGGTTGGCCACGCTGGGTGACCCCGACCGGGAGACCCCGCCTGGGAGGCCTATTACTTACCAAACACTCATGAAGAGATCTGACAAAACGCTTCTATTTTATCCCGACTAAACTTTCCCGACCGGTGCTCCCCGACCGCTAAAGTTCTCGGTCGGGTATGTCTGCTCCGGTGCCATTGATTGGGCCTCGTCTCAAGTTGCTTCGAATCCTGATCCTCTTAGCTAGATCAATATCTAGCGCACTAATCCGATATTGAACCTGACTCACTTTGTCTGACCCAGACCCAATCCGACCGGGCCCCTAATCAAATCCAAAAACTTACCCGACCGGATCAATATTATATATTTATAAAATTATATATTAACTGATAATCCAATCCTGTGTTTTGAATTTACTTTAAAATTTGATAATTTTAAATCTATTTGCAATAATACTTTCTCAAATTAAATATATGCACCCAATCAATATATATACTTTTTATTAAATTTTAATGTACAAATAGTATTAACAATAAGCATTTTCTAATTAGAAAAATGACTATTCATGTTATTTATTTTGTATTGATGGATATTTTTGATATTTATAAATTCAACCCATGAGGGTTGTTTTAACGTTATATTTTTCTATTATTTCTGTGCAGTATTGTAAAGTAAATAAAATTGTCAACACAAAGAGATATAATAAAATGATCATTATAATCCACTCACGCAGTATGTTAAATAGAAGATATCATTTTGTGTTACAGCAAAAAAAATTAATCTATTAAAATGCACTTTCTTATATACTCAATGTTCCAGAAGCGAATGGCGGCTACGGCGACGATGACGGGAAGAGGATATCTTAACCTGTGAGATTAACATAAGTCAGATTTTCCGGTGGAGTCCTCTCCGACGCTCAAGTCAGAACTCTTTCATTTTCGAAGGATAACGAGGAATCAAATTGCTATAATTCTGGAAAGTTTATCCCCTTTACCTAGGTGTCGAAGTATTTTATATACCTGATGTCTTTCTCACACGTATCCCCATATTCTCTTCATGTTCTATAATCATTGGTTACTGGATAGCTATTCTATTTTGGTAATGACCACTGTGATTATTAAGTCTTAATTACCGTGCGTTGCGAGCACTAATTACCTGATGACTTTCCTGTTCAGGAAAGAGGAACGGGTACTTGAAGTCTGGCTTTCTTATCCATACGTTGATCTTTGGGCTCCACTCTCCCGAGTCAGTCTCGGAGTCTCATCTCCCGAGCTAACCTCGGGGCCTTCGTCTACTCTCCCGAGATAGTCTCGGGAGCCCGATTCCCGGTCTGACCTCGGGGGTATTCTTTCATTCTCTCTCTCGAGGTCTCGGAAGCTCAATTCCCAGTCTGACCTCGGGGCGCTGGTTTGGCGGGTCGTGCCATGTAGCTTCCCCGTGCCACATGTCCACCCCGGGATGCTCATCCCTATCACAAATCCCCCTTCAAGTCTAATCGAAGGAAGTGTAGCTGACTGATTAGGCCGGTGACACGATGAGGGTAAGCGAAGTATCTGCATGACCCATATTACCATTCCTTCTCTCTTAAAAACTTGTCGGGTCCTAGGAATCGAAACATTCGTCCCTTGGCCCAAAGCGGTCCTTTGAGTTAATCCAAGAGTCCTTGCGAGTTCCAAGACCCAGTAATGATAGTTGTCTATCACCCATTAAGAGTGCATGGGGTATCTTAATGACGAGAGAGTGTTCTACCGAATAGAATACTGTCATGTGGCAGGGTATTTTCTATGTGACTTTCCTCTAATACGCTTAGTAGGGTCATACCAACTGACGACCATAAGGATGGGTGATGCCTCGAGATTGGCAGTTAGCACCGTCCACGTGTCATGCCTCTATTCTTCGTATGAGAGAGGTTCCTTCCCTATAAAAAGGGAAGGCGAAAGCGGTCATTCGTCTTCTTGCACCGTCGACTATCAGAGCTTTCGCATTCCGTTTCTGCCTACTAGAGTCTTCTTTCGCTAGAGCTTCTTCTTCACGCGTAAGTCCCATTCACCTTCTATCTTCTTTTCCTTCTTTCATCCGAAGTCATGGGCAAGGAGGGAAAGGAGAAGAAAGACCAGGGTACGAAGAAGAAACTAGAAGAGGAAAGGGGTTATCGTCTGGGGTGGTACGAAGCCACTTAGTCTAAGGTTAAGTCTGCCACCCTGTCAGTCGCCTACGAGGCCTACGGCATTCCGGCGGAGTTGGAGGTGAAGGTTCCTAGTATCAACCAGTCCCCTGTAGAACCCCCCTTAGGGTTTTACATTTTTTTCTTAAGATAGGTGGAGTTCGGTCTACGTTTTCCAATCCCTCCCTTCTTCATAGTCATCTCTAAATATTTCGATGTGCCCTTGCATCAGATGGCCCCAAATGCCTTTGCCTAGACTGGCGGGGCATTTATTCTTTTCAAATTATTCAATATACCCTTGACCCCCCGTTCTTTCCATTACTTTTTTCCTTCCAATCTTAGTGTCTAGGGGAGCCTTCAGTTTCACCGCCCGTCAGAGCCACAAGTACATTAGTAGTCTCCCTTCCTCCCATAAGGGATGGAAGGAGCGCTTCTTGTTTATTCAACTTGTTGAGCGCCCGTTATGTCTAATACGCTGGCGTGAAGATTTACCTTCTCCTCCAGACCTGGGTGATTTTCAGTGAGATCCGGGGTATCAGCGGGCCAGAAGCATTTTGCCTTGGATGGAGTTCCATGAACCCAACTTGGTTTTATGTGAAGAGCTCCTGTATCGGGCTGGGTTTAGCCCCAAAGTCACCCGTCATAGTCCCGACCTCCGTAAGTGCACTGTTTTATTAGGTGTTTATCTATGCTAACTGACATTCTGTTGTTTGTGTTGCAAAGAACAATATGCTCTCTTGGGCCATGAGCAAGCTTCTCAAGTGGGAGCTTGCATATGAACAGACTATAACCCCTCCTCCAGCTTCCCTACCTTCCATGGCCGAGACTTCCGAAGGCTCCGAACAAACCCAAGGTGAGGAGCTAACCACCACAAAGCTACCTGGTGTTCAGGAAACCCACCTCTCACCTGTTCCTGTTGTAGCGGGGGACGGCAACGAGGAACTGCCGGCTCAGACTTCGATGTTTGTGACAGAGCCAATTGGGAAAGTAGGCCCGCCACCTATCAAATGACCACACTTCATCCCGCTTACTGAGGAGGAGGAGAACGAGCCACAAGCCCCCCATCGGAAGCCTATTGCTCCTCTGGCTCCTCCGGCTCCTCCAAGGAAAAGGACCCGCTCGGCCAAGGCTACTGAGGAGGAGGAGGATTATGTTCCTCTCTCCAAGCACCACCGGAGGGTGCACCGACTACCGCGGAGCTGGAGGGTGAGACCGAGTTCCCTCCAAGAGCCCCTGAGGCCTCCAACAACCCCAAGGGCAAGAGGGCGAGACCAGGCGAGCCCGCATGCACTAGTGCCCTCCTGCGTCGGAAGGTAAAAGCGGCCGAGAAGGCAGCGACTGGAGGCTTCCAACCAGTCCAGCTTAAGGAGCTGCCACAGGGGAAATATTTAGCTGACGAGGTGTCTTCCAGCACCGATGATGGCATGCCTGACCCGTCTGATAGATCGATCGTGTCCGCTAGAGGGGAGTGAATAGCGTTTCTTCGAATCTTTCTTCCTACACGGTTAGTTGCGCAAGCGGAATATACAATAAACACAATCAAACAAATACTAACCAATGCTAACACGGAAGATTTACTTGGTATCCACCCCGGGTGGGTGACTAATCCAAGATTCCATCGGTGGATCAATCCCCGGATAACCTCCGGCTAGCTCTGTCGCTCCTTGTGGGTGGAGAAACCTCACCACAACACCTTTAGAAGACCTGAGCATAAAGACTACTATCTTGTCTTTAACCAAGACAAGATTCGTCAAGAATCTCAGCCACCACGAAGTCCTCTTTAAATAGGACTCAGGCAAGACAATCGACTGCTCCCAGGGCAGTCGACTAGTGCCACTGAAATTCGACTGTTGCACCCCAACGTTCGAATTCTCAGCCAACTCACCAGCCACCTACCAGTCGACTGCCCCTAGGGCAGTCGACTGGTCCCCGGCCAGAACCCTTCTGTGAGTTCCATCAGTCGACTGCCCTCAGACCAGTCGACTGGTCTACTCACCCACATAAGGTTACCCTTCCTGAGTACATTTCACTCCGCACTCAAACCCTAGGATTTCCCGAGTACAATCACACAACACTCGTACCCTCACGACTCGACTAGTCCCTCATCCGCAGCCTCAACTATTGCCTTCGCGCCCTCTTCATCTTCGGCTCCCATCCCTCGGATGCACGCAAACCTCCAGCTTGTCTCCATGCCATCTTTCGCGCATGCCTCAAAGTTCGTGCCCATTAGCTCATCGTCCCTGCTCTCCAAGGTCCCTCGGGTGCACACAAGCCTCCAGCTTGTCTCCATGCCACCCTTCACCGTACCGAGGTCATCCAGTCAAATCCATATGTGTAACCTGTACAACCTGCACACTCAACATATACATATGAGATAACAAGGGTAAACCTAACTTAAACCCTTTGCCCAAACATCAAAACACTTGGTCACTCCGGACCACAGATTGCCTCAACAATCTCCCCCTTTATGATGTTTGGCAATACGTTTAAGTTAGGGAAATAAGATAGTAGTCAATAGCAAAAATCATGCTAAACAAATGCATATGCCATGCATACATGGATCCTAACCCAAGGCATCCCATACACTTAACCATCCAAGTTAGGAATTTTCACACCTAGCCCTCCAAGCTAGGACTTTCTCACACCTAACCCTCCTAGTTAGGACTTTTCACGGGCTTTTCAAAGCTTCTCCCAAGCTCCCCCTACACTGGACTTACAAAGGCTTTTTAAGAACCTCTCCAAGGTTCCCCTTACGCCAAGAATGGAGCAAACACGCTCCCCCTTTAACTCAGCTCCCCCTAAACCTAGGGTTTCTTGCAAAGGTTAGTTTGGTTTCCCAACATAAGCCCAAACTTCTCCCCCTTTGCCTAACATCAAAAAGAACCCAACAATATCCCAATTATTGGTTCTTTTAATTCCCAATGATCCTAAACACAGTGTACTAGATCCCCATACACTTGTTACTCATCATTCAGACCCAAGTCAGCTGCTGGATACCCACACTAGCCCTGACTAGGGCAGTCGACTGATACTCTGATTTATCAGTTTTCTGGTCAATTTCAAAATTGTGCCAGAAATTCAACAAATCTCCAAAAATTCTCAAATTTCGTGGAGAACATTGTGGTACCCATACCTACTTGGGAAAAATACATTCCACAAAGTATCTATCATCATTCCCAAGTTTGACATAAAATCCAAAAATTTTCTATGAAAATTAAGGCAAACAAGGAGGCAACATCCCCCTTAACATATGCCTTTTCCTAATTTTCATTTTTCCTAGGTGAAGTTCTACCCAACTTAACACCCGAACACCAAGTTAGGTTCTACCCAACCTAACAATCAAGTTCTTCACCCTTGGACACCATTAAAGAATTGCCCCCAAGCAACCTTTCCCTTAGTGCCAAAAAGAACTCAACCACACTTAGAAAAGTCTAAAAGATTTGCAAGCACATTTGCTAGGATATACCCTATCCTAGAAAAATATGATTTGATTAAGGTTATCAAATGTGCTTGACTTTTGGTACAATCCTAATTTCCTCAAAGATTTGGCATTTGTATCAACTTTCAAATGTATCTCTAATTCCATGTGTTTGTTAAAGCTAACCATCATAATTCGACACATGGAATTGCTCTCATTTCTTTCCTTTTCAATAGGTGGTTATCATTTAATATCATCCATTGAATTTAGAGTCCTCATCAATTTTTCTTAAATTCCATGATATCCACATAGCCTCATTTTATATAATCACCATTAAATCATGAGGTAAAGCTTTATTTAAAGAGTATAATCAAGGATTTAACTTTAAGGTCATATCTTATCATCCAAAATACCTTTTCTCTCAAACTCTACTAAATCAGTCGACTGCCCCCGGGGCAGTCGACTGCGAAAACTTACAGAGAGCTTCTGGGTTGAATTTCACTTAGATCAGTCGACTGCCCCCATGGCAGTCGACTGATACCTGATTTTCAGGTTTTCAGCCCAATTTCAGTAATGCCTAAATAATTCTACAAATCTCCGAAAAATCTAAAATTTTATGGGGAGATTTGTGAAGTCAATGTCCACTTAGGAAAAATACGTTTCCAAACAAATGTACTCCGGATCCCAAGATTGGCACGAAACTCAACTTTTTCTAAAATGTATCATTTAAACTCATCCCAAAAGTCCTAATTGTGGTCTTTCCTTGATATATCATCTAGTACTTGGCCATGATACATTTTTAACACTGAATTACATGGTATTTACCCATTAAAATCTAATTTTATCAATTATACCTTCATTTTCACTTTTTTCTCCTTAAATTCTCTCTTTAATGTGCCAATTTCCTAGGTTTAAGATTTACCCAAGTCTTTTAACCCTTTTTGACACATTTCACCTAATTTCCTAGGGAAAAACTCTTGAGATCTATTTACCATGGACCCCAAAGACTCCTAGAGCTCCCCTTGAGCTCTGAGCCCTGGTCACCTCCCTAGGTGACTCAATCCACACTAAGTCACACCGGTGTGCCCCGGTGACTCTTGGCCTACAAAATGAACATTCTTAACATCAGACACCTTGTCCTTGATTAAGTCACCCTTTCTACCTTTTGATAGCACCCACTTGCCATCCTTAGATTTACCCTCCTTGCCATGATTATATGCTTCCCCAGCATATTTCTTTTTTTGGCCTTGGAGGTCTTAGACCGGTATCCCAACCCCGATCTATCATAGTTGGGTTTTAAGCTACCCAACACCATGTCTAATCCCTTAGATCCAACCGGGAATCTTTCTAGGGTCTTTTCTAATGTATCAAGTCTTGCCCTCAATGCTTGATTTTCCCTTTCTAGAGTTCTAACCTTAGAACCCATATGTCCACCTTAGACATTCCTAGGCCTACCCTCCTTTCTAGGCACATTCCTCCCCTTTTTGGGATTAGTGTTATGATCCTTAGGTCTAGAGGTATTGGGTTGATCATGATGCATGCTTTGTAGGACCGGTACCGTCGATAGAGGGGGGGGTGAATATCGACCGATCGAAATCTTTCGGAATTCTTCGTTCGTAAAACTATTCAGATCGTTAGTGCAGCGGAAAATAACAACAAAACGAACACAGGTACACAGCGGATTTTACTTGGTTCCCGACCCCCCAGGGTCAGTACATCCAAGGCCTATGCACGGGAACGCCCGTCCACTATTGGTCTCCTTCCCGGACTTTCCGGAGGCGGAGAAACCCGACTTACAGTGCAATATTACAAGCAATAATATAGAAATTTAAGTACAGTAATTAAAACGCAAACCAACGAGACAAAGTCAGAAGCTCGGCCGATCTGGACCTCCGAAGTGCCGCGCACCTCCTCCTGGAGCCTCCCGGTCGTAGAGCCTCGTTTCTAGCACGTTGTCGTCGGTCGGAATGATCAGAACAGTACTTTTAAGTCGTGTTTGAAGCAGAGGGGTCGAAGCCCCTTATATAGGCCTCCTGGGGGCGCCCCGGACGCTGGGGGCGCCCCGGATGACTTGGTCAAACTTTATCCCTGCGTCTACTTCGCCGTAGCTGATAACAGCTTTGACCAGGGCACCCCGGATCTTCCGGGCGCCCATCTTGAACCCAGTCAGCGGTTATCCAATGCTTCGTACTCGCAACAACGAACCAATGTTGACCAGGGCGCCCTGGTGCATGAGGGCGCCCTGGTGCATGAGGGCGCCCTGGTTAGGGCCTTCATCAAGCTTGCTTTGTCTTCGGTTCTTGGTACCTGCAATATCCACAAACACAAAGCATAGATACATATAATATTGGTCTTAAGGACTTGGTTCTGACTTCGGATCTCCACGAAACCCTAGGTCGAACCGGCACGAGTTCCTATCCCCGAGAACTCGCCCTTCACCTACTCCTTTCAGGAGATGGTTGCCACCCAGTCCTTCGGGTGGACTTTTGCTTAGCCTTCGATTACTCCGGATCTCGAGACGCCCGTACCCCGACCCGTCTCTACTCCTGTCCTTAATCATCGCTCAGCTAAGTTGCTCAGTCCCTTGGACCAAGACTTATTACCTAGCAATCCTTCGCCAGGTCTTCATTCCCTAGCAGCCCTTCGCTAGGTGCCTAGCAGCCCTTCGCTAGGTCTTAGGTTACGATACCTAGCAGCCCTTCACTAGGTGCCTAGCAGCCCTTCGCTAGGTCTTTAGGTTACGATACCTAGCAGCCCTTCGCTAGGTGCCTAGCAGCCCGTCGCTAGGTCTTTAGGTTATGATACCTAGCAGCCCTTCGCTAGGTGCCCAGCAGCCCTTCGCTGGTACTTAGGGTTTCGATGCCTAGATTGACTAGGACTTTTCCTCAGCTTTGGTTACTTTACTTTTTCTCCCCTTTGTCTATTCATTGTATACTGACTTAAGTGTATTGTCAAATATTAAAACACTTAAAGAGGAATATCATTGATGCAACTTGCAACAACAATCTCCCCCTTTTTGATGTTTGACAATAACTTAAATTAGATTGGTTTAAGGGGCTAACTTACCATCCTTGGGGTAACAATGAAAAAAAACTGATATAGGTTTTGAAACTACATTTTTTATCTTCGGGGAAAATTTTTTCTAACTTATGCACACATCTCTCCCCCTTTGTCATACATCAAAAATAAAATACTTGCACCAACATTAAACACTTTGGTTCTTTTTGAAAATACTTAGTGCAAAATTTTTGAACGCAATATATTGCAAAAAAATTATGTAATTTTTGAAAATATAAGTACCTTTGAAAATATATTGAATTTTTGAATAATTAAGTACTTTTGGAAAATACATAACTTTTGAAAGAATGTTATTTTAGAAAATATAAATGTTATGCCTATTTTGCAAATACTAACTGTTTTTCTAAAATAAGTGTTTTATGAAACATAATATTTTTCAAGGTCAAGTAAATATTAGTAGAATTTTGAAAAAAAATGATAGTACTTTTGAAATAATATTTGGCTTTGAAAGACATAAGTACTTTTGAAAACATAATATTTGACTTTATTTGGTTAATTTTCCAGTCTGACACTATCTTGGGAACCCTTGTTGACTACAAGGACATTTTCCTAAGTGTCCTGGAAGTTTTCCAACCCAAGTAAATATTATATAAAAAATTTCATAAGTCACAGAATAATAGGATGTAAGTTAATTTTGAAAAATATAAAGATTCTAAAGTGATATTACTTGATTTGGTTTATCTTCCAGTCTGACACAATCATAGGAAACCTTGTTGACTACAAGGACATTTTCCTAAGTGTCCTGGAAGATTTTCCAAACTCAAGATATTATTTAAAAAAATAGATGAATTTTTGAAAATAATAGTATTTTTTTTTTGAAAATTGATACTATTTTGAAAGAATACTTATGTTTTCAACAGGATTTGAAAATACCGCGCATGAAAACATTTGATATATTTAATAATTCTTTTAATTTGATCTCCCCCTAAACTTGACCTAGTCCTGGGAAGCTTGTTGACCACAAGTACTCTTCCTCTAAGTCTTAAGGGTTGATTCAAATTAAGGAAGTTATTTAATAATTTCAAAACAATTAATTTAACAAAATTGTGTCAGAAGTTTGATTTAGACTCCCCCTAAATCTGACACGTCCTAGGAGTCCATGTAGATTATGAAGTGGACTTTCCTCTGTGTCTTTAGGGTTTATCAAAATCAAACAAGACAGGTAATTTTACAACATAAATCTCTTTTTTTTCGAAAAACACATGTGATAACGATTTAAAGCTTAATTTTCGAAAAGTATTTTCAAATAATAGTAATTTTTTTTAAAGTGCAAATTTTTGAATGAAAAGTACTTCCCCTATACCCGATACCGTTTGACTCTATCTAAGTATCTTAAGGAACTTTAGTGTTGTCCTAAGAGGCTTGTGTCTAATAGAGTGAGTCAAACAAATTTTTGAAAAGATATATTTTTGGAAAAATGTATAATATATATAATTAAACAGACAAGCATGAATTCCATAAAAACATTATTATGTTGAAGCACTATTTTAAAAATATATTTTTATGAAAATATTCTAATAATTTTGAAAAATAATTTTGAAAAATATTTTTCAATTCATTAGTCCTTAACATCTCACCCATTTTAGATGTATCAATACAACAAGCATAGTTGCCTTATAGGTGTATTGTGAGATGATTGATTTATTTTTCTTAATTTATTAACTCTAAGAATTAATTGAAGTTTGTGTTAGATTTGAATTTAACAAAGAATAATTTGAATTTGAAATTCAAAAATTTGCTTCCAGGTCTTGGCGAGGCACTAGGCCTTCTTTGGCCGTAGCCTTATGGGATCATCCACCCTTTCCTTGACAAAGCCGTTTAATGAAGTTTCATTTTCAAAATTAATCTTTGAAAAAGTTCTGGTCTAACTAGTTTAGGTTTTGGATCGGTAGCTTCGGCTAGTTTCACCAGTCTAAAGAGACCAAGTGAACTTGATCTTATTAGAATTGGCTTCCCTAACGTACTATCATCTCACAGCCACCCAATACTAGGTTGATCAAGTTTCAATTATTCTTTTTCCTATAGCCATTCTAATATTGCATAAAATTTAAATATGCATGACATGTCATATATTTCAAAAGAATAGCAAATGCATGTCATGGCAGTTATGCATGAGTCAAACAAGTCAAATAATTTTATTTAAGTTTCTAAAATGTATCAAATTCTCGATTTGATACATGTCGAGTGAACCCGCGAATATGTCAACCCACTTTGACATATTTAATGTTATTAATTTTAATTGTTATACTTTGGGTAAAATTTTACTTCAGTTTGAGTTTAAGTTATTTAAGATTTTAGTTGGATTCAGGTTAATTACGAATTAATTAATTAGAAATTACTTGATTAGGATTAATATTGAAGTTAATTTAATTGAAGTTTTAATTTGAATTCAACTTAATTTTACTTTGAATTTAATCTGAATTAAATTGATTTAATTAAGATTTAATTTAGGTTTAATTTGAATTTAATTGAATTATTTGAATTAATATGAATTTAATTGAATTTAATTGAATTATTTGAATTAATTCGAATTTAATTGAATTATTTGAATTAATTCGAATTTAATTGAATTATTTGAATTTAATTGAATTTAATTGAATTATTTGAATTAATTCGAATTTAATTGAATTTTAATTGAATTATTTCAATTTAATTGAATTTAATTGAATTGAATTATTTCAATTAATTCGAATTTAATTGAATTTAATTGAATTATTTCAATTAATTCGAATTTAATTGAATTTAATTGAATTATTAAGAATTAATTAATTCGAATTTAATTAAGACTTAATTAAGATTTAATTTGATTTGAAATTGATTAAGTTTTAATTCGAATTAATTAGGATTTAATTTAAATTTATTTAATATTTAATTTGAATTTAATTAATATTTAATTAAGATTTAATTAATATTTAATTTGAATTTAATTAATATTTAATTTGAATTTAATTAATATTTAATTTGATTAAGGTTATAATGATTAATTAATAATTGTGGATTTAAATTCATCATTTTCATTATTTCAAAAATTTCTTCTTCATCTTTATCTTTCTTTTCAAGTTTTTCTAATAATTTTGATTTATTTGAATTTTTGTAATTTTTATTAATTATGGCCTTTATCTTAGATAGTTCTAAATCCTCCTCAAGATTAGATTTTTCAATATTCTCACAGTAGGTGGAGTAAAAGGGGCCACTAGTTAAAGTTTTATAATAATATTCAATATTATCTATAATTAACTTATTATCTAGGAGAATTTTATCTTCACCATTATCCTTGGAATTATCCTCAGATATATTTTCAATATTTTCCAAACATTCAGAATTAATCTCTAGATTATCATTAGAATTAATTTTTGGATTATCTTTAAGATTTTCAGAAATAATTTCTTGATTATCCTTAAGATTTTCAGATTCAGATTCAGATTTGTGCAACGGATTTTCAAGTTTGAATTTGTAATTATCTAAAGAATTTTCTGATTTAGAATTATCCTTAAGATTTTCAAATTTGAATTCGAATTTATCCTTAGGATTTTCGAATTCGAATTCGGGATTAATTTCATATTTAGAACTAGAATTAATTGTATCATTATCTGTAGAATTATCAGAGTTTATTTTAGATTTAATATCAGAATTAATTTTAGCAATTATTGAATTGGTATTAATAATTAAATAGTTAATTTTGGATATTTTAATCATATCCGTATTCTCTAATTTTTCATGCAAAATATTTAATCTACAATGCAGTAAATTTAATTTTTCAGAAAAATTAACTGAATTATCTAAAGACAATGCAGGAAATTGTAAGACTTTTGGAACGTAAATCTTATGTACCTTCGCCGGACACTTGTTTTTGTAGTGTCCGTATTTCTTGCATTTGAAGCACTGTATGTGACTTTTGTCCCTCCGTTTCCTGGCGCTGGTACCTCCTTTGCCGCCGGTGACGAACGATTCTTACGAGTAGGGCACTGATTTTTGTAGTGCCCTCTCTCCCTGCACGTGAAACACATAATATGCAATTTAAAATTAGACATTAAAAAAAAATGTACCTGATTCACCCCTGGGCTCCCCCTCAACTCCTGGCGTCATTGCTCCGTCGGCGGTTAGTCCGGTGAAGAGCGGCTCGGCTCTGATACCAATTGTAGGACCGGTGCCGTCGATAGAGGGGGGGTGAATATCGACCGTTCGAAATCTTTCGGAATTCTTCGTTCGTAAAACTATTCAGATCGTTAGTGCAGCGGAAAATAACAACAAAACGAACACAGGTACACAGCGGATTTTACTTGGTTCCCGACCCCCCAGGGTCAGTACATCCAAGGCCTATGCACGGGAACGCCCGTCCACTATTGGTCTCCTTCCCGGACTTTCCGGAGGCGGAGAAACCCGACTTACAGTGCAATATTACAAGCAATAATATAGAAATTTAAGTACAGTAATTAAAACGCAAACCAACGAGACAAAGTCAGAAACTCGACCGATCTGGACCTCCGAAGTGCCGCGCACCTCCTCCTGGAGCCTCCCGGTCGTAGAGCCTCGTTTCTAGCGCGTTGTCGTCGGTCGGAATGATCAGAACAGTACTTTTAAGTCGTGTCTGAAGCAGAGGGGTCGAAGCCCCTTATATAGGCCTCCTGGGGGTGCCCCGGACGCTGGGGGCGCCCCGGATGACTTGGTCAAACTTTATCCCTGCGTCTACCTCGCCGCAGCTGATAACAGCTTTGACCAGGGCGCTCCGGATCTTTCGGGCGCCCATCTTGAACCCAGTCAGCGCTTATCCACTGCTTCGTACTCGCAGCAACGAACCAATGTTGACCAGGGCGCCCTGGTGCATGAGGGCGCCCTGGTGCATGAGGGCACCCTGGTTAGGGCCTTCATCAAGCTTGCTTTGTCTTCGGTTCTTGGTACCTGCAATATCCACAAACACAAAGCATAGATACATATAATATTGGTCTTAAGGACTTGGTTCTGACTTCGGATCTCCACGAAACCCTAGGTCGAACCGGCACGAGTTCCTATCCCCGAGAACTCGCCCTTCACCTACTCCTTTCAGGAGATGGTTGCCACCCAGTCCTTCGGATGGACTTTTGCTTAGCCTTCGATTACTCCGGATCTTGAGACGCCCGTACCCCGACCCGTATCTACTCCTGTCCTTAGTCATCGCTCAGCTATGTTGCTCAGTCCCTTGGACCAAGACTTATTACCTAGCAATCCTTCGCTAGGTGCCTAGCAGTCCTTCGCCAGGTCTTCATTCCCTAGCAGCCCTTCGCTAGGTGCCTAGCAGCCCTTCGCTAGGTCTTAGGTTACGATACCTAGCAGCCCTTCGCTAGGTGCCTAGCAGCCCTTCGCTAGGTCTTTAGGTTACGATACCTAGCAGCCCTTCGCTAGGTGCCTAGCAGCCCGTCGCTAGGTCTTTAGGTTATGATACCTAGCAGCCCTTCGCTAGGTGCCCAGCAGCCTTTCGCTGGTACTTAGGGTTTCGATGCCTAGATTAACTAGGACTTTTCCTCAGCTTTGGTTACTTTACTTTTTCTCCCCTTTGTCTATTCATTGTATACTGACTTAAGTGTATTGTCAAACATTAAAACACTTAAAGAGGAATATCATTGATGCAACTTGCACCAACATGCTTCTCCTAGGATTTTGATTCACCTTGTTATTCCTAGTCCTATCATTATACTTAAATCCAAAGTTGTGCACAAGTAAGTAGTTTTCATGGTTTCTAGCATGCATGGATGAGTGATTAATTCTATTTTTATCATGCATAGTGAAACTTAAATTTGAATATAACTTTGGCTTAAGGTTAGAAGCTACCTTCCTTACCTTTGGAGTTTCTCCTTGATGTGAGCTTCTTCTTTTCTTCCTTTCTTCTTTCTCCCATTTCCTCAAATGCTTCATTTTCTTTAGCTCACCACATGTGAAGCATCGGATTTTCTTCCTTTTAGGTTGGGCCTCTTCATTCCTACAACCCACATTAGATTTAAAAGAATTTGAAATAAGTTTAGATTTTACCTCCTTTTTACCTTTCGGGCACTTGTCCTTGTAGTGCCCCTTTTCGTTGCAACCAAAGCATATAATGTGCTCTTTCAATTTAGCTTTGGTGGAGGTAGAGACTTCTTCTTGTTCTTGTATGATTAAGGGTCTCTCCTCCCCCTTAATTCTTGAAATTGATACCTCCTCCTCTTCTCTTGAGGAGTTTGATGATCTTTCACTCTCTCCCTCACTTGAAGATGTAGATGACTCAATTTTCTCCTCTTCACTTGAAGAAGTTAACACTTCCTTTTCTTTTTCTTCTTCTTGACTCATTTGTCTTTTCTCCTTGGGCTCTTGAACTTGTGTATGACTTTCATGATATTCTTTCAATTTGCTCCACAATTCACATGCATTTTGGTATGCTCCTACACAACTCAAAATTTTGTTAGGCACAATATCAATCAATATACCCATTACCTTTTCATTTGCCCTTGCTTGTTCTTGTTGCTCTTGATTCCAATGCCTAGGTCTAAGTCTCTTCCCGTGCTTATCCTTTGGAATCTCGAAGGGCTCTTCAAGCGCGATCCGAAGGTCCCACTCCGTTCTGAACCATGCCTCCATTCTCGCTTTCCAATATCCGAAATTCTCATGGTCGTAGGCCAGCGGAGTATAGAAGTCGTCTCCCAACTTATCTTCCATTTTCTTTTCCCTCTAGCGTGTGCTCCCTTGGTGATTAGTCCGATCAAGAGCGGTTCTCGCTCTGATACCAATTGATAGATCGATCATGTCCGCTAAAGGGGGGTGAATAGCATTTCTTCGAATCTTTCTTCCTACACGGTTAGTTGCACAAGCAGAATATACAATAAACACAATCAAACAAATACTAACCAATGCTAACACGAAAGATTTACTTGGTATCCACTCTGGGTGGGTGACTAATCTAAGAATCCATCGGTGGATCAATCCCCGGATAACCTCCGGCTAGCTCTGTCGCTCCTTGTGGGTGGAGAAACCTCACCACAACACCTTTAGAAGACCTGAGCACAAAGACTACTATCTTGTCTTTAACCAAGACAAGATTCGTCAAGAATCTGTTACTAGGAGCCCTAGAGCTAATTATGTGATGATTGACTAGGGACATTTTGTATCATATTCTATTATTAATAAAGGCATGTTTGGTTATTATACTTACTTTGTATTTGTGCCAAATAACTAAGCATAATAATGTCGTTGGGTAGTAGGTTCTTATCTACATTATATCGATTGGTTGAATCGATAGTGAGATAATGTAGAGAACACTACACTAAACTATTTCTAGTCAAGTATTAATATTCAAAGATAATATTAATGCATGGAGATTAGCATGTAGGTCAACTGATAACTTGAGCTCACAAGTCATAGATATATGATATCAAGTTGACACATGGGTATACATTGGAGAATGTGTACTGAATTAACCCGCCATGAGAAAGTTTCATAGATTGTCATATGAGTGTCATAAACTTTCTCATATGACTATTAGTATGAATAGTCCTTAAACCTGAAGTCACTACGGTTCCCTTCATAAGGAGTTATGTACTTTGGTATCGTCAAACGTCACCCGTAACAGGGTGGACTATAAAGGCGATCACTGGGTATGTAATGAATTATGCGGAGGGATGTAAGTGATGTAGATGAGATCTATCCCTTCCATATGACGGGAGTGATATCTGTGGGCCCCTTGATCGAGTAGGACTACTAAAACGCATGACCATGCTCAAATGAGTCAATATGAGATATTGAGTTCATTTGTTTGAGTGAGTCTACTCAGTGATCAAGAAACACAAGATTAACTGAGGATGACACGGTCTATGCCTCATTGGTCAATCTAGATATCGAGGATAGAAGGACAAGGTCATACATTATCGTAGTCACGGAGGTAAAGTCGGATCTTGACTTTTCTTGTTACTTGGGTAGCAATGATGCATTGCTAGATGTCACTCATTGCTTATGTGTCTAAAGTGGTTTAGACACATTGCCAACGTTACGAGATCCTATTGGGTCACACACTAAGGACGCGATGCTTCGGAAATTAATTGATCTTGGTTTGACTAAGATTTGATTCGAATTGGATTAATTGAGTTAGACTCAAGTGAATCCAATTAGATTATGGGATTGAGCTAATTTGAGTTAGACTCATCTAGATTAGACTCAACCACTTAATTATGGATAATATTCATTAAAGGGTTTAATAAATATTATTTAAGAGGAAGGCTAAGAGACATTCTATTCATTAGATGAATAGAATATTAAGAGTCTCAAGGAATACCAAGAGGCTTGGTATTCATTGGGTTTTATTAGCATTAAGATGAGAGGAGCTCAAGGGATATAGACCTTTGGTATTCATTAGATGAGTATAAATACCACCCCTTGTCAAAGGCTAGAGTGTGCATCTCTCTTCCTCTTCTTTCTTCCTCCTTGTTCATAACTCCCTAGTGGAGGTTCTTGTGCTTTGTGAACCATCCCAAGTTGTTAGCACAACTAAGGTGGTTCCTCTCCGAGGAATAGATCGTGTTCGTGTGGATATGCATAGAGACATGGACACTTGAACGTGTAAGAGATCCGGCGAACTAAAGGACTAGCGGGATAAGCAAAGGGCACGCGACAAAGGTATTCCTATAAGATAGGAATTGTAGATCACTTTGTATGAGTTTTTCTTTCGCATGGATCGCTCGAGGGATCTTATTTCCGTTGCGATTTTAAATATTTTTACCTATAGATCCCTACAGTGGTATCAGAGCCACTTGCGAAAGATCGTATAAAGTTTAGAAAACTTTTATATGTGATATAGAAGTAGGATATAATTTTATTATCGATTGTATAATGTATGAGCATCTGTCGAGATACAAAAGTTTGTGTTGATCAAACTAAAAGTCTATAGCATCATCATATGAAATATGAAAGTGTGCTATGATACGAATGTACTCGACAAATTTTATAACCTATGGTTTCGGATCATGAGCATTTTTACAATCATAATAAAATTGATGTCCTAAATCTATTGTATGTGATTGATGACATGGTGCATGGTTATGGTCTTAACCCCAATGTGATTGGATGTATATGTGTGTGTGTGCATGTTGTAATTCATAATACGGCCTGCGTGTCGTGCCTTGTCTCTATTTTTTCAAGTTGTAAAAATAGATTTAGACTCGAATGTAACTCGAGTTTTCCTACATTGTAATGTACAAAAGGAGTAGTGGAGTGTCCATTGAAGAATGAAGTGACAAGAAGGATGCCGACCGCACATAATGACCGAAGGATGCACTTGGAGAAGATGTTATCCCTAGGTTAACCATCGATCTTTTCATTGGCTTGGGAAGATCGTAGTATACAGGCCATAACCAGGCCATAACCATGTCACGTTTTATCGCTTATATATTGATATATGCAATGTGTGTATGTGATGCATGATTAGATAAATAGTTATCTCAATTAAGTCAACTTGATATGCCTACCAAAGTTTGGTACTCATAAACTACCTCGATCATTTGTTGTTGGGTTTGCCAAAGCAAAGTGACGCATTTTATCTTGGTAGAGTGTGAGAGGACAATTGTGATGTCCCGCTATCAAACTTTGAGTGAGACTAACTAAGTCCCCTCAATTAGATTGAGAAACTTGGAGGCATATCCTAAAAGTTGGGAAAATTGGGTAAGAGAACAATTATTCCATATCTTGGGCGATTAGTCAAAGCTAACTCAAGATGATGTGTAATGTGGATCTTGACCCTTTGTTTCAAAGAGTTGTATGAGATGTAATTGGTAAAATGTTACCTACCTAATTATACCAAGTCTTGGGCGATTAGCCAAAGCTAACTCAAGATGAAGTATAATATGGATCTTGTCCCGCATGAATAATGATTGCTATTTGGTTTGGAGCTAGTAGTGTTGGTAAATTGAGTTTGCCTACATCTATGACTAACCCCAACCAAAGCTCTACGATTTAGTGGGTGCATCATTTAATTAAAGGCCTAACTAAATGAATTAGATATGATACTTATTTCTGCATAATTCTACTGTTGTAGATCACTATGTCATCTAACACGTCAAATACTCTCTCTCTCTCTCTGCGATCCGTCCTTGAGAAGGACAAGCTCAACGGAGCTAATTTCCTGGACTGGTATAGAAACTTGAGGATAGTCCTCAAACAAGAACGAAAACTGTACGTCCTAGAGCAATCTCTTCCAGAAGCACCCGCCGCTACCGCTACTCATGCCGAAAAGGATGCTTACAAGAAGCATCAGGATGATGCACTTGATATATCATGCCTTATGCTTGCGACCATGAACTCTAAGCTTCAGAAGCAACATGAGAACATGAATGCACATGATATGGTTGAGCATCTAAAGCAACTATATCAAGGGCAAGCTAGGCATGAGCGGGTTGAGGTGTCTAAAGCCCTATTTGCATGCAAGATGCAAGAAGAAACTCCTGTAGGAACTCACGTACTCAAGATGATTGGGTATGTCAAGAACCTTGAAAGACTAGGATTTCCACTAGGCCAAGAATTGGCTACGAACCTTATCTTGCAATCATTGCCAGAAGGGTACAATCAATTTGTCATGAACTATAACATGAATGAAATTGACAAGCCTTTGCCTGAGATGCTCAGCATGTTAAGAACTGCTGAACCTAATCTCAAGAAAACCAAAACCAGTAATGTACTGATGGTATAAAAGGGCAAAGGCAAATGGAAGCCTAAAGGCAAGGGTAAAACCCAAGCCAAAGGCAAGGCCAACTCTACTACGTCTAAGGCTAAAGGTAAGGTGCCTAAGGAAGGGACCTGCTTCCACTGTGGTGAGACCGGACATTGGAAGAGGAACTACAAACATCACCTGGAGGAAGTAAAGAAGAAAAGAAGTGAGACTTCTGCTTCAGGTATTTTTGTTATAGAAGTCAATCTATCTATCTCTTCTTTTTGGGTATTAGATACCGGATGCGCGTCTCACATTTGTACTAATGTGCAGGGCCTTCAAAGAACTAGATCATTGACAAAGGGCGAAGTGGACATACGAGTAGGCAATGGAGCAAGAGTTGCTACCATAGCTGTAGGAACTTATTCCTTGTCTTTGCCCACTGGGCTTATCTTAGAACTAGAGGAATGCTTTTATGTACCTGCATTGACTAAAAACATTATTTCAGTATCTTGTTTGGACAAGAAAGGCTTTTCATTTATCATAAATGACAAATGTTGTTCCATAATGTTAAATGACATGTTCTATTGTAATGCACCACTTGTGAATGGACTCTATATTCTAGACCTAGAAAACCCAATCTATAACATAAATATCAAACGGTTCAAATCCAATGATGTGAACCAAACGTATCTCTGGCATTGTCGCTTGGGACATATAAATGAGAGTCGTATATCCCAGCTCCATAAGGATGGATTACTGGACTCATTTGATTTTGAATCATATGAGACATGTGAGTCTTGTCTTCTAGGCAAGATGACCAAGACTTCATTTAGTGGACACGACGAAAGAGCTACAGACTTGTTAAGACTCATACATACTGATGTATGTGGACCTTTCAATGTCGCAGCTAGAGAGGCTATCAGTATTTCATCACTTTCATTGATGATGTCAGTAGATACGGCTATGTGTATCTCATGAAACACAAGTCGAAATCCTTTGAAAAGTTCAAAGAATTCAAGAGTGAAGTACAAAACCAACTTGGCAAGAGTATTAAGATGCTTCGATCAGATCGAGGTGGTGAATACTTTAGCCAAGAGTTTCGTGACCATCTAGCAGAGTGTGGGATCATATCTCAACTCACTCCACCTAGAACACCACAGTGGAATGATGTGTCCGAGCGGAGAAATCGTACTCTATTAGATATGGTACGATCGATGATGAGTTAGACAAATCTTCCTACTTTCTTCTGGGGATTCGCTCTAGAGACAGCTCTATTCACACTTAACCGAGCTCCATCAAAGGCCATAAAGACATCATATACGATATGGACTGGGAAGAGTCTCACGATGTCTTTTATTAAGATTTGGGGTTGTGAGGCTTACGTTCAACGTCAAGTCTCAGATAAACTAGGACTCAAATCTGATAAGTGTTATTTTCTAGGATATCCCAAGGAAACAAAGGGATATTACTTTTACAATCCCACACTAGGCAAAGTGTTTGTCGCTAGAAATGGTGTTTTTCTAGAAAAGGAGTTTATTTCTAGAAGAACTAGTGGGAGTAAAATCCATCTTGCAGAAGTTCAAGATGCAGATAGTACTGAGGCCTTAATGGACATTGAACAAGCACCACAAGATGTTGTGGATCACGAGATTGTTGCACAAGAAGTTGTGGAACAACAAACTGTTCAAGTAAACCAACCTCTTCGCTGATCTGATAGGATACGTCGTCAGCCTGAGAGATACTCATTTCTCTTGTCTGACCATGATGACGTTATGCTTATTGAGATGAATGAGCCTACATCCTAACAAGAAGCTGTGATGAGCCTAGATTCTGAGAAATGGCTAGAGGCCATGAGATCCGAATTGGAATCCATGTACACTAACCAAGTATGGACTTTGGTTGATCCACCTGAGGGGATTAAACCCATTGGGTGTAAGTGGGTCTTTAGAAGAAAGACTGACATGGATGGACGCATGCATACCTATAAAGGGTGATTGGTAGCTAAAGGTTTCAAACAAATTCATGGTATCGACTATGATGAAACCTTTTCACCAGTGGCGATGCTTAAGTCTATTCGGATCATGCTTGCTATTGCAGCTTACCATGACTACGAGATCTAGATGATGGATGTCAAAATCGCATTCCTGAATGGGAATTTACTCGAGGATGTGTACATGACACAACCTGAGGGTTTTGTAGATCCAGAGCATGTTGGAAAGGTATGTAAATTGCAAAGGTCCATTTCTGGGCTAAAGCAAGCTTCTCGAAGCTGGAATCTTTGATTCGATAATGCAATCAAAGCGTTTGGTTTCATCAAGAATGAAGATGAACCCTGTGTCTACAAGAGGGTTAGTGGAAGCACAGTTATCTTCCTGATCTTGTATATAGATGACATACTCCTCATTGGGAATGATATCCCTTCACTACAGTTTATGAAGACGTGGTTAGGGAATTATTTCTCAATGAAAGACTTAGGTGAAGCAGCCTATATCCTAGGCATCAAGATCTATAGAGATAGGTCTAAGAGATTGCTTGGCTTAAGTCATAGTATATATATTGACAAGGTGCATAATCGTTTTGCCATGCAGAATTCCAAAAAGGGATTTCTGCCAATGTCACATGGTATGAGTCTTTTGAAGACTGAAGGNGAATCTAGTAGTTCTTGTCGGCACGAAACTCGTGGCTTTGCGAAGTCATCCCGAAGAAAACTCGGCGTGGACACGAATAGAGGCGGAGCTTCCAAGGGACGCTATGGTTGGATCTCGTCCCTTCCTTCGAGTTATGCGAGGTATTAAGTAAATTAGTTTACTTTCTGCAAAATTTTAATATATGATCATGTCTACATAATATAAGGTTGCATGCTTAGATGTACGGTACGGTTAAATAATTTATGAAATTATTTATGCTAAATCTTCCGCTGCACGTAATTAAATTTTAAAATTACGAACCCGCATCCATGTCAACATGCACCCGGTCCCCAACAGTGGTATCAGAGCCGGTTAGTGTTCGACATAATCATATAATTATTTTGTGGAAAACTTTGTCATGATCTCAATTTTGGAAAATTTTTCAATTATGGAAACTTTCCAATTATGATAAATTTTAGATTTAGGAATTCAAAGTTTGGAAATCCTCATGAAATTTCACAAACTTTTGAAATATCCTAGTTTCTGAAATTTTATGATAATTGTGAAAACTTCCCATTTTTGGAAACATTCTAATTTTGGAAATTTCCTATTTTGGAAATTTTCCAATTTTGGAAATATGTAAGTTTTCTTTATACCAGAAACTTACAATTATTCTGAAAACCTATTATAAAATCTCGCAATTTTGGGCACTTTCTTTCAAAGAAAGTCTAGACAAATATATGGATCATTAATTGACAATTAAATTCAAATTGGTTTTAAATTATCAACAAAATTCTTTATTTTGGATTGAGCCTCGGGGAGCCGTCAAATTTAAAGTTAGTTGTTGTAATTTAATTTCCTATTTTTGAATAAAATTGTCATGTTTAATTTGGTTACGCCTCGGGGAGCGGACCAAATTAGATTTACAAAAATTCCTTTTTTTTGGGTATCTGAGCCTCGAGGAGCCACCCAAAGAAAATATTTTGTTGTAATTAATAAATCCATAAATAAAATATGTAATCAAATCTTGGAAATTTTGAGGTGATTCTCAAACGATAATTTCCTTATTTGATTTAAGAGGTGATGCTCTTACATATTGTTGTCTCCAAAATTAATTAGGAAAATGGTTTTCTATAGAGTTTTCTTAAATAAGATTTTCATGAAAATAATATGTGGTTGAATTAAGGGAATCTATCTCTTAATTTAATAAGATTTGATTTAGAGAAATCAAAGTCTTAAACATATTATTTCTGAAATTGATTATGACAATTTAGGAAATTGTTTCCCAAAGCAATTCCTTGAATAAAGTATGAAATTAGAATTAGGAAATCCGTTCCTAATTCAATTAATGAGACTTGATAAATTAAGTCACATACATACTTTATTAAGGAAATCGTTAGTACATAACATAATTATATGTCATGAATGTGCTTAGAAAAGATAGGATGAGACCCAAAACCCCTTACAAAATATTAAGGCCAACACCTTCCATTAATATGGTTAGAACCGGAGTTTTGTTTCTCGTTTGGGTTGATGGACACATCCATGCCCGGTTTGAACCTCAACATGTTCAAACCATGGAATTAGTTTATGATAAATATAGTTGGAGTCAGATGTCAATCCTTAGTTTTGGTTGTTGGACACATCCAAGCCTGACTAAACGGTTGAATGAGCTCCAACCATATTAAAACTATTTCTTGATTAATGGGTCAGCCTTAAGCTTGGAGCATCGATTTGTTGTGCCACAGCCAAGGTCGATGTAAAGAGAGGTGCAGTTGGGTGCTATGTATATTGTTGCATACTTGTTAATGAGTTAACAACCCAATGATTTATGCAAACATTCAATTAGTTGATAGCATAAAGTGATAATTATATATATATGATATGTAATCGGTATAATTACCTACCTTCATAGCTAAGAATAACTTGATGGCCATAGCCATGGTTGTTCTTATCTATGGTTGGATATCAACCTATTTGTAGATGTTCCTACAATCTCTCGAATTGATAAAAAGGGTTATTCAATTCAAAAAATTAAATAGGATTTAATTAATGTATGTTGATGCATTCTTTATCATTCTTCTCACATAAGTTCAATTTGTATTTCTAGGATAATCACTCGATCATGTCTTCTCTAAATTTGCGTTCCATTTTGGACACCAATAAGCTGACTGGGCCAAACTTCATGGACTGGCTTCGAAACCTAAGGATAGTCCTCAAGGCAGAAAAGCTTGCTTATGTCCTTGAAGAACTACTTCCCAACCGTCCTCCAGAAAATACAACTCCAGACCAGTTAATGGCCTATCAGAAACATGTAAACGATTCTGAACTTGCGAGTTGCATCATGCTAGCCGCTATGGTACCTGAGCTGCAAAAGCAGCATGAGCATATGGATGCTTATACCATCATCTTCCATCTTCATGAGCTATTTGACGAGCAGGCAAGATCCGAAAGGTTCGAGGTTTCCAAACTCCTCTTCACCTCTAAGATGCAGGAAGGCACTTCTGTCTCACAGTTTGTGTTGAAGATGTTGGGGTACATTGAGCGACTGAGCACACTCGGTTTTGCAATGGATCATGAACTAAGTATTGACTTAATTCTGCATTGTTTGCCCAAAAGTTATTCACAATTTGTGATGAACTATCGGATGAACAAACTGGAGACTACCATTCCTGAGTTGCTCAACCTGCTGAAGACTATAGAGCCTTCTATGAAGCAGGATCAGAAGACGGTACTGTTAGTTGGTTCCTCCAAGAAAGGTTCTAAGAGGAAGGCCATAGAATATAATAAAGGAAAGAAGAAAAAGGCCAAAAAGACTGAAAAGACACCAAAAGGCACTTGCCATCACTGTGGTAAGGAGGGTCACTGGCGAAGAAACTGCAAGGTTTATCTTGAGTCCTTAAAGAAGAAGGCATCCGATGCCCCATCCTCTTCAGGTATCTTCGTTATTGAATGTCACTCTATTTCCTCAACCACTTAGGTACTTGATACTGGGTGTAGCTCACATATATGTAATGACATATAGGGGCTAAGGAATAGAAGAAGACTCGTCAAGGGAGAAGCGAATCTGCGAGTTGGAAATGGAGCAAAGATTGCTGCTATTGCCATCAGAACATATTTGCTAAAGCTATCTACTGGACGTGTCTTAGAATTGGATAATTGTTATTTTGTTCCTTCATTAATAAAGAACATTGTATCTATTTCATGCTTGAATGAAAAGGGTTATCATTTAACTTTTAGTAATAATTGTTGTTACATGACTTTAAATGGTGTTCTTTATGGGACCGAAACTTTGTGCAATGGTATCTACACGTTAGATTTATCCAGTGATGTTTTCAATATCGAAGTTAGCAACAAACGTGCTCGAATAGATAATCGAATAGACTCCTATATGTGGCATTGTCGTCTTGGCCATGTAAGTAAGAAACGCATGACCAAATTACACCGATGTGGAATTCTGGAATCATTTGAACCCGGTTCATTTGATACATGCGAATCATGCTTAAAGGCAAGATGGCCAAATTACGCTTTTCCAGAAAAGGTAATCCAGTGGGAGAATTGCTTGGTCTAATACATACTGATGTATGTGGACCAATGTCAACTCCTGCACAAGGAGGCTATAGCTACTTCATTACCTTTATCGATGATCACTCACTATTCGGGTATGTGTTCTTGATGAAACACAAATCTGAAGTTTTTGAGAAATTCAAAGAGTCCAGAAATGAAGTAGAGAAACAGCTTGGTAAAAGTATTAAGATACTTCGATCCGATCGGGGTGGTGAATACTTAAGTCAAGAGTTTCAAGATTATCTTAGGGACAATGGGATATTGTCTCAATGGACTCCGCCATATACACCACAGCATAATGGTGTATCTGAGAGGCGTAACCGAACCTTGATGGACATGGTTAGATCTATGATGAACCATGCAACTCTTCCAAAATCCTTTTGGGGCAATGCACTTAAGACAGCTGTTTACTTGCTAAACAGAGTCCTGACCAAGGTAGTCTCTACTACTCCATATGAGACGTGGAATAGTAAGAAACCTCATTTAACTCACCTTAAAATATGGGTTGTCCTGATTATGTGAAGCGGACTGTATCAGACAAATTGGATGCTAAGTCTGATAAATGTCTATTTATTGGATACCCTAAGGAAACGAAGGGTTACCAATTCTATCATCCCTTGGAACAAAAGGTGTTTGTTTCAAGGCATGCTGTGTTTCTGGAAAAAGAATTTCTTTTACAAGAAAACAGTGGGAGTGACATTAAACTTGATGAAGTTCAAGAAACTCCAATAGACATTACAGAGATACCTAATCTAGACCCACAACCAACAACTCATAATGATGAGCTATCAGTTGAACCTAAAACAACACCACCTCTTCGTAGGTCTGATAGGACACACAATATTCTGGAGAGATACGGATTTCTCATAAGTGAATCGAACGACGTGTTACTCATAAGCGATGACGAACCTATCAGTTATGAAGAAGTTCTGAAAAGTTCAAAAAGGGGCAAATGGCTTGAAGCCATGAAGTCGGAAATGGATTCCATGTACGAAAATCAAGTATGGGACTTGGTTAACCCACCTGAAGGGATTAAGCCCATAGGGTGCAAGTGGGTTTTCAAGAAGAAAACCGACATGGAAGGTAATGTTATTACCTTTAAAGCTAGATTAGTGGCAAAAGGATATCGTCAGAAACAAGGAATTGATTATGACGAAACCTATTCGCCAGTAGCTATGCTTAAATCCATTCGGATGCTCCTGGCCATAGCAGCTCATTATGATTATGAGATATGATAAATGGATGTGAAAACAGCTTTCCTTAATGGAAACCTGCTTGAGGATGTATACATGATACAACCTGAAGGTTTCACATCGGTTGATAAAACCAAAATATGCAAGCTTCGATGATCCATATATGGACTGAAGCAAGCATCCAGGAGCTGGAACATCTGTTTTGATGAGACAATCAAAGAATTTGATTTCTCACAAAATCCTGACGAACCTTGTGTATACAAGAAGGTTAGTGGGAGTGCAGTTGTATTCCTAGTATTATATGTCGATGACATATTACTTATAGGAAACGATATATCAGTCTTACAGTCGGTTAAAATTTGGTTGTCCAAAACTTTCTCCATGAAAGACCTGGGAGAAGCAACCTATATCCTTGGGATTAGAATCTATAGAGATAGATCAAAACGGTTGCTTGGTCTTTCGCAGTCTACATATATAGACCGAGTGCTAAAAAGGTTTAGCATGTCGGAATTCAAGAAAGGTTACCTTCCCATTAGGCATGGGATCAACCTTTCAAAGTCTATGTGTCCGCGCACAGAAGACGAGAGGATTTGCATGAATAAGATTCCTTATGCATCCGCGATAGGATCTATCATGTATGCTATGTTATGTACTAGGCCCGATGTATCGTATGCTCTGAGCGTCACAAGCAGATACCAGTCTGATCCAGGAATGGATCATTGGGCGGCTGTCAAGACAATCCTTAAGTACTTAAGATGAACTAAGGATGTGTTCCTAATATATGGAGAAGGAGATATGGTAATACGTGGGTATACAGATGCCAGCTTCCAGACAGATAAGGATGACTCCAAATCTCAGTCTGGATACGTATTTACTTTGAATGGAGGCGCAATAAGTTGGAAGAGTTCCAAGTAAGACACTGTAGCGGATTCTACCATGGAAGCGGAATACATTACGGCTTCGGAAGCAGTCTGGATCAAGAAGTTTGTCTCGGAACTTGGTGTGGTTCCAACCATTGATGAAGCAATACCGGTTTATTGCGACAACAATGGAGCTATTGCACAAGCAAACGAACCAAGGTCTCATCAGCGATCCAAACACGTGCTTCGCCGCTATCATCTGATCAGAGAAATTATAAGTAGGAATGATATACAAATTGAGAAAATTCCCACTGAAAGGAATTTAGCGGATCCTTTAAGTAAGGCCTTGCCTCAAAGCAAGTTTGAGGGTCATGTTAGAGCCTGTGGTATTGGATACCGTAGCGATTGACATTAGGCCAAGTGGGAGTTTGTTAGTAATATGAGAGAAATGTTCTAAGGCAATCGCCTTATGATTGTAATCATTTACTTTAATAAATGAATATTCACTATTTGAGTATACATGTTTGTGTATTTGATTAAGATCTTAAACTCATTTACTGAATGTCCGCGATACAATTCACAGCATGAGAGAATTTGTGATGAATTCACAACTAGTCATTATCTCTACATGTGCAATTGTGAAGTATTGAAATTGTCCCTAGTCGATGAATTGATAAATACGGACACTATCAATTCTGTTGAGACTAGCATGGGTTATTCTCTAATCAGCTGATTCTCACTGGCTGGTGACATTGGGATGTCTGGAGATAAACATGAATGCTAGTTAAGGGAACTAGTTCATTGGAGTGACTGGCTGTGAAACTTCATATGGTAGTCTACATATAGACATGTCAGTGAAGTTCTTACTGCAGCGTAAATGCGATGTTCCTTTAACTTGCGGTATTCAAGTCATCTTGGTCATGGAGACTTATACTTTGACATCTTAAGCAAGCATCTCCAAGGAGGTGTGGACCCAGGATGGTTGGGTATAAGCCGAAGTGCCCGAAGATGTTTGAACAACCTACAAAGGATTCACCACTCCTTGCGAGGAGATGTATACCCAAGACCTATCGTCGGATTGTTACTCGAAGCCTCTGGCCAGAGCATGACATGTTCAGAGTATGAATCTCTTAAAGACATGAGAATAATTAGAATCCGTTGGACGAGAAAGACATTACTTGGGCTAGGTGTGACGTAGTCAGCCTAGTGGGGACTGACACATATAGACCATGTCCTGAACCAAGTGGGTATAAGATGGTGAAGGGAATGAGGCACGATTCATTAGAGCTGCTGAAGGGTTTCAGAATAATTTCTGAGGTCAACCGTTGATCTTTCGATTAATTGGGGATCATAATGTACTACTAGGTGTCACTCATGATCGTTCTATAATTGATGAATTATAGACGGCCAACATAAATCGAAAGCCTATTTAGTCACACTCAATACGAGTAATGCAAGGGATTTAAAAAGAGTTGAAAATTGGATTTTCCGATCAAGAGAGATAAGTCGAATCTGAATTTTCAGAGATGCATCGGAAGCATAAAATGGTTAAGTCTTTTGAAGACTTATTAAGCGAATTAAATGAGTTTAATTCGTGAGGTCATGGCTTGGGTTTGGCCGACCAAAGAGGGTTCCCACCCTCTTTGTTTGGCCGGCCACATTAAAAGGGGAGAACCAAATTGTTTGGTTCAAATTATAAAATAAACCGAGCGCGGTTTGTTTTATAAAATTATGGATAAAGAAATTTATATAAACGGATTTATTTTTCATGGAAATTAAAATGAACCATGGATTGGTTTATTTTATTTTATAAAATCAATAATAGATTGATTTACCATGATAAAGAAATTTATCTAAAGAAATTTATATAAAGAAATTTATATAAAGATGTTTATATAAAGAAATTTCTTTCTATAAGAAAAGGGAGACATGATTGTTTTTATTGTAAATTAAATTATGATAAAAACTTGGCATAATCGAATAATTCATAGAAAAATTTATATGATAAATTTCTTATGAAAATTTATTTCATAAAAAGGAGACTTGGCGGTAGAGAGACTACTATATAAAGGAACCAAGGCAAGGCTTGATTCTTAATCCAAGAGATCCAGAAATAAGCCCTCTCTCTCTCCTTCTCTCCCTCTCCCTCTTCTAGTGCCGCCGGCCCTAGAAGCCCTCCCTTTTGTTGCCGTGAGCTTCCACCACCAAGAAGCTGCCGAAGAAGAAGAAGAAGCGAGCGCAACTCCTTCCTTCCTCCCAGAATCTTGATTCCGTTCTTCGTTTGGTGGTTAGTCTTTCCATCTCTCTCTTGGTATTCTTGTCGTGCCTTTGGAGAATCTAGTAGTTCTTCTCGGCACAAAACTCGTGGCTTTGCGAAGTCCTCCCGAAGAAAACTCGGCGTGGACGCGAATAGAGGCGGAGCTTCCAAGGGACGCTATGGTTGGATCTCGTCCCTTCCTTCGAGTTACGCGAGGTATTAAGTAAATTAATTTACTTTCTGCAAAATTTTAATATATGATCATGTCTACATAATATAAGGTTGCATGCTTAGATGTAGGTTTAATAATTTGTGAAATTATTTATGCTAAATCTTCCGCTGCACGTAATTAAATTTTAAAATTACGAACCTGCATCCATGTCAACATGCACCCGGTCCCAACAGTTTCAATCCATATAAGGCTTTTCTTAATTTGTAAACGTGTCTTGGGTAGTTAGGGTCCTTAAACCCGGGGGGTTGTTCTACATAGACCTCTTCCTTAATGATCCCATTAAGGAATGCCGACTTCACATCCATTTGGTGAAGTGTGAAACCCATGTGAGCGGCATAGGCTAGTAGAATTCTAATAGATTCTAACCTAGCTACGGGGGCATAAGTCTCATCATAATCTAATCCCTCAACTTGGTTAAACCCCCTAGATATTAATCTAGCCATGTTCCTAGTGATTTTGCCTTGGTCATCTATTTTGTTCCTAAAGACCCATCTTGTGGTTACAATGGTGCAGTCATTGGGCCTAGGAACCAACTCCCAAACTTCACTCCTCTCAAATTGATTTAACTCTTCTTGCATAGCTAAAACCCAATCAACATCTCCTAATGCTTCATCAATGGATTTGGGTTCTAATTGAGAGATTAGAGCTATTTGACTAGTTTGATCCCTAAAGTAGGTCCTAGTCCTTACTCCTTGAGTTACATCACCTACTATTTGGTCAATAGGGTGATCGTGGTGATGTCTCAAGGGCATAGAGGTTGTCGGTTCATTTACTTCTTCTTCCTCATCCTCTAGGGTACTTCTTTCTCCCCCTTGATCATTGTCCTCCAAATGTAGGTCTTGGATTCTTTGGGCAAGGGGTTGGACCTCTTCTATATCCTTATCAATTGGGCTTTTCTAGGGTAGGTACTTGTTGTTTCATCAAACTTAACATTTGAGGATTCCTCAATCACTTTTGTCCTCTTGTTGTAAACTCTATAACCCCTACTAGTTAATGAGTATCCTACTAGAATTCCCTCATCGGCTTTTGACTCAAACTTCCTTAGGTCATCTTTGGTATTTAAGATGTAGACTTTACATCCAAAGACCCTAAAGTAATGGACTTGTGGTACTCTCCTATTCCATAATTCAAAAGTTGTTTTCCCTAGAAACCTATGTACCAACACCCGATTTTAAATATAACAAGCGGTGTTAATCGCTTCGGCCCAAAAGTAGATAGGAAGAGAATATGCATTAAGTATAGTCCTAGCAGCTTCTTGTAGAGCTCGGTTTCTCCTCTCAACTATCCCATTTTGGTGAGGAGTCCTTGGGCATGAAAATTCATGCTTGTATCCATTTTCAACACAAAATTATGTGAAACTTGCATTTTGGAACTCCCCACCGTAGTCACTCCTAATTAGGTTTATTTTGGTATGTTTTTCGTTTTCTACCCTTTTACTAAATCCTATAAAGATCTCTAGGGTATCATCCTTATGTTTCAAAAAGTAAACCCATGTAAACCTAGAAAAGTCATCTACTATAACTAGACAATATTTACTCCCTACAAGTGAGGGAGTACTATGGCAATCAAATAAATCAATATGTAAAAGTTCTAATGGTAGTGAAGTAGTGGTTAGAGTTTTACCTTTGTGTGATGATTTTGATTGCTTACCCTCTTGGCATGCATCACACAATTTGGCCTTCTCATATTTGATCATTGGTAGTCCCTTCACCAACTCTTCCTTGGCCACTCTTGTAATGCTCCTCATGTTGACATGTCCAAGCCTCCGGTGCCACAACCACCCTTCCTCTTCTTTAGACATGAGACACTTAGCAACATTGTTAGTAGCATAAGCAAGATTAAGATAGTATAAATTTGCATCTCTAAACCCTTCTAATAAGACGTCATTAGATTCATTATGCTTGATTAGACACTTCCTAGAATGAAATTCGACCCTAAAACAGCATCACATAATTGACTCACACTTAGCAAGTTAAATTTCATATCTTTGATTAGGAGTATCTTATGTTGGATCGAGAGAAACGATAGAGGGGGGGTGAATATCGTAAAACGTTTTCGGTTTGAAAAAGAGAATATGCAGCGGAAAAATTAAAAACAAAACAACACACGAACACCAAGATTTTACTTGGTTCGGAGTTACGGTCGGCTCCTACTCCAAGGCCCACGGCCGTTGACCGTTTACTGCGGGCAATTCTATATGCACAAAACAGTTTACAGAAAGATGTTACAAGAGTAGTACAGTAAACTTAAAAAATAGCTCTTCGTTACCGACGTCTGGTGTGGATTGTATTTTAGAGCAGGGGGACGTCGTCGGCCCTTGTATCTCGAGTTGGGAGGTTTCCGGAGCAGAGCGCTGGAGCAGAAGAGCGAAATTGCGTTGGAAGAAGTGTTGTTGAGAAGCCTTGGGGTTGGGTGCTATTTATAGCACTTCGGGGCCCCTGAACGTTGGGGGTGCCCCCCCCATGTGTCAACCGATCCGGAATTGTCTCGGTCAGCCTTTATCCCACTCGAATATGGCTGAGGATTGACTCTGGGGGCGCCCGGGACACTAGGGGCGCCCTGGTTGACCTTTTCAGCGAGCTTCTCGGCTGGATAAAGGTTATCTGCTTCGTTGGCTTGAGTGCGGGGTGCCCGGGAGCATGGGGGTGCCCGCCCAGTGAGCTTCTAAAGCGTTTCTTGGTCAACTTGTTTTGCCTTCACCTTGGGGGCGCCCGGGACACTGGGGGCGCCCTTCTCAGCTGCTGCCTCTCTCCTTTGAGGCGTTCTGAGCTGCAGAGACTCGTTCCTTTGGTCCTACATCCAGGGTTAGTTGCAAATACAATAGAGCAAGAATATGTTATGAGTATACAGCCTTAGCTGTCTTGGTTCTGACTTTGGGTCTCCAAAATGGAGCCCTAGCTCGAACCGACGCCTACTGTTCCCTCGACGGGGAACGCGTCCTCACCTACTCCTCTCAGGAGAATTTACCTGTTGCCAACCGGCTCCTCCGGTTGGACTTTTGCCTAGCGGTCCTTTGCCAGGTCTTGGATACCAAGATGTCCTTCGCCCGATGCCTAGTAGTCCTTCACCAGGTCTTCGGATCCAGGCAATCCTTTGCCAGGTGCCTAGCGGTCCTTTGCTAGGTCTTGTATACCAAGCTGTCCTTCGCCCGGTGCCTAGCAGTCCTTCTCTAGGTCTTTGTATCCTAGCAGCCCTTCACCAGGTGCCTAGCAGTCCTTCGCTAGGTCTTGGTATCCTAGCAGCCCTTCGCTAGGTGCCCAGCTGTCCTTCGCCAAGACTTAGGGTTTCAGTGCCTAGCATTCCTTCGCTAGGTGCCTATCATTCCTTTGCTAGGACTTCAATCTGCACACTCAAGCAGCATGTTAGATAACAAATAAGACTTAACTTTTGAACCCTTTGCCATTTATCAAAACACAGGTTCGACTTGGGTGCTGTCTGCACCAACAATCTCCCCCTTTTTGATTTATGACAACCCGTTTCAAAAAGTTAAGTTCATACAGTTGATATAACCGTTTAGTTCCCTCCCCCTAGAAGGAATCTCCCCCTAGGTTTTTCAAAGTTTCGTGGGGTTTGAAAAAATTTCTAAGTCAAAATAATGGAATTTATTTTTCAAAAGAATATTTTTAAAAAATTTTTATACTTAGAAATTTTAGAAAAGCAACTTAGTGAAAAAGTTTCTAAAACATCTTTTGAGTTTTTGAAAGTACTTTTAAAAGTTTTCAGTACTTTAGTTTAGAAATAAGTACTTAGTGATATTTTGAATAGCTTAAGTTTAAGTACTTAGAAAATGCTTTATTTTGAAAACAATTTAGACTAAGTACTTTTAAAAACAGTTTTGAAAAGAAATAGGTTAAGTACTTTGAAACACTTAGAGTACTTTTTGAAGAAAGGATAAAATTTAGAGTAAGTACTTTTTGAAGAAAGGATAAAATTTTGAAAAAAAATTTAGAGCTTCTAGAGCTTCTCTCCTTTCCTATCTCTCCCCCTTTGCCATATATAAAAAAAACAAACTAGTATATAAAAAAAATTACAACTAACTTGCATAATGATATAACAGAATAATGTGCTGTACTGAACCAATGTAAGATAAACTGAATCAAACCAATTTAAATTTTCTATGTAGGGACCTGTCTAACCTAATTAGCTACTTACTAACTGTTATAACCAGTAGTTTTCGCTAGGGTTAGTCGAGTTAAGTGTTTTGTTCAAGTTAGATTGTCTAAACTTGACACTTAACTTGATTACTGTTTAAGTTGTATTTAGTGCCCCAATTACTGCAGATGCACTGACTTAAAGCATCTTGAATTAAGGCAAAGACCTAAGCATCTTAACCCATTCTAGGTTATCAATCAACAGTATCCTAAGGTGCTTGTGAGATGCTGGCTTCTAGATCTATAGGTGCATGCATTTCTAGGGTTAGGGCCTAGGCTAAGTCCTTTTGCAAAAAAAACCCTACTTTTGAAGGGAGTAGTTTTTCAAGAAAAACTAAGTCGAAAAATAACAAGCTGTTAAGAGGATTTTTCAAAAAAAAACTGATTTTGAAATTCAGTAAGGCAGTTTTAAAACTATTTTAAAAGCTAATTTTTCAAATCAAAAGAAACCAAAAATAGAGTAAACCTATTCTACTAAGCATAATCCTAACTGCCTTTTTAGTGAGCTGAACTCAGATTCAGGTAGGGGTTTGGTGAATATGTCAGCTAAGTTAGATTTAGAATCTACATGTTTAAGGACTATCTCACCCCTGACTACGTGATCTCTTACAAAGTGGTGTTTAACTTCTATGTGTTTAGTTCTGGAGTGTTGGATTGGATTTTTAGTTAGATTTATTGAGCTTATATTGTCAGTGTAGACCTGAGTTTGGGTGTAGTTAAGCTGTTGCAAAAAAGGTGGATCCGCCACCCCAATGGCCCCCTGGTCTCTGCCCCACAAGTGTCCAGAGGGAGTAAATCACGGTGAATGCTGGTGTGGAGAGGCGCCTGGGGTCGAGGGATTTTTTTTAAACAGCAGCCGAGTTTTTACCACTCGCGCATACCGTCGACCCTCGAACCCTTGACCTCTGTTGCAAGTGGCAAGCGCCTAACCAACTGCTCCAGGCCGTGGGGGCTGGGTGTAGTTAAGCTGGAAGTCCTTAAGAGTGCGCATCATCCATAGTAATTGTGCTACACATTCTCCTAAGGCAACATACTCAGCTTCAGTTGTGGATAGAGCTACATAGTGTTGTTTTCTGCTGCACCAACTTACTAGATTATTTCCTAACAGTTGGCAGCATCCACTTGTGCCCTTTCTATCTAATTTACAACCAGCGTAGTCAGAATCCGAGTATCCTGACAAGTCAAAGGTTGAGGTTCTAGGATACCAAATCCCTACATTTAAGGTGCCCTTTACATATCTTAGTATTCTTTTTAGGGCTGCTAAGTGCGTTTCCTTAGCACAGGTTTGATATCTAGCACACATTCCTACAGCCAAAAGGATATCAGGTCTGCTGGCTGTAAGATACAGTAGACTTCCAATCATACTTCTATAGAGCTTAAGGTCTACTGGTTTACCATCAGGGTCACTATCTATTTTTACATTTGTGGCCATGGGGGTACTTATGCTTTTAGAGTTATTCATTTTAAATTTCTTTATTAACTCTTTAGCATATTTGAATTGATGGTCGTAGTTTCCATCCCTAGTTTGTTTAATTTGTAACCCTAGGAAAAAGTTGAGCTCACCAACTAGGCTCATTTCAAACTCGTTTTCTATTATTTTCATGAATTCTTTTAAAAAATTAGAGTTTGTGGATCCAAAGATTATGTCATCGACGTAGATTTGGGCAATAAAGATTTCTTTTCCTAAGATTTTAATAAATAGCGTTGAGTCAATTTGTCCTTGTTTAAATTCTTTAGAAATTAGGTAAGATGATAAGCATTCATACCAGGCCCTAGGTGCTTGTTTTAGTCCATAAAGTGCTTTGGTAAGTTTGTAAACATGGTCAGGTCTTTCTAAGTCCTCAAAACCAGGGGGTTGTCCTACATAGACTTCTTCCTTAATGAATCCATTTAGAAAAGCTGACTTTACATCCATTTGGTATAGTTTGAATCCTTTATGGGATGCAAAGGCTAACAACATCCTAATGGATTCAAGTCTAGCTACTGGGGCATATGTTTCGTCATAATCTAACCCTTCTACTTGGATGAATCCTTTCGCTACTAAGCGGGCTTTATTTCTGACTATTTCTCCTTGATCATTTAACTTGTTCCTAAAAAACCACTTAGTGTCAATGACGGATTTGCCCTCAGGTTTAGGTACTAATTCCCAGACTTGGTTTCTTTCAAATTGGGCTAACTCTTCTTGCATAGCTATGATCCAATAATTTTAAAATTTTCCAACTATCATGGCTTTAGTCTCCAATGAGCCCCTCCAGTCATGTCGCCACCTCGTCCGCTCCTCCCTACACCATGCGTAAGCCACCATTGAAGGGATCTCCAAGCCGAGATGAAAAGCTATTTATTTACATCCATCGATCCTATACTCCACAAAGGAATGTACATAAAATCTAGATCGAAAGTAAATAAAAGTGCGACTAAATAGGTGCCGTATTTAATTACAAAAATTAAATACTAATTTAGCCTCGTCAACCCCGAGGATTCAAATAATTACAACCATGCACAACCAATCACATACACACATTATTTATGCCATAATAGTTGGAATCTCGTGCTTGCAACCAAAGAGTTAGCCTACGCACATCCTACTATTATCCGGCAAAAATAAAATACATGATAAAGTGCAAAATGTAAACGAATCCAAACAAACAAAACCGGAAACCTTAACTCTGATACCAGTTGATGGATAGCTTGGCGGGCTTCCTAAGTGAATACTGGGTCGCTCATGGGAAACCTCTCCATGTCCACGGGTTAAAAAATTTAATCCGAATGGAAACCTATCCCCCAAATGATCGTCTCGTCGCCGTACTAATTGATTCGAGTTACAACTTGGCCAAACTTGATGTTCATACCTTGTAACTCGCCTAATCAATTAGTCATGGAAAAGACGATGAGTGGATCATCGATTTTTGTGTTTATCATCGGGGTCCAACACGATTAATTATCACAATTAATTATCGAATAATTAACGACAAGAATAATTAATCAATCCACATGAAATGATAAGACCAAAGTAGCCAAAGAGAAGGTTATACCTTTCCTTTTACCTCGCGATCTTCTATTGTATGACCCTCCCCTCTTGGACGTCTTGTGGGTGACGATCTACCAAGAACCGGAGTCACCAAGGCCTTCCAATATCAACTTCTTCTTTGCGCCAACCAAACCCTAGCCACTAGGGTTGTCGCTGGCCACCTTCTTCCTCTCCTCCTTGCGTCGCCGGCCACACAAGGCCTCTAAAGCCCGCCGACCACATGGAAGCACCGGAGAGGAAGCTAAGGAAGAAGATGGAGAAGAAAAGAGCTCTCCTTCTCCAACCCTACCCGGCCGAAAACCACCTCTTCTTATTGCTTGCGGCACCGCCGACCACCAAGAAGAAAGCCTTCTTTTCCTACTCCGGCCGCCCACTTTTCTCCCTCTTTTCGCCGCACCACAAAAGGAGGAGTAATCTCCTCCTTGTCCTTGTGAACGTTGGCCACCAAGAGTGTAAAGGAAGGGAAGAAAAGAGGAGGAAGGAGGTGAACTCCTCCTTGCTGCCGGGTGCCCTAGGAGAGAGAGGGAGAGGAGAGAAAAGCCAAGGTTTGATGATTAATTGGATGCCTTAGTTTCATGACACCATGGGATATTTATAGGGCTACAATAGGGACCATTAGGAGGAGTTGGGTCTTGGCCACCTAATGGATCAAGGCCCGATCCATTAATAAAGAACCATTCCACTAAAGGCTCTTCATTGAATTACCTCACCAACCCCTATATTTACATATGGGCTCCAGCTATTATGAGTACATAAATTTCCCTGTGTTTAAGATATCGAATGCCCGCTGATTAATTTAAATTATTGAAAATTTTAATTAATCAACATCTAACTCCTTGATTAGTATCACTCATCCTTATTATCATGTTGGACCAAGTCCACCTGCAGGATTTAACATGATGAACCTTATGAGCTCATCAAAGGGGCATCATCATCCCGACTCACCATGACACGATTTTCGTCTATAATCAACGACACACCTTATAAATAATAATATTTTCTAATTTACCTGGCCTATCGATTTAACAGAATAAATCTCGCCCATTGGTAAATCAAAAAAAAAAATTAAGTACATGTATCCGTTATTATATCGGGATTCAGTGCATGTACTCCATAATATACTGAGGTCTGATCCAATTATAAAGTCAGTATAAATTAGATCACCTCTATGTCGATCCTGGTCAATGCACACAAAGTGCACTAATGTAATTTTATGGTCAAGTCAAACCAACGCCAAATTACACTACAACCATCCCGATGGTTTGTCCAAATTCATCTCGGTTGTGAGCCTCCACTTATACTTTATAAGGCACTGATAACATGATCTTCTGTGTGACACCACACACCATGTTATCTACAATATAAAGTATTAGACATTATGCATACACTAATATAAATATGCAAATAGTGATCTTATGATTCTCTTTCAAAATGTAGATGTCTTATACAAAAGGCAAGACTTTTAGTATACATCCTAACAGACCCAACTTCTCCTTATGGTTCCTATTGTAGCCTATAAATACCTCATGTGTCATGAGACCAAGGCATCCAAGATACAACCCTAGGGCTTCTTTCCTCCCTCCCTCTCTCTTTTCTCTCTCCTAGGTCAAGTTTGCGCCGGCGGTAAGAAGAGAGGAAGAAGCTCGGTTTTGAAGCAAAGAAAGGAGAGAAAACCTTCGTCTCCTCTTCATCTTCTCTTCATCTTCTCTTCTCTTCTCATCACCTAGGGTGGTGTTCGGCGCCCCATACAAGCATGGAGGAGAGGTTTGCGCCGGCGGCAAGGAAGTCTTCTTCCTTTGGCTCCGCAAGCAAGGGAGGAGGTTGTTTAGTTGCCGACGGGTTTTAGAGCAAGAGAAGAAGCTTTCCTTACTTCTTCTTCTCCTTCTTCCTCTCCTTTCTCCTTGGTGATCGGCACAAGCAAGGAGATGGTGAGTCTTCTTCCTTTTGGTGGCTGGCGGCAACTTCCTTGGAGGTTAGGGTTTCGACGCAAGCAAAGGTGAAGAAGAAGGTGCCTTGGTGACTTGGTTTCTTGGAAGATTGTTGCCCACACGACTTCCAAAAAGATGTTAGGTCATACAATAGAAGATCGCGAGGTAAACAAGAGGTATACTTCTTGTTTGGTTCCTTTTTATTCTTGCTTTATTATTGTATGTTGTTATTAACATGGAGTCCGAAGATAATTAACACAAAAATCGGCAATCCATTCATTGTCTATTCCGCGGCTAATCGGTTAGAAAATTTATATTGCTTGAACAACAAGTTTGTTCAAGAGGTCACTCGAATCGGTTAGCATGATGATGAGTCGGTTGCTTGGGAAATTATTCTTCATCCGGATTTGTTTTAGTTAATAAAATTTTAATCCGAGGATATAGAAAGGATTCCCATGCGCACTCGAAACCAACACCCAACCCCCAGGGTCAATACGTCTAAAGCCTATGTACTTGGCGTAAGTCTACTAATGGTCTCCTTTTCAAAATTTCTAGAGGCGGAGAAAACCCGTCTTACAGTTTATTTTTACAAGCACAAATAGATAAGCTGAAATACAATTTGTAAATGAAATCAAACCAAACAAGTCGACGATCTTGACCAATCTGGAACTTCAAAGCGTCGCGCACTTCCTCCTAGAGCTTCCTTAGACGCAGAGCTTCGCCTTGAGCACTTTTTCTTTGCACGGAATGAGTAAGCAAATCTAAGCTCAATTAATCTAACTAAGAACCCAATCCAACATTCCATAACTAAACACATAGAAGTTAAACACCATTTTGTAAGAGATCATGTAGCCAGGGGTGAGATAGTCCTTAAGCATGTAGACTCTAAATCTAACTTAGCTGACATATTCACCAAACCTCTACCTGAGTCTGAGTTCAGCTCACTAAGAAGGCAGTTAGGATTATACATAGTAGAATAGGTTAACTCTACTTTTGGTTTTCTTACTACTTTACTTGATTTAAAATCAGTTTCTAAAAAGAATTTTAAAAAACTGCTTTACTTGATTTCAAAATCAGCTTTTACTTAGTTTGAATTTTTTTTTAAAATAAATTTTTTGACTTAGTTTTATTTTAAAAACTACCCCCTTCAAAACTAGGGCTTTTTCGCAAATGGACTTAGCTTAGGCCCTAACCCTAGAACTGCATGCACCTATAGATTTAGAAGCCAGCATCCCACAAGCACCTTAGGGTATTTTTGATTGATAACCTAGAAAGGGTTGAGATGCTTAGTCTTTGCCTTAATTCAAGATGTAGATAAGTGCATCTGCAGTAATTGGGGCACTAAATACAACTTAAACAGTAATCAAGTTAAGTGTCAAGTTTAGAAAATCTAACTTGAACAGAACACCTAACATGACTAACCCTAGTGAAAACTACTGTTTATAACAGTTAGTAAGTAGCTAATTGGGTTAGACAGGACCCTAAAAGAGATAATTGAAATTGCTTTGGTTTAGTTTATAGCTTGAACTGGTTCAGTACAGTACATTGATGTTATCCTTATGCAATTTATATATTTTTTGCAATATTGCTTTGTTTTTGATATATGACAAAGGGGGAGAGATGGGAAAGGAGAGAAGCTATAAAAATTTTTCAAATTTTTTCAAATTTAAATTCAAAATTTCAAAACTTTATTCTTTTTTCAAAAAGTACTTAATCTATTTGCTTTTAACTATTGCAAAAGTACTTAATCTATTTTCAAAAGTACTAAGGTTTTCTTCAAAATTTTACTAAGTTAAGCTGTTTTCAAAAATCTTTAAAGTACTAAAATTTAAGCTGTTTTCAAAAATCATTAAAGTACTAAAATTTAAGCTGTGTTCAAAAATCTTTTTAAGTACTTAAATTTAAGCTGTGTTCAAAAATCTTTTTAAGCAAAGAAGTTCTTCGGTAGCTCACTGGCGGGGCACCCCCGTGCTCCCGGGCGCCCCCATGCTCCCGGGTGTCTCGGATGGTCCGGGCGCCCTGGGCTCAAGCTAACGAAGTGGATCAACTCAAGCCAGCGAGAAGCCAGCGGATCGAGTCAACCCGGGCGCCCCCAGCGTCCCGGGTGCCCCCGGTCAAACCTTAGCCCGATCCTGGAGGGATCACGGCTGACCGAGAGTTGCTCGGGTCAATTGACACATGGGGGGGGGCGCCCCCAACGTTCCAGGCGCCCCAGGAGGCTATAAATAGCCCCACGACCCCAAGGCTTCCATCAACACTTCTTCCAACGCCAATATGCTCTTCTGCTCAAGCGCCCTGCTCCGGAACCCTCCCAACTCGAGATACAAGCGCCGACGATGTCCCTCTGCTCCTAAGTATAATCCACACCGGACGTCGATAACGAAGAGTCAATTTTTAATTGTATTCTTACTGCACTTACTACTGTACAACTGTTTGTAAGATTTTGCGCGATTATAGTATTGCCCGCAGTAAACGGTCAACGACCGTGGGCCTTGGAGTAGGAGCCGACCGCGACTCCGAACCAAGTAAAATCTTGGTGTCTGTGTGTTGTGTTTTAATTTCTCCGCTGCGTATTCTCTTTTTCAATCCGAAAACGATTTACGATATTCACCCCCCTCTATCGTTTCTCTCGATCCAACAAGTGGTATCACAGCGGGGAAGCTCAAATTTGGTGCAACCACCAATTTGAGAATTTTTCGGATTTTTACGAAATCTTTTTAATTTTTTTTTCGTTCGAAATTTTTCTCGTTAATCGAGGTTGGTGCAACACCCCTCGACAAATATTTTTCTTTTACTTCCCGCACTACTAATCTAAGACCAAGTCTTGGGATATCTCTTTCCTTTTTCTTTTAGTTTTAGATAAATGGCCATGCAAGAGGGCTTCAGCACCGCAAGACCGCCGCTCTTCAGTGGGGAAGACTTCTCCTACTGGAAGAGCAGGATTGAGGTCCACCTGAAAACGCAGGTGGACATGTGGATAATCATCCAGTCTGGACTGGAGATACCAAGAAATACCGACTGAGTACAACAACCCTACACTGAATGGGACGCTGCACACAAAAAGAAAATTGAAGCCGATGGCAAAGCGACCCAAACCCTCCAATGTGGCTTAACAAAAGAGGAGCTGAACCAGGTGGGTCCATTCAATAGCGCCAAAGAACTCTAGGGTAAGCTGATCGAACTACACGAAGGAACCTCCGACACCCGAATTAGTAAAAGGGATCTTCTCCTGAACAAGTTGTACACGATCAAGATAAACGAAAACAAACAGCAGCTCAACTCCACGCCAGAATTCAGGAGCTGATGAACGGTCTACACACCATTGGTCACAAGGTAGAAAACCGTGACCTAATAAGGTATGCCCTTAATGCTTTCCCAAGAAACACCTTGTGGGCATCTATGGTAGATGCTTACAAAGTTTCTAGGGATCTTTCCAAAATCAAGTTAGATGAACTTTTTTCTGAACTCGAATTACATGAGCAAACTAACTGCAATCTGGCCGAGAATGGTATTGCCTTTGTTGCAGGTAAAGCTGGAAAGACAATCAAGAAGAAGCCTCAACCTACACCCGAGTCTGATTCAGATTCAGACTCAGAAGAAAGTGAGGGAAATCGGCCTAAGTTGGTTCGGCTAGCCCGGGACTGCTATAAAGAGCTAAAAAAGCAGACCAACAGAAGAAAATCCAGCCGAAGAAAGGAAGAACCAGTTGAACCCTCAAATGAAAAGAACAAACCTAACGTGACCTGTTACGAGAGCAAGAAGAAGGGCCACTACAAGACGGAATGCCCCAACCTGAAGGAAACAAAGAAGACAAGAAAGAAGAAGGCACTTCAGGCAACGTGGGACGAGTCCTCCTCCTCCGAAGAAGAAGAAGTCCCACAGTCCAACCTGCTCGCACTAACCGCCTCAGAAGAAATCGAGACCGAGTTAGAGTCAGAACCGGATGACGGTAAACTCACCTTTTCAGAAAATGGCGAAATAACTATAAGCGGTTTTACTAGAATTCAATTATGTGAATTAATTTCTTATCTTTCTCGAGATTTGGCAAAAGCCAAAATCCAAGTCGAGTCTCTCAGACAGGAAGTAAAACTCCTGAAAGAGAGAGCAGACTGTGAACCCTTAACTGAGAAGGTTCAAGAAGGAACCTCTGCTCAAGTTGAAAAACTTGAATCAGAGAACTCTTTCTTGAAAACTCAAGTTAAGGATCTTAGAGCTGCCTTAGAACGATTCACTTCTGGTTCAAGGGTCTTGACATGATTCTTGGAAAATAGAAGTCGGTTCTAAATCGATCCGGATTAGGCTATATAACCAAATCTAGACAAAGATCCTACTATGCTGTACTGAACCAGTCCAGACCTAAAGTTCAGGCATGGGTACCCAAACTGTGCCTGAACAAACAAACTGGATCAAATCAGTATTGGATCCCCAAGGACAAGATTCACATCTTGCCAAACCATTATCGTGGCTTTAGTCCAGGGGGAGCCAAATTAAAAAACAATATTTATTGTTAGATAAAATTCAATCTTTGTTTGCAAATTGCATGATTGCTTGTTTATTTAATTCCTGCAATTTACCATGCTTAGACTTAGAAATGGTTAGTTTAAGGACTGAACCAACTTAACTGAAATTTGAATAACATAGTATTGGGTGGCAGTGAGATGATAGTACGTTAGGGAAGCCAATTCTAATAAGGTCAAGTATTCTCTACTTGGTCTCTTTAGACTGGTGAAACTAGCCGAAGCTACCGATCCAAGATCCAAACTAGTTAGACTAGAATTTTTCAAAAAATAATTTTGAAAATGAAATTTCATTAAAAAGCTTTGTCAAGGAAAGGGTTGATGATCCAATAAGGCTACGGCCAAAGAAGGCCTAGTGCCTCGCCAAGACCTGGAAGCCAATTTTTAAAATTCAAATTCAAATTATTCTTTGTCAAATTCGAATCTAACACAAATTTTCAGTTAATTATAGATTCAAACATTTCTTTTATACTCAAAATCAACGGTTTCCAAAATTAATTCAATTTTTTTCAAAATAAATCATAAATTTTCAAAATAACTCTATCTACCAAAACCTGTCTCATAAAACCCATAAGGCAAACGTGATTGATAACCTTAGATTGGGTGAGACAGACTAGGCTGTGAAAATCAATTTAGGCTATTCCTGATTCTAATTGGATCCAAATCAACAAAACTCTTTATGTGTAGGAACATAAAGATTTGGACCAATGGATGTTGGATAGCGGTTGCTCCAGACACATGACTGGAGATAAATTGAAATTCACCAAACTCAAGTTCAAGAACCTAGGCTCAGTGGCATTTAGCAATAATGCTACACTCAAGGTAATTGGGTCAGGTAATATTGAACTTAAATCTGACTTTGTTATTAAGAAAGTTCTTTTGGTTGAAAATTTTAAATTTAACTTGCTTAACATAAGTTAGTTATGTGATTCTGGTTATGTAGTTACCTTCAACAATTCTAACTGCCTGATTAGAAACCTGCAAGACTCAGAAATCATGCTTAAGGGCACTAGGAAAAATAATGTTTACACTATAAACCTACCCCTAGTACCTAAATGCATGTTAACTCAGTTAGAACAATCAAACCTCTGGCATAGGAGATTAGGTCACACTAATCTGAGAATTATTTCAAAAATCACCCAACTTAGCCTAATTAAAGGTATCCCTAAAATTAAAAATCATGAAAACTTAATATGTGAATCATGTAATCAAGGTAAACAAACTAGGTCTAATCACAAACTAATCCAATCTGATCAAACTCAAACCACACTTGAGCTCCTGCACCTTGACCTATTTGATTCATATGGAGCCAAGTCACTAAGCGGAAACCGATACTGCTTAGTAATAGTTGATGATTACTCTAGGTTTACCTGAGTTAGGTTTCTAAAGACCAAAGATGAAACCCTAAACCTATTCAGTGACTTTTGTAAATTAATTGAAAATCAAAACGATTCTAAAATCTAAAGACTTAGGAGTGACCACGAGGGAGAGTTTGAAAATCAACGATTCGAGGAATTTTGTAAGGTAAATGGGTATATACACGAATTTTCGTGTCCTAGAACCCCCCAGCAAAATGGGATAGTCGAAAGAAAAAATAAAACCCTACAGGAAGCCTCTAGGGCTATGCTCAATAAATTCAACTTAGCTAACCAATATTGGGCAGAAGCAATTAGTATGGCTTGCTACATCCAAAATAGGGTACTGATAAACAAGCGACACAACAAAACACCCTATGAATGATACTACCATAGACTACCAAACCTTCACTACCTAAGGGTCTTTGGGTGCAAAATCCATATCCTAAACACCAAGGACTATCTAGGTAAATTCCAGTCTAAGTCAACCCCAGGCATCTTCTTATGATACTCAACAACAAGTAGAGCCTATAGGGTTTACAACAAACAAACTAAGAAAATTAAAGAAACAACCAATCTAATATTTGATGAAGAAATTAACTCAAAATCTAATAATCCAAATCTAACTTCATCAAATACTAATCAAGAAGATAATGAACAAGCGGTTGAATCCTTAATTGAACCAATAAACGAACTAACTATTGAAACAACTAATGAGTCAATTGAACCAACTATTGAACCAATAATTGAACCAACTCAAATAGTTGAATCAAATAGTGAACCAAACCGACCAGCCGGACCTGAGGCTGAGCCAAGTTCTAGAAAAACCAAGAAACCCAGACTCAGTCACCCAACCGATCAAATTGTGGATGATCCAACTCTAGGAGCCAGAACTAGGTCTTCCTATAGAAACCTTAGTCAGATAGCAATGATTTCAAAAATAGAACCTAAGACTATAGAGGAAACCTTACCTGATCCTGATTGGATCATAGCTATGCAAGAAGAGTTAGCCCAATTTGAGAGGAACCAAGTCTGGGAACTAGTTCCCAAACCTGAAAGCAAATCCATCATTGACACTAAGTGGGTTTTTAGGAATAAGCTAAATGATCAAGGAGAAATAGTAAGAAATAAAGCCCGCTTAGTAGCGAAAGGATTCAGGCAAGTAGAAGGGTTAGATTATGACGAAACATATGCCCCAGTAGCTAGACTTGAGTCCATTAGGATGTTATTAGCCTTTGCATCCCATAAATGATTCAAACTATACCAAATGGATGTAAAGTCAGCCTTTTTAAATGGATTCATTAAGGAAGAAGTCTATGTAGGACAACCCCCTGGCTTTGAGGACTTAGAAAGTCCTGACCATGTTTACAAACTCACTAAAGCACTTTATGGACTAAAACAAGCACCTAGGGCCTAGTATGAACGCTTATCAACTTACCTAATTTCTAAAGAATTTAAACAAGGACAAATTGACTCAACCCTATTTATTAAAACCTTAGGAAAAGAAATCTTTATTGCCCAAATCTACGTCGATGACATAATCTTTGGGTCAACCAACTCTAATTTTTTAAAAGAATTCGTGAAAATAATGGAAAATGAGTTTGAAATGAGCCTAGTTGGTGTGCTCAACTTTTTCCTAGGGTTACAAATTAAACAAACTAGGGATGGAAACTATGTCCACCAATTCAAATATGCTAAAGAGTTAATAAAGAAATTTAAAATGGATAACTCTAAAAGCATAAGTACCCCCATGGCCACAAATGTAAAAATAGATAGTGACTCTGATGGTAAACCAGTAGACCTTAAGCTCTATAGAAGTATGATTGGAAGTCTACTGTACCTTACAGCCAACAGACCTGATATCCTTTTTACTGTAGGAATGTGTGCTAGATACCAAATCTGTGCTAAGGAAATACATTTAGCAGCCCTAAAATGAATACTAAGATATGTTGAGGGCACCCTAAATGTAGGGATTTGGTATCCTAGGACCTCAACCTTTGAATTGTCAGGATACTCGGATTCTGACTACGCTGGTTATAAATTAGATAGAAAGAGCACAAGTGGAAGCTGCCAACTGTTAGGAAATAGTCTAGTAAGCTGGTGCAGCAGAAAACAACATTGTGTAGCTCTATCCACAACTGAAGCTGAGTATGTTGCCTTAGGAGAGTGTGTAGCACAACTTTTATGAATGATGCACACACTTAAGGACTTCCAGCTCAACTACACCCAAACTCAGGTCTTCATTGACAATATAAGCTCAATTAATCTAACTAAGAACCCAATCCAACATTCCAGAACTAAACACATAGAAGTTAAACACCACTTTGTAAGAGATCATGTAGCCAGGGGTGAGATAGTCCTTAAGCATGTAGACTCTAAATCTAACTTAGCTAACATATTCACCAAACCTCTACCTGAGTCTGAGTTCAGCTCACTAAGAAGGCAGTTAGGATTATGCTTAGTAGAATAGGTTAACTCTACTTTTGGTTTTCTTACGGCTTTACTTGATTTAAAATAAGTTTCTAAAAAGAATTTTAAAAACTGCTTTACTTGATTTCAAAATTAGCTTTTACTTAGTTTGAATTTTTTTTTAAAATAAATTTTTTGACTTAGTTTTATTTTAAAAACTACCCCCTTCAAAACTAGGGCTTTTTCGCAAATGGACTTAGCTTAGGCCCTAACCCTAGAACTGCATGCACCTATAGATTTAGGAGCCAGCATCTCACAAGCACCTTATGATACTTTTGATTGATAACCTAGAAAGGGTTGAGATGCTTAGGTCTTTGCCTTAATTCAAGATGTAGATCAGTGCATCTGCAGTAATTGGGGCACTAAATACAACTTAAACAGTAATCAAGTTAAGTGTCAAGTTTAGAAAATCTAACTTGAACAGAACACCTAACTTGACTAACCCTAGCGAAAACTACTGTTTATAACAGTTAGTAAGTAGCTAATTGGGTTAGACAGGACCCTAAAAGAGATAATTGAAATTGCTTTGGTTTAGTTTATAGCTTGAACTGGTTCAGTACAGCACATTGATGTTATCCTTATGCAATTTATTTATTTTTTGCTATATTGCTTTGTTTTTGATATATGGCAAAGGGGGAGAGATGGGAAAGGAGAGAAGCTTTAAAAATTTTTCAAATTTTTTCAAAATTCAAATTCAAAATTTAAAAACCTTATCCTTTCTTCAAAAAGTACTTAATCTATTTGCTTTTAATTGTTGCAAAAGTACTTAATCTATTTTCAAATGTACTAAGGTTTTCTTCAAAATTTTACTAAGTTAAGCTGTTTTCAAAAATCTTTAAAGTACTAAAATTTAAGCTGTTTTCAAAAATCTTTAAAGTACTAAAATTTAAGCTGTGTTCAAAAATCTTTTTAAGTACTTAAGATGGTTGTCAAAATTTTTCTAAGTACTTAAACTTAAGCTGGTTGTCAAAATTTTTCTAAGTACTTAAACTCAAGCTGATTGTCAAAATTTTTCTAAGTACTTAAACTTAAGCTGGTTGTCAAAATTTTTCTAAGTACTTAAACTCAAGCTGATTGTCAAAATTTTTCTAAGTACTTAAACTCAAGCTGTTGTTCAAAAATTTGTGTTAAGTACTCATCTTAAACTTAAGCTATGGTTCTAAGAATTTAAAACTTTATAAGATGTTTCTTTTCTACTGACTTGAAATTTGTTTTAAGTGTAAACTTTCAAAAGTGAACAACCATTTTTTTGGAAAATATGTGTCTAAAGTTTTTTTGAAAATTGTTCTAAGTGTTTAAAATTAATTCCAACTTTAGACTTAGAAAATTTTCAAATCCCACGAACTTTTGAAAAACCTAGGGTGAGATTCCTTCCAGGGGGAGGAAACTAAACTCTTATATCATCTGTTTTGATTAACTTAACTTTTTGAACCGGGTTGCCATAAATCAAAAAGGGGGAGATTGTTGGTGCAGACAGCACCCAAGTCGAACCTGTGTTTTGATAATGGCAAAAGGGTTCAAAAGTTAAGATGTTATGTTTATCTAACATGCTACTTAAGTGTGCAGATTGAAAGTCCTAGCGAAGGACTGCTAGGCACCTAGCGAAGGACTGCTAGGCAACGGAACCCCAAGACCCAGCGAAGGGCTGCTGGGCACCTAGCGAAGGGCTACGGTGGAGTATCGCTCTTGAAACGACATTACAATTTGTTCTGGTTGATTGTTAGATCTTCCAAAACGAACTTCGCTCTGATACTAACTGATGGATCGATTTAGGCGTGCAGAGGGGGCGTGAATGCACTTTTTTGGGTCTCTACAAAGTTGTTAGCGCATCGGAAATAATATGTAAAAGAAACAGAAGCAATGCTAACGCTTATCAGTTACTTGGTATCCACCCAGATGGGTGACTAGTCCAAGGATCCATGTCGCGAGCACCACTTTTCACTATCGAAAAGTCTCCTTGAGGTGGAGAAACCTTTACAGCAAGATCTTCCTCTTTACAGATGTAGAAATACAATAGAGGAAGCAAGAAACACTCTACAATTTGGCAGCACTTCGTTACTGTACGGAACCGTACCGTACACGTACAAAACGTGCTCCTTTTATAGGTGAACAGGACAGATTCGCAATCTGTCCAGCCTGCACCAGTTGACTGCCCCTGGGTCAGTCGACTGGCCTATCATTAATTGCTCGCCAACGGCTAGCCAATGGCTAGTTTCGGGGGTATACCAGTCGACTGCCCAACGGCCAGTCGACTGGTCCGACACTGTAAACTTTTTGTGAGTTTTGGCAGTCGACTGCCTCTGGGCCAGTCGACTGCCCTACCTCATAGCTCAGCTCCAGCCACTCTGGACCTTCTCCTTCGCGTGTGCCTTCAGGTCTGCTCCCTTGGCTCACCCCTTGAAGTCCTCTTCCTCTGGCTATCGTCCCTCGGATGCGCACGTAAGCCTTCCCTTGGCTTGCCTCCATGCCACCCTTCACGTGTGCCCTTGAAGTCCACTTCCCGGCTTGCCCTTGGAGCTCTCCTCCCTCGGCTCTCTCCCTCAGATATGTCCACCATGTGTGATTCTCCAAGTCCTGCAAACTCAATCACACATATCAAATACAACATAACACTCTATCTTTGAACATATTCGCCCACACATCAAAACCATGATCTTCTAATCATTTAAGGGCCGATTGCCTCAACAATCTCCCCCTTTTTGATGTGTGGCAATATGTTTAAGTTAGAGATAAACAACAATCACAATAGCAATAGCAACATATAGCAATTGAAACATCATGAGACATAGTAACCCTAAGAGGAAACCTCCCCCTTAACCTATGTCTCCCCCCATTTTCAATTCTAGTCACAATCCAAATTAAGTTTCTACTTAATAACAGCAATATGTTAAAACTATAAGACATATCAGAACCTAAGAGGTACCTCCCCCTTAATCCATGTCTTCTCCCAATTTTAACCTTTCAAAGTCTAAGTTTGACAAAATACCTAAAATCATCCATTTTAAGTCAAAATTCTAACTTAAACCATCCATTCTCCCCCTTTGACACCATCAAAAAGATTGCCTCAAGCAACCAAAACCCATGGCATCAAGTGAAAGAATTTTCAATTTCTGAAATTTCCCACAGTAGCTGAAAACCTGTGTGCCAGTCGACTGCCCATGGGGCAGTCGACTGATACGCCATCAGTCTGATATTTCAGCTTTTCTGCCGAATTTCAGAAACTCCTAGAAAATTTCAGAAAATTCCAAAAATTATAAAATTTTGCATACATGTTTGAAATATTATACTCTATCAGGGAAAAATATTAAACCATATAAATTTCAAACATGCATGACTTTTGACAAAAATCCAAAATCTTTGAAAAACACTACATTTTGTATCAAACTTTGAAACCAATTTTGCAATTATATGAATTCTAAAAGCATGGCAAAGTATGTAAGACATAAAATGGTTTTCAAAAGTTTAAAATGTCCAACTTTGATCTTTGGGCAAAGTGTCCATTGATTAAACACTTGCCTTCCCCATAGTTGGTCTAGTTTTCATATTTTGATACTCTCAATGGTTCAACAATGTGCCACAAGCACAAGTGAGTCAAATGTATCACTCTAATGGATTAAGCGCCCTTATTCAAAGCTAATGTTTCCAAGTTCATCCTATACTTCCACAAAAGACATTCCAAGCCCTCTTCTTAAGGATGTGAACTCCGATTCCGGAAGAGGCTTGGTAAAGATCGGCTAGGTTCGACTTGGATTCAACATAGTGTAGTTCTATGTCTCCCCTTGCCACATGGTCTCTAATGAAGTGATGTTTCACTTCAATGTGTTTTGTTCTAGAATGGTGAACCGGATTATTAGTTAGGTTGATTGTACTTACATTATCACACAAGACTTTGACCTTGGTGTAATGTAGTTCATAATCCTCTAAGGTGTGCATGATCCAAAGGAGTTGGGAAACACACCCACCCATTGCCATATATTCTGCTTCCGTTGTAGATAGGGCAACACATGGTTGTTTCCTACTACTCCAACTAACTAAGGAAGACCCAAGGAATTGACACCCTCCACTTGTACTCTTCCTATCTAGCTTACACTCCGCATAGTCCGAGTTGGTGTATCCAAATAGATCAACACTAGGGGTTCTAGGATACCAAAGTCTGACATTAAGGGTCTCTTTCACATACCTTAAGATCCTCTTGACTACAACCAAATGAGACTATTTTGCACAATATTGGTATCTTGCACACATACCTACCATAAAAAGTATGTCGGGTCTAGTAGCGGTTAGGTATAGGAGGCTACCAATCATGCTCCTATACTGTTTAGAGTCTACCATTTTCCCTTCACTGTCACTATCCATTTTCACATTGGTTCCTATGGGTGTAGATTCTACCTTAGCATTTTCTAAACCAAATTTCTTTAACATCTCCTTAGCATATTTGGTTTGAAAGACATGTGTACCTTCATTAGTTTGCTTAACCTGAAGGCCTATGAAAAAGGTTAACTCTCCTACAAGACTCATCTCAAATTCATCTTCCATACACTTGATGAATTCTTGTAGGAAGTCATTATTTGTTGACCCAAAAATGATATCATCCACATAGACTTGGGTAACAAATATCTTGTTGGTGCAGGAAGTACCATATCGAACCTGGTTTTGATATTGGCAAAGGATTCAAAGTTAAGTTTATTAGTGATCTAACGTTGTTCACTGAGTGTGCAGAAAAAGCCCTAGCGAAGGACTGCTAGGCACCTGGCGAAAGACTGCCAGTATCCAAGCCCTAGCGAAGGACTGCTAGGCACCTGGCGAAGGACTGCCAGTATCCAAGCCCTAGCGAAGGACTGCTAGGCAACTGGCGAAGGGCTGCCAGCATCCAAGCCCTAGCGAAGGACTGCTAGGCAACTGGCTAAGGATTGCCAGCATCCAAGACCTAGCGAAGGACTGCTAGGCGCCAAGCGAAGGACAGCTTGGGACTGAAGCCCTAGCGAAGGAATGCTAGGCACCGAGCGAAGGACAGCTCGGCATTAAAGACCTGACAAAGGACCGTCAGGCAAAAGTCCAACCAGAGGAATGGTTGGCATCAGGTAAATTCTCTCGAGAGGAGTAGGTGAGGACGCGTTCCCCTTGAGGGAACATTAGGCGTCGGTTCGACCTAGGGCTCCATTTTGGAGACCAAAGTCAGAACCAAGACAGCCAAGGCTGTATAATTCATTATGTTATTGGTTTATTGTGTTTTGGACTAACCCTGGATGCAGGACCAAAGGAACGTGTGTCTGCAGCTCAGAATGCCTCAAAGGAAAGAGGCGATCGCTGACCAGGGCGCACGGAGTGTACCGGGCGCCCCCAAGGTGAACACAAAACACAACACAACCAGAAGAACCTCGACAGTACATTCTGAGGGCGCCCCCGCTGTCCCGGGCGCCCCCATGGCAAACCAACTGAAGAGTTAAACTGTGCCGCGTCTGCACTGCGCACCAAGGGCGCCCCCGCAGTCCCGGGCGCCCCCAGCGCACAGGGCGCCCCCAGCCTTACCGAGGAGAGCTCAGCGCTATAGATAAGGTTTGACCGGGTCAACCAGGGCACCCCCAGCGTCCAGGGCGCCCCAGTCAAGGCCTTATCCCGAGGATTAAGGGATAAGTCGACGACCGCGCCTTTTGTGGATCTGCTGCCACGTGGGGGGGCGCCCCCGTCGACCAGGGCGCCCCCAGGCACTATAAAAAGGGCCTCGACCCTCCTCTTCAGAACACCGCTTTCATTCAACACATCCAAATTCTCTGACGACCGCGCTCTGCTCCAGGAACTTCCCGACTCAAGTCCGAAGCGCCGTCGACCTCCCGCTGCATCGAAACTCGAGCCTACCCCGGGAGTTGGTAAATACAGAAGTGTAATCTTTCTTATTGCAATTTGTATTTCTCTTCTGTACTAATTCTACGCATTATAGAATTGCCCAAAGTAAACGGTCAACGACCGTGGGCCTTGGAGTAGGAGTCGACCCAGACTCCGAACCAAGTAAAACGACCTTGTTAGCGTTGTGTTGCTTTGTCTCTATTTCCGCCGCGCACTTACTCTTTTTATTTAATCCGAACGATTTGCGACATTCACCCCCCCTCTATCGCATCTCTCGATCCAACATATCTCCTTGTCCTTAGATAGATTTTAGGAACAATGTAGGGTCAATTGTTCCTCTCTTAAACCCCTTAGACACTAGAAATGAAGAAAGCCTTTCATACCAAGCCCGGGGAGCTTGATTCAATCCATATAAGACTTTTCTTAGTTTGAACACGTGTCTTGGAAAGTTAGGGTCCTCAAACCCAGGGGGTTGTTCTACATAAACCTCTTCCTTAATGATCCCATTAAGGAATGCCGACTTCACATCCATTTGGTGGAGTGTGAACCCCATGTGAGCGGCATAGGCTAGTAGAATTCTAATTGACTCTAACCTAGCTACGGGGGCATAAGTCTCATCATAGTCTAGTCCCTCAACTTAGTTAAACCCCTAGCTACCAATCTAGCCTTGTTCCTAGTGATTTTACCTTGGTCATCTAGTTTGTTCCTAAACACCCATCTAGTGGTTACAATAGTACAATCATTGGGCCTAGGAACCAACTCCCAAACTTCACTCCTCTCAAATTGATTTAGCTCTTCTTGCATGGCTAAAACCCAATCAACATCTCCCAATGCTTCATCAATGGACTTAGGTTCTAATTGGGAGATTAGAGCTATTTGACTAGTTTAGTCCCTAAAATAGGACCTAGTCCTTACACCTTGAGTGACATCACCCACAATTTGGTCAATAGAGTGATCATGGTGATGTCTCAAGGGTCGAGAGGTTGTAGGTTCATTTGCTCCTTCATCCTCATCCTCTAGGGTACTTCTTGCTCCCCTTGATCATTGCCCTCCAAATGTAGGTCTTGAATTCTTTGGGCAAGGGGTTGGACCTCTTTTATATCCTTATCAATTGAGGCCTTCCTAGGGTAGGTACTACTTGTTTCATCAAATTTAACATTCGAGGACTCCTCAATCACCTTTGTCCTTTTGTTATACACTTTATAACCTCTACTATTTGATGAGTACCCTACTAGAATCCCTTCATCGGCTTTTGACTCAAATTTCCTTAGGTCATCTTTGGTATTTAAGATGTAGACTTTACATCCAAAGACTCTAAAATAATGGACTTGTGGTACCCTTCCATTCCCCAGTTCAAAGGATGTTTTTCCTAAGAATCTATGTACCAACACCCGATTTTAGATATAGCAAGCGGTGTTAACCGCTTCGGCCCAAAAATAGCTAGGAAGGGAATATGCATTAAGCATAGTCCTAGCAGCTTCTTGTAGGGCTCGGTTTCTTCTCTCAACTACCCCATTTTGTTGAGGAGTCCTTGGGCATGAAAACTCATGCTTGTACCCATTTTCAACACAAAATTGTGTGAAACTAGCGTTTTGGAACTCCCCACCATGGTCACTCCTAATTCGGTTTATTTTGATGTTCTTTTCATTTTCTACCGTTTTACTAAATCCTATGAAGATCTCTAGGGTATCATCCTTATGTTTCAAGAAATAGACCCATGTAAACCTAGAAAAGTCATCTACTATTACTAGGCAATACTTACTTCCTACAAGTGAGGGGGTACTATGGCAATCAAACAAGTCTATATGCAAAAGTTCTAAAGGTAAGGAAGTGGTGATTAGAGTTTTACCTTTGTGTGATGCTTTTGATTTCCTACCTTCTTGGCATGCATCACACAGCTTGTTCGTCTCATACTTGAGCATTGGGAGCCCCTTCACCAATTCTTCCTTGGCCACTCTTGCAATGCTCCTCATGTTGACATATCCAAGTCTCCGGTGCCACAACCACCCTTCTTCTTCTTTTGACATGAGACACTTAACAACATTGTTAGTAGCAAAAGATAGATCAAGATAATATAGATTTGCCTCTCTAAACCCTTCTAATATGATAGCATTTGATTCATTATGTCTAATGATGCATTTTCTAGCATGAAATTCTACTTGAAAACCGGCATCACATAATTGGCTTACACTTAATAAATTGAATTTCATGACTTTGATTAAAAGTACTTTATGTATTGAAATAGTGGGAGATACCTCAATTGTGCCCCTACCAATAATCCTCAACTTTCCACTATTCCCAAAGGAGACCGTCCCTTCTCTTAGGTAGCTAATAGTGGTGAACTTGCTCACATCTCCGGTCATGTGTCTTGAGCATCCACTATCTACTATCCACATTGTTGGGGCCTCCTTCACCTTTACCTAAACAACATGAAAAGCATACTCCTTTGGTACCCATATCTTTGATCCATAAGCATCATTTAGAAATCTCTTAGGTACCCATGCCTTCTTTGTGGTTCCCCTAGCTCCTAGTCTCCTAGATGCACCAATCCTATCGGTAAGTGAAACAAAGGCTACCCCCTTGGTCATAGGCCTATAACCCAACCCGACTTTGTTGTACACAGCCCTTTGACTGTTGATGATCATATCTAAGTTACTAGATCCCACCTGAAATTTCCTAAGGGCCTTTGTGAGGTCATCTACTTGTTTCCTTAATTCCTTATTTTCATTTTCAAGGCGTGAAACATGTGAAGAAGTAGAACTAGCATGCAAATCCTTAAGTCTAGTAGCTTCTACTCTAAGCATGACAATTTGTTCTTTTAGATCCTTAACTTTACTTCTAGTCTTAGCTAAGTCCATGTTCGTGCTAGAAATTATTTTCACTAAAGTAGAGGAGGGTAAGTGGTATACCTCACTTACCGAAGCTTCTGACTCTGATAATGAAGTGGAGGAGCTCTCATCTTCACTGCTTGAGCTTCGTTCATCATCCGATGAGTCCAAATGATCTTGTGCCATAAGAGCAAAGTGGGAGACTTGCTGTTCTTCTTCCTCTGAGGATGAAGGATCATCCCAAGTTGCCTTGAGGTTGGTGGCACCCTTCTCCTTTCCCTTTGATCTCTTCTTGTCACTCTTCTTCTTCCCTTCCTTCTTGTCATCCCTTTTCTTCAGTTGAGGACACTCATTCTTCATATGTCCCTCTTGGTGGCAGTTGTAGCAAATAATGTCCTTGGCCTTACCCTTACCTTTGGCCCCTTTCCTAGCATAAGACTTGTTAGATAAACTTTTAAATGCTCTACGAAATTTCCTTACCATGAAGGCCTCTTGGTCACTGTCCATAGAGGTGCTTGACTCCTCTCAATCTGATGAAGATGAGTAGACCACCTTCTTCTTCTCCTTCCTCCTCTTCTTCTCCTTTTCTGCAACAAAAGCAATACCTTTCTCTTTGGCCGTAATGCTAGCTTACTCATGCAGTTCAAATTCACAAAACAAATCGTCTAATTTTACTAAAGATAAGTCCCTTGATACCTTGTAAGCATCAATCATGGATGCCCACAAGGTAGTTCTTGGGAATGCTCGTAAAACATACTTGACGATGTCCCGGTTTTCTATCTTCTCTCCAATCACATGGAGCTCATTTATCACTTCTTTCACCCTTCCATGTAGCTGGCTGACGGTTTCGTTGCTCTTTATGGACAGGGATTGCAGTTGAGCCACTAGAAGGTCCTTCTTGGCTCTTCTGGACTCGTTGGACCCCTCGTTCAGTTCAACCAACTTGTCCCATAGTTCCTTGGCGCTCTTGAATGGCCCCATCTTGTTCAGTTGCTCCTTCGAGAGCCCGCATTGCAATGTGGTGGTGGCCTTGGCATTAGACTACGCCCTTTTCATCACCTCCTTCGACTATGATCTCATCGGTGTTGGGTCTCCTCTTTCATCGATGGGTGCCTCGAAGCCATCTACAACACTTATCCAATTTTCTATGTCATTCATAAGGTAGTATTGCATTCTACCTTTCCAGTAGGCGAAGTCGTTCCCGTCGAAGAACGGAGGTCGTGCGGTGGAGTATCCCTCTTGAAACACCATTACAATTTGTTCTGGTTGATTGTTAGATCTTCCAAAATGAACTTCGCTCTGATACCAACTGATGGATCGATTTGGGTGTGCAGAGGGGGGGGTGAATGCACTTTTTCGGATCTCTACAAAGTTGTTAGCGCAGCGGAAATAATATGTAAAAGAAACAGAAGCAATGCTAACACTTATCAGTTACTTGGTATCCACCCAGATGGGTGACTAGTCCAAGGATCCACGCCGCGAGCACCACTTTTCACTATCGAAAAGTCTCCTTGAGTTGGAGAAACCTTTACAGCAAGATCTTCCTCTTTACAGATGTAGAAATACAATAGAGGAAGCAAGAAACACTCTACAATTTGGCATCACTTCGTTACTGTACGGAACTGTACCATATACGTACAAAACGTGCTCCTTTTATAGGTGAACAGGACAGATTCGCAATCTGTCCAACCCGCACCAGTCGACTGCCCCTGGGGCAGTCGACTGGCCTAGCATTAATTGCTACCCAACGGCTAGTTTCGGGGGTATACCAGTTGACTGCCCAGCGGCCAGTCGACTGGTCCGACGCTGCAAACTTTCTGTGAGTTTTGGGAGTCGACTGTCTCTGGGCCAGTCGACTGCCCTGCCTCACAGCTTAGCTCCAGCCACTCTAGACCTTCTCCTTCGTGTGTGCCTTCAAGTCTGCTCCCTTGGCTCGCCCCTTGAAGTCCTCTTCCTCTGGCTATCGTCGCTCGGATGCGCACGCAAGCCTTCCCTTGGCTTGCCTCCATGCCACCCTTCACGTGTGCCCTTGAAGTCCACTTCCCGGCTTGCCCTTGGAGCTCTCCTCCCTCGGCTCTCGTCCCTCGGATATGTCCACCATGTGTGATTCTCCAAGTCCTGCAAACTCAATCACACATATCAAATACAACATAACACTCTAACATTGAACATATTCGCCCACACATCAAAACCATGATCTTCCAATCATTTAAGGGTCGATTGCCTCAACAGTATAAACCTAATACTTTATTGCTTTATGTTGTTTTGGACTAACCCTGGATGCAGGACCGAAGGAACGTGTTTCTGTAGCTCAGAATGCCCAAAGGAGAGAGGCAAGTAGCTGAGTAGGGCGCCCCCAGTGCCCCGGGCGCCCCCAAGGCCATACAAAACAAGTTAAGCAAAAATGTTCTTCGGTAGCTCACTGGCGGGGCACCCCCGTGCTCCCGGGCGCCCCCATGCTCCCGGGTGTCTCGGATGGTCCGGGCGCCCTGGGCTCAAGCTAACGAAGTGGATCAACTCAAGCCAGCGGATCGAGTCAACCCGGGCGCCCCCAGCGTCCCGGGTGCCCCCGGTCAAACCTTAGCCCGATCCTGGAGGGATCACGGCTGACCGAGAGTTGCTCGGATCGATTGACACATGGGGGGGGGGGGCGCCCCCAACGTTCCAGGCGCCCCAGGAGGCTATAAATAGCCCCACGACCCTAAGGCTTCAATCAACACTTCTTCCAACGCCAATATGCTCTTCTGCTCAAGCGCCCTGCTCCGGAAACCTCCCAACTCGAGATACAAGCGCCGACGATGTCCCTCTGCTCCTAAGTATAATCCACACCGGACGTCGATAACGAAGAGTCAATTTTTAATTGTATTCTTACTGCACTTACTACTGTACAACTGTTTGTAAGATTTTGCGCGATTATAGTATTGCCCGCAGTAAACGGTCAACGACCGTGGACCTTGGAGTAGGAGCCGACCGCGACTCTGAACCAAGTAAAATCTTGGTGTCTGTGTGTTGTGTTTTAATTTCTCCGCTGCGTATTCTCTTTTTCAATCCGAAAACGATTTACGATATTCACCCCCCCTCTATCGTTTCTCTCGATCCAACAGACTGGTCCCCGGCCAGAACCCTTCTGTGAGTTTCATCAGTCGACTGCCCCCAGGCCAGTCGCCTGGTCTATTCACCCACCTAAGGTTACCCTTCCTGAGTACATTCCACTCCGCACTCAAACCCTAGGATTTCCCTAGTACAATTACACAACACTCGTACCCTCACGACTCGACTGACTCCTCATCCGCAGCCTCGACTATTGCCTTTACGCCCTCTTCATCTTCGGCCCTCATCCTCGGATGCGCACGCAAGCCTCCAGCTTGCCTCCATGCCACCCTTCACGTACGCCTCAAAGTCCGCGCCCCTCAGCTCATCGTCCTTGCTCCACCAAGGTCCCTTAGGTGCACACAAGCCTCTAGCTTGTCTCCATACCACCCTTCACCGTACCGAGGCCGTCCAGCCAAGTCCATATGTGTAACCTGTACAACTTGAACACTCAACATACACATATAAGAACACAAGGGTAAACCTAACTTAAACCCTTTGCCCAAACATCAAAATACTTGATCACTCCGGACCACAGATTGCCTCAATAATCAGGTCCTGTTTGGTTTAACCCTTGATCATTTTGACCAGACCCTAGTATATTGTCAAACATCTGAATACTAGAGGTTGATTGTTCAGGTCTGGTGATTTTTGTACCAACACATAGCAGCAAATTGATTGTAATAACTTGTTTAGAAGTTGCACTTGAATGCTTGGATGAACAACCCTTATAAAGGTTGTTGAGGGCACCCTCAATCCCACGCAGGGCACCTTCAATCCGAAGTTTGATCCAATGCGCAGTTGTCACAACTTATTAAGTTGAAGCCACCTTCATCATCACTTGAGCCACCTCCAATCTGAATTGAGGCACCTTAGGTCGTATCCAAGGTGCATTCCAGTAGTTGAAGTTTATCTTCGACTGTTTCTGCGTAGAGGCACCCCTAGCTATCTAGGGCGCCTCTTGTTTCGACTGAGGCTCCTCGAACATTTTCCATCAGTGACTTTAATTTTGTATTTTAACCCTGCAAAAAGCATTAATTCATAAAATAATGTATACCCTACAAAATAGAGTTAACATATTATAAAAACATTATTATTATTTATTAGATTCTGTCTTCCCAATATCAGGATATAGTCATGATCTCAACTTAGACATTCGAATGGTTCTAAGTTGGACTGCGCATATATTCCCACCGGGACTCATCCTCATTGGATCTCTCTCCTTCTGTTACATACCTGCACTTACCATTTGCAAACTTAGTCAACTTCTTGACCTACTAGGTCTTCCTGCCAGATGCCCCATCTAGACTTCAGCTAGTTGTTACGTCCCAAGGTGTAATGCCTCAAGGAGATGTATGTCCAATAGAAAATCGAACAACATCTCCCCTGTACGGTGAACAATCTAAAATCATAAATACAAGGCCTATATGGACACAACATAACCCACAACCAATACGGCTAGAAACAATATCAAATATGAAAGCAATACATCACAACACACCAAAGTCGTGTACTGGTATGACTTACGACAAGTACAAAATCCACAAGCTCCTCTACACTAAATGAGCAACATGTAGGGATTGGTTGCTAGGTCCTCTCATGGCAACTCCATGTATACTAGCCTGAAAATAGAAACAATGCAATCGGAGGTTAGTCCAGGTGAACTTTGTGGGTATAAATATAAGATATGCATGGTGAAAAAAAGTTATACACGTAATATGGAAAGGAACGAGATATAGTCTCATAGGAGCATCATAATAGAGAACTAAACTACTGAATGAACATGCATACCAGAATCAGTCCAACCTGTGGGGTAATACGATCGAAACCCTACAAACTATCCATGGATACCACACGAGTAATGCAAGACCATATAATCATGGCAATACACCACATGTATGTGCATGTCCAACACATTCAGCATTCATAGCTCAAACCTAATGTAACAAACACATTCAAATATAGTAGTGCATCATGTGCACATGATGCAATATCACGAGTCGCCCTCTATACACACTCTGGCTACCACTACATTGAGTGGCTGAGCGGACAGAGTACAGTGGAGGAAAAACTGCTCCAGGACCCCGGAATGACCGTGGGGGAGTGCTACCACTCTATACAATATTCTATGGAGGAAATACCACTCTCGAACCTCGGAAAGACCGCACGCGAGAGGGGGGGATGTTACCACTCTATATAATCTACTGTGGAGCCACTCTATAATGCTATGAGCTAATATTAGGCTCAGGAGCCAAGACCAAGGTCTATAACTCCTAAGACCAAGAAGTGTAACCCCTAAGACTAAGGGGGAGAGCTAAAACCAAGCTCGGAAGCTAAGACCAAGCTCCATAGCTCCTAAGATCGAGTATAATTGACAACCTATCTCAACCACCAAGGAGTCAAGGGTCACCAGCAATGTTAAGAAAATGACAAACTAACTTATCTTGAATCATTTTAATTTAATCTTTTCAAAACTAACTCATCTATAGAACAAACTTAACTCAATTTTCTAAAAACAAACTTAATTAATCTTTCAAATTCAACTAATTTTTTTTTTGAAAACAAACTTAATTAATCTTTCAAATTTAACATAATCTTTTCAATAATAAACATAATTAATTTTTCAATTTTAACTTAATCTTTTTAAAAATAAACTTAATTAATCTTTCAAATTTAACTTAATATTTTTAAACAGACTTAATTTTTTCAAAAACAAACTTAATTAATCTTTCCAAATGAACTTAATTTTTTAAAAATAAACTTAATTAATCTTTCAAATTTAACTAATTTTTTTAAAACAAACTTAATTAATTCTTCAAATGTAACTTAATCTTTTTAAAACAAACTTAATTAATTCAATCTTTTTATAACAAACTTAATTAATTTTTCAAACTTAACTCTTTTTTCAAAACAAACATAATTAATTTTTTCAAATTTAACTTAATCTTTTCAAAAATAAACTTAATTAATCTTACAAATTGGTGAAATCATTTCAAAAACAAATTTAATTAATCTTTCAAATTTAACTTAAGCTTTTCAAAACAAACTTAATTAATTCTTCATATTTAACTTAATCCTTTTAAAACAAACTTAATTAATTCTCAAATTTAACTCAAGATGCTTTAAGTCAGTATATCAACAGAAGTTTGGGCAATAAATATACTTGAAATATCAATCAAGTTAAGTAATCAAGCTTACCCAATCTAATTTGATCAAACTACTTACTTAACTAACTCAAGTAAAAGCTACTATTTTATAGCAGTTGGTAGTAACAAACTGGGTTAGATAGGGGCTTCAAGATTTATACCTTTTGTTTTTATTGTTATTCAAATTATATTTCAAAAATATTTGCTTGTTAATCATGCTTGGACTCAAATCGTGCTTGGACTCAAATAGGTGAATCAAATTGGTTCTAAAATTTAACTCTTTTTGCTTAGTTTACTCCTATTACCTAACATGATTTTACTTAGCATGATTTATTTGCTTCACTTAAAATATTTTTCCAAAATTTACTTAGCATGATTCATTTTCTTTAATTAAAATATTTTTTCAAAACTTACTTAGCATGATTTATTTGCTTCACTTAAACTATCTTTTAAAAATTTACTTTGCATGATTTTCTTCACCTAAATGTTTTACAAAGATTATTACAGGCTCTCATACCTAATTTTTTTTCAACTTTCTAAATTTTTCTCTTAACCATATGTTTTTTGTTATATGTCAAAGAGGGAGAGAAAGGAAAAGTAGTTAAAAAGAAAAAGATGTTTTTCAAATTAACAAAAGTGTTTTAAAAATACTTTCAAAGTTTTTTTTTAAATCATAGCCTTTCAAAATTCTATTTTCAAAGTAAGTTTCAAAGTCTGCTCTCAAAGTTTTTTTAATGCTATTTTCAAAAATAACTTTACTTGTTTTCGAAAAGCTTTTCAAAAACTTATTGAAAATACACATCTTTCAAAAACTTTAGGGGGAGAATAATATATCAAGGTAGAGCTTCTTGCATTTTCAAAATACATAAAACAAAATCTATGCATTTTCAAATTTTAACATATCAAGGGGGAACTTTTCAAAATTATTTTTCACCTTAAAATTGAACTTACTTAATTTTGTACCGTGTTTATTAATTCATTTGCTACTCTAAAACTTACTTAATATGCTATTTTAACTTATCTTTTGAATTAAGTTTCCATAAATCAAAAATGGGAAGATTGTTGGTACCGAAAGTACCAGATCGAACCTGATTTTGATAATGGCAATGTGTTCAAAGTTAAATATGCATTTGGATCTAATGTGTTGTATTAAGTGTGTAGAAAGTCCTAGCGTAACTTGGCTTGAAGTATTGATCTACAGGGTTGAGCTCGAAGTTTTGATCGAGGACTAGGCACCGAAGACCTAGTGAGTAAAGCTGGGAACGAAGACCTAATCGAGGGTTGGGCACCGAAGACCTAGCCGAGGGCTGGCCACAAAGACCTAGTTCAGAAGACTGGGCATGAAGACCTAACCGGGGGTTGGGTGCCAAAGTCTTGATCAAGAAGATCGGGCGGGAGTCTTAGCCGGGCAAGGACAACAGATAGAAGTAGGAATGGGTCGAGGTATAGACGTCTCGAGATCCAGAGTCTTCAGAGACTAAGTAAAAGTTCAACCGGAAGTGATGGTTGACAACAAGTAACTTCTCCAAAGTGGAGTAGGTGAGGACGTGTTCCTCAGAATAAGGAATAGTAGGCGTCGGTCCGACCTAGGGTTTCAATTGAAACCTGAAGTTAGGATCGGACAATACTTGTTGTCTTTCATGCATTTACTTTACATGTTATTATTGTTTGGACTAACCCTGTGTTGCCTAAGGCGTTTAGAGACTGGCAGCAACTTAGGTGTCTGAGAGGATTCGGGCGCTTGAGAACACAGGCGCCCAAGAGGTCTTTTTGTGGAATAATAATTTGTCAAATCCTAAGGGGTTCTGTTTGTGAGATCGGTGGCATTGATAGAGGAGGGAGGTGAATATCGACTTATGCTTTTTCTGAAACTTCATCGATCGTTCGTTCACTTAATATCAGAGTTGTTAGTATCATAGTGGAATAATTGTCACGCCTCGAGAGGCACGTGCTTGCTTGAAAATTGGGCAACACCTCCCCTGTACGGCAGACAATCTGAAACTTTTATACATACATATACCTCACATATAAAGCTCAGTCACACTCGGCTGGCATTCACACCTTCACAACCACGTAGTTAAATAATATAACAGACATAATAAACATAATAAATAAATTTCCATAGCTAAGTGTAACAAATCAAAATCCAACGGAAATAAATAAATACACGTCCAAAGGAAAATCATATACCCTCCAAAATGATAATAAAACCAAAATTGACACTAATACTATAAAACTACTACAAGTGTACAAAAATCAATGAAAATAATACACAAACTGGGAGATTGGCAGCTAGAGCCTCTCCTAGTGGCATGAGACACAACTATCGACTACCTGAAACAAAAAAAAGAACGAGGGGTGGTGAGTTCCGAGTGGAACTCTGTAGGTATAAAAATAGATAAATGTATGATATATAAAATGGTAAAACAAGCATAAAGAAAACAAAGGGGGTATACAGTCTCTGAAATCAAGAACATAAACTAAATGCATCTATACAAGTAAAACATATCTGAAAATCCTGTAACACGTAGGGGCAAAATCAGCAATCCCCCTACACCTTGATAAACTGCTAATATCGGCGAACATATCCAGATCATAGTAATAAAATACAAGTCATAACCGTATATGCATGTCAATTAAATGCAACAATCATAGCTCAAACAAGTGCAGCAAACACAAACCAATGCAGAATGCATAATATGTGCATGATGTCATGACCTGTATAGTACACACACCAATCACCGCTATATTGGATAGATTGAGTGGACAAGATATAAGCGCCAAGCACCTGGGGCTATGCAAATACACCACAACAACTGTGACCCTGATATGAAAAATCCCAAAACACCTTTGGGGACTCCAAACACTTGGAGAGTATAAACTGTTTGCACACAACTCCAACTGAACGTGGCACAACAGGAAAACATACCCGACGACCCATCTCAATCACCAGGGAGCCTGTGGTCGTCGGCCTGAATGCTATGATGCATGTCACCAATATACACCACCTCAATTAAATCCAAAATCATGCAATCCATTCTATAGAACACGCAATCAATATAAAACAAAACATAACCAACACCAAAGGAAACAAACATGCACTAATCTACTGGGTAGGATTTATTTAATGTCAACCAAACTCTAGATAGATCAAATGATTATTCTACAGTACACGTGTACAAGTGGTACTCTTTAGAGTAGAAGTCAAGAAATGAGACTGTATAACTGAACAATTTGAATTACTACTCAAAGGTCAAGCAAGAATAAGTATCAAGCAGGAAAACAATGCAAAAAGATTTAATGTAAAACAACCTACTCAGATAAACAAATAACCATGCATTTAAATAAATGAATCTATAGGAAACAAGTAAGAAGTACCACTTTCGATGTAGTGTGTATCAGAAAAGCTCCAATCCAAATAATCCACAATCAACTAGCGTCCTGTATCAAGGATGAAGTTTAACTATAAATACAACTAATAACGTAGTTAAACTAACAATTAATTTTATTAGGATTAATCCTAATTATCACATTCATTTACCAAGCAATCCATAGGCTAAGTTAAATAACTCACCCATGACATGGTCAACCCTTGGGTTCACCCTAATCATAATGAACAACTTCTAATTTTCATAGTTCTCGGTAGAACATAACCAAAAATCCAAAGAATCGAACAAATGGCACTATGCAAATTTAACACCTAATCCCAACCAAAACTAAATCCCAAACATAGCTCACAGCAATAACAGTACCCCTTCGAGTGGCTCAAGCTAAACAATCAAGATCACCCAAGTGCTACCAAATGTTAATTGAAACTATCTCCTCACAATTTCATACGGTAACAAGATCACAATAATCAAACCACTACCTAATCCCAACAAGGATTAACTCTTCAATTGAAACTTACATCAAGGACATTGCAATATCAAATGCAACATTTATAACCTTAATCCAACCCAAGCTACAAATCCAAAATTGAATTCTATACAAGAATCGAATAGCTATTCCAAAATCTCATGCTAAGTTCACAACAACCAATATCATACCAATCAATACAAAATACCAAACTCCACTTCATCTAATACTCATGGCACCAATTCAAGGAGAACTCCACAATTCCCAAATCGGCAGGTTTGTATCAAGGTAAAATACTAGGTTATGCCAAAGATCTACAATCCTAAACAATCATGGAAAAACCTAATTGAAAACTAGCTTACCTGTGGCTGGCTCAACTCCGGCGGTGGCACGACAGCCCTGAAGGGGGTGGCATCGAGCACATGGTGACACAGCGGGGCGGCGAAGGTCGGGAAAAGAAGAGGGCGATCTCACACAGCCGGCGAGGATCGCGGCAGGATCTCACCATAGTCGGCTTCGCCTCCCATGATGGTGGCGACGGTGGATGGCCTTAGCGAATGGAAAGAACATGCGTCGAAAAAATTGAGCCTACAACGCAAGGCAAGTTCGCGAAGAGGAAATGCGCGCGAGAGAGAGGGATCCGAGGGGAGAAGACGTTCTTTAGGACTTGGAGAGTGGTGTCCATCGCTCGTCGGCAGTCAGGAGGTGGCAACGAAGGGGTAGCGTGACGTCGGTCGATCGTCATGCGCGATGAAAAGTTGGCGAGGGCTAGGGCATGGGCGCAGGTGAGGAGAAAGGCATGGGATGGAATTAAATAAATGGAGAAGTTGTATATATGTATATAAATACATTTATCTATATTTATATATTTATATCCAAGAATTAAACTTCTCCTTAAATAATTCATAATTAGTCCATCCAGCATCCAATTTTCCCTACAAAATATTTCCAAAAATTTTAGAAAATTATTTCAAATTTTTCATATGATTGTTTCTAATTTTTAACTCCTATTTATGGTGATTATATATAAATTTATATATAACTATATATATATTTATATACATCTTTTATTTTTATTATATATATTTATTATTATTATATTATTATTATTAATTACACATATTTTACAATAATAAATAATAAATAAAACACAGTAAATACGCGAGATTTACTTGGTTCCCAACCCCCCAGGGTCAGTACATTCAAGGCTAATCACGGAAGCCCCCGTCCACTAGTGGTCTCCTTTCCAGAAGTTTTACGGAGGCAAAGAAACTCATCTTACAGTTTGATTACAAGAACAAATAGAGAGAACAATTACAACTTGTAAATAAAAGCAAACCAACAAGAATTGATGGCCCCGACCAATCTGAAACACCAATGCGTCCTGCACTTCCTACTGTAGTCTCCTTGGTCGTAGAACTTTGCCTTATCACTTTAGCTTTTTTTTGTCAATGAGTAGTAGGATGAAGAGATTGATATACTGAACTGAGGCGGCGAACCCCCTTATATAGTAAGCATCCGGCCGCCCGAGAGCCTATAGGGGCGCCCTCCACATCATCAAATCTGATCCAGCCAATGAACATGATGCGAAAGGATAAGGCTGGCTTCTTGGGTGCCCCCATGCCCATGGGGGCGCCTGGGAGGGGCGCCCTCAACCCTCTTAAGGGCGCCGACCATGGGGGCGCCCTTGAGGGCACCCTCATCATGGGGGCGCTCGGGAGGATGGGGGAGCCCGCGAGCTCCTTTTCCGGGCCTTGTTTATTTGTATTTGCTCTCCTATCTTGCCTCTAGCTCCAAGTGCCAGCAAGACAAATAAACAATCCTAAGTCTAAATTTTGTAAGTCTACTTGACGTACTAAGCTTTTGCTTGGAGTCAATTCTCCTAAGGTCAACTCCTTAGGATTTTCCACTGCCTAGCTTCACTAGGACTTTACCTTGCCTGACTTCACTCACCAGGACTTTTACCCAGCTTCACTCACCTTCATACCTAACCCATAGATAGGTCTTCGTGCCTAGCTTCACTCACCAGGCCTTCATCCACCCTCATTAGGATTTGTGCCTGATTCCTCGAACTAGGACTTCAGTGCCCAACCCTCGGCCAGGTCATCGAGCCCAATCCTCGACCAGGACTTCGTGCCCAATTCTCCGAACCAGGACTTCTTTGCTAGTTATCATAATCCTAACTAGACTTCTTTCTGCCAAACATCAAATCCTGTTTGGCTCAGTCCTGATATGTTTAATCACTCTGCCAAACATTAGATCCTATTGGCTAACCCTTGTTCTAACTGACCAAACCTCGGTATATTATCACACATATCAAATCTAGGTTTGATCACTCTGCCAAACATAAGTCCTGTTTGGCTAACGCTTTGTCAAACTGACCAACCTTGGGTACTAATCACTTTGTCAAACATCAGATCCTGTTTAGCTAACCCTTTGGTTAAACTGATCAAACCTGGGTTTACCCTACCAAACATCAGGCATTGTTTGGCTTAACCCTTGATCACTTTGACTAGACCTTGGTATATTGTTAAACATAGAAATACTAGAGGTTGACTACTCATGTCTAATGTTTTTTGCACCAACACTTTTGTTTTGCACCAACAAGACATTTCCCTTTCGAAAGACAAATTTAATTATCTCTTTATCAATTTCATTTTGAAAAAATCTCTTTTCAAAAGCAAATTGTTTTCAAAAATTTTCACAATATTTCAAAGGTACTTTTAATTTTTTTTCTAAAATATATTTTCCATAAGAAGACATTTTCAAATAGAAACAATTTCCAAAGTATTTTCCAAAAATTTTTAAAAGTATTTTCAAAAAAGTTTTTGAAGCATAATTTTTTAAAGTGATTTTGAAAATGTTTTTCTCTGAAACATGATTTTTCAAAGAAATTTTCAAAATAATTTTCAAAACTTAATTTTTCAAAAAAGTTTTCAAAAGTTAATTATTAAATGGGTTTTCAAAATAGTTTTCAAAAGAATTTTTGAAGTAGTTTTCAAAATATTTTTTGATGGATAATTTTTCAAAGGGATTTTCAAACTATTTTTCAAAGCATAACTTTTCAAAGGAATTTTCACAATATTTTTTTGAATCATAATTTTTGAAGGGATTTTCAAAATATTTTTAAAGCATGATTTTCAAAGTAATTTTGAAAATAGTTTTGAAAACATAATTTTTCAAAGCAAGATTTTGAATGATATATATTTTATTTTTATTTTTTTAAAAGAAGTTTAAGAAAAAGAAGTTATGTTGAAACTATGTTTTCAAATATGATAAAAAGTGCAAACTCCCTTTTTTATTTTTTGAAGATATATTTTCCAAAATATTTTAATTAGTATTTCTATAAAAAATGTCTTTCAAAAGAATCTCTCCCTTAACTTGATACCTCTTGGGATATCCTTGTTATCCACAAGGATGACTTACATATGCGTCTAAGGATTTAGGAATACATGGTTGGCTTAAGGAACTAAAAGCTTAGGTGTTGGTCAATAATCACGTGTAAAGAAATATATTCAATTTACTTTTCTTAGCATTTCACCCATTCTTGATTTTCAAACATTGAAATCCTATAGTTATGTGAGACGATTGATTTCATTAAGTTTGATATTAAGGTAAGTTAATAATTGATTAAGTTACATAAAGTAAAATTAAGTTAAATTTGATTTGAGTAAATTTAAGGTTAATTAATTAAGTTGGAAGTTAACTATTGTTTTCGATTTAATTATTTAAATTTTTTTAAACATGTTTTATAAGGATTGAAAAGGTATTTTGAGTTTAAGTTCAATTGAACTTTGTTTTTAATTAATTAATTTTGTATTAAATAATTTCTGAATTAGTTAAATTTAGAATTATTAAGGTTAATTGTTAAGGTTAATTAATAACATAAGGTTAGTTAAGTTGATTATGTTAGTTTAGTTGATTTTATTGTTTTCAAAATTAAGATTATCATAATGGATTAATAAAGGTAAAGATTTTTTAACAAGTAAAAAAATAATTAAGGATTAAAATTAATTTATCAATTAAATTATTAATAATTTTGAGTTAATGATTAATTAATTTGATTTGTTAAGATTAAATTAAGTTTAGAATTATAGATTGGTTTAAATATAAGGTTAAGTTTTTATTTTTTATTTATTTATTTGTTAAGTGAAATAGATTAAGTTAAACTTAATTTCAAGTTGGGTTATAATTAAATTCAGGTTAATTGAATTTGAGTTTATGGTTAAGGACGAATTAAACTCATTTTGAATCAATTAATTTTGGAATTAAGTTAATTGATTAATTTAGTTGATTTTATTAAGGATTAAATGAAACAATTAATTAATTTTAACTTTAATTAATTTTATATTAATTAGGTTAGAATTTAGGTCCTTAAAATTGCTTAAGTTTAATTTATTAGGGGATAACTCAAGGTTAAATATTTGAATAATTTAGTAGGTTTGGGTTTAATTAATTTTAGTGGGAATTAATTATTGATTGATTAATTTGCATAATTAATTGAGATTTCAAGTTATAGTGTTTTGAATTTTTGAATTAATTAAGATTTTAGTTGATTAATTTTTATTAATTTTGAATAATTGTCTTTTGATTAATCATTAATTATTAGATTACTCATCTAAATTTGAGTTGATTTTTTTCAGTTAATTAATTTAATTAGGTTAAGTTAAACATAATTAATTTATGTTTAGTAATTAATTAATTATTGATTGCAAGTTTAATTAGATTAATTTAGAAAACATTGTTTATCCCTTTTTATTTCTAACCATGATAAAATGCATGAAATGGTACAAATAATTTAAAGCTGGCATGATCATGGCATGTATAAGAGTCAAACAATTAGTTTCAAAACAAACTTGATTATAACTTTAGTTTGTGTTATTTGGTTTTCATCTCACCGATTCTAGGTTGTCAATCATGGTACAAACAACTTATGTGAGATGATTGTTAGGTTTAAGTTAAATAAGTTTTTAATTAAGTTTTCAAGTAAATTTTCAGTTAAGTTTTAAAATAAGTTTTGACTAATTTTTAGTTTGAACTATTTTTGGTTTAATTTAAGTTTGATTTGAATTTGGTTTAGTTAAGTTTGGTTTGGTTTGTGTTTAATTTGAGTTTGAGTTTAGTTCAGTTTGGGTTTAGTTTGAGTTTGAGTTTTGATTTAGTTAAAGCTTGGGTTTGGTTCAATTAGTGTTGAGTTTGGTTCAATTTGAGTTGAGCATCATTCAGGTTGAGTTTGGTTTTGGTTTAGTTAGAGTTGAGTTTGATTCGGTTTAAGTTTGGTTTAGTTTGAGTTTAATTTTGGTTTGATTTGTTTTCATCTCACCCAGGGGTTTTCACATAAGGTACTTTTATAGTTTTGTGAGATGAAATGTTATTGATTATTAGGGGTAGTCTCAAGTTGTGTTTGGTTTAAGTTTGTAGGACCGTTGGTAGGCTGGCAAGAGGGGGTGAATTGTCATGCGAGTTAGAATTCTATCTTTTGTACCTTTCTTACAAAGATGGACGTTAGTTGCAGCAATTAATTAAAAATATATAAGTCATCAAAACAAACTAATAAGAGACAAAAAAAGGTTACATAGTTGCAACCAGGGTGGTTGCTAATTCAAGGCAGTTGAAAGCTCCATTATCAAAATCTCCTTCGTTTGTAGGCGAAGTAGCCTCTTATAGAATTTAAACAGCACAGGAAAAAGCTAGGAAAATGTAGTACAAGAGTTGATTTTGAAACATAGCTTCTGGGGCTATTTATAGCCCAAAAACTCAAGTTATCATTATGCTGACGTGGACCTAAGGCATCTCAGTTGTTATCTAAGGCTCCTCAGATTGATAAACTTTTATCCACGCTACCAATGATAAATTGTTGATAATTTCTATTCTGAGGCACCTCAGGTCGGAAATGAGGCGCCTCGGGTCGGAAATGAGGCTCCTCAGTTCTGATCTGAGGCACCTCACGGCCAAACTGAGGCGTCTCAGTTTAGCTTTTACACAAAGCTAACTCTTTCAGCTAAGGTGCCTCACTCAGTAACTGAGGTGCCTCCAACTGGTCAAAGACAACATCCACGTTGTCTTTAGCTTTTCTGTCCTTCTTCCGCTTGAGTGATTTTCAACCAACCAGAGTTAGGCTCACCCGAACCTGACTTTGGCCTTTCACCTCAAATGAACTTCCTCCCTCTCCTCTCATCTCTCAAACGTCATGCACACCCTTCTAGCTCTATCGGTGTAATCTTCCATAGTCTTCATGTCCCTCGAATGCACCGAGCCCATCGACTTCCTTTCTCATGTCATCTTTCTCGTCTGTTGCATCTTTCGTTCAACTTCCTACGCTCCTATGCTCCTGTACACTTAAACACAAGGATCAAAATAGACTAGGACCCAACTTGACTTGGTTGATCACATCAAAACTAACCTGGGGTACTTACAATCTCCCCTTTTTTGATATGTATCAACCTAAGTTAAGTTGGGGTAATCAAATAATAAAATAACATTGTTTATTTAAAACAATAAACCAAATATTACAATTTAGCAAAAGACATAATGTAATTAAATTTCAAATTAACCAAATTGACCTTCCCCTTAACTTAATCCTCATCACTCTCCCTTTTTTATCACATCAAAAATATAGGGTAAAGTAAATAATGTCAGAAAAAATAGATTTTAAGGGCTATAAAGTAAAATTGATCTTAAGATAACATGTTTTAAAAGATAAACCATTTACAAAACAAAATTAATTTTAATTTGATTTAAGAACCTAATACAAGTTTCTACCTACAGGATTAATTAAGAATTTTGGAGAAATATAATTCTTGGGCACTTTTATAATTTGGCCTCAGTGATTCCTAACATACCAGTTAAGACCCCTATTATAAAAATTATTTTTAGGAGAGTAATTTAAACTAACACATGCATAGTCATTTTCTAATTTTTCTAGTTGTGCCCTTATTTTTTCATTTTCACTTTTCACATGATCATATAGATTTAAAGGATATGAATTTGCTAATTTCTTCTTCAAATTAATATTCTTTGTCCTTAACTTACATAACGATTTAAGTAGGGATCTAATTCCATAGTACAGTCTATCTGGAGAAAGCTTACATACCTCACTTACCATATCATTGTATTTGAAATTAGATGCTCCTCTTTCACTGTTGCTTTCTTCTGTTGAGTCTCCCCCTTCATCGATGCTCATGTCGAAGGTGCCTGCTTTGTCATCCTCTTCTTGATAACTTGCCATAAGCGCAAGTCCGACGTATGCTTCAATTTTGAATTCGTCGAAAGAAGAGTCATCCCATCTTGCTTTCAAATTTTTATGCTTATACTTGTTTTCTTCTTTCTTGTTCTTCATCTTAGGACATTATTCCTTTATGTGACCCTTCTCGTCATAGTGATAACATCTAACTTGTCTCTTTCTTGAAGATCGTTTCTTTCCCTACATCTTAGAGAACTTGTTAGACTTAAAAAACTTATTTAACTTTCTTAGCACAAAAGTCGTTTCTTCGTCGTCTACTAAAGACTCCGAATCTGGATCAGTTCTTCTCGCATTTGGGCAATGTTGTTCGTCTTTTCCTTTCTTAATCCTGCACATCGAGATTTGTGTAATTCGAAAATGGAAAATATCTCATCAAGACTACTTACCTCCATGTCCTTTGAGATATAGTAGGCATTACTATTGAACTCCACTCCTGGATTTAGGGCATACTGGATTGAATCATGATTTAATACTGATTCGCCGAGGTGGGTGAGTCCGTAGACCAATTCTTTGATCTTCGCTTGAAGCTTGGCCATTATCTCTCCTTCCTTCATTTGGAGATTAGTAAGCTAGTCTTGGAGAAGATCTTTTCTTGCTAACTTGCTTCTGACATGCCCTCATGAAGTTCTAGGAACTTCTCTTAAAGCTCTTTTGTGGAGTGGTAGCTACCGATCCGGTTGATTTCATGAGGAGGTAGAACCGATAGCAATTAGAACTCTGCCTTGGCGTTGGCTACAGAATCTGACTATTACTTTTTGCTTCATAGATGCACTTCTTTTATCTTATCATCCTTGCCTATTGACACTTCAAAATCAGATTTTATTGTTAGTAATATCTCAAAATCAGTCATAAAAAATACCTCCATTTTCTTTTTCTATATGGAGAAATCTCCTTCAAATTTGAGAGGTTGAATACTAGATCTGGCCATCGTCTTGTTGTTATATTAGGCGGTTAGTCCATCAAAAGTGAACCTCGCTCTGATACCACTTGTAATACCATAATAGGCTAGCAAGAGGGGGTGAATTGCCCTGCGAGTTAGAATTTTATCTTTTTCACTTTTTTACAAAGATTGATGTTAGTTGCAGCAGTTAATTAAAAGCATATAAGCAATAAAATAAACTAGTAAGAGACAAAAGGTTTTACTTGGTTGCAACTAGGGTGATTGCTAATCCAAGACAGTTGAAAGCTTCACTATCAAAATCTCCTTCGTTTGTAGGCATAGTCTCTTACAAACTCTGAACAATACAAAAAAAAAAGCTAGGAAAATATAATACAAGAGTTGATTTTGAAACCTAGCTTCTAGGGGCTATTTGTAGCCCAAAAACTCAAGTTATTATTAAGATGTATACTAAAAGCCTAGCTTTTGTATGAACATCTACATTTTGAAATGAGAATCACATGATCATTGTTTGCATTTTATATTTATTATATGTGTGCATATTGTCTGATACTTTATATTGTAGATAACATGGTGTGTGGTGCCACACAGAAGATCATGTTATCAGTCCCTTGTGTTGAGGCAATCTGTGGTCCGGAGTGACTAAGTGTTTTGATGTTTGGGAAAAGGGTTTCCCTTGTATTCTAATATGTGTATGTTGAGTGTGCAGGTTGTGCAGGTTTACACATATTGACTTGGCTGGACGACCTCGATATGGTGAAGGGTGGCATGGAGACAAGATGGAGGCTTGTGTGCACCCGAGGGACCTTGGAGAGCAGGGATGATAAGCTGAGGGGCGCGAACTTCGAGGCATGCGTGAAGGATGGCATGGAGGCAAGCTGGAGGCTTGCGTGCATACGAGGGATGGGAGCTGAAGATGAAGAGGGCGCGAAGGCAATAGTCGAGGCTGCTGATGAGGAGTTAGTCGAGTCGTGAGGGTACGAGTGTTGTGTGATTGTACTCGGGAAATCCTAGGGTTCGAGTGCTGAGAGAAGTGTACTCGGGAGGGAAAACCCTAGGTGTGTGAGTGGAGCAGTCGACTGCCATTGGGATAGTCGACTGGAAAAACTCACAGAAAGGAGTCAGCTCTAGACCAGTCGACTGATCTAGGAGCAGTCGACTGGTAGTGGCTGGTGAGTTGGATGAAAAATCGAACGTTGGGGTTGCAACGGTCGATTTTCTGTGGCACCAGTCGACTGTCCTAGGAGCAGTCGACTGGTGGCGAGTGTTTCAGCTTTAGTTCTATTTAAAGAGGACTTCGTGGTGGCTGAAACCTTTGGCGAATCTACTTGGGTAGAGTAGATTAGTAGCCTTTGGTGCTCAAGTGTGGTCAAGGTGTTGTGACAAAGTTTCTCCACCCACAAGGAGCGACGAGGGCTAGCCGGAGGTTATTTGGGGAATGATCCACCGACGAATTCTTGGATTAGTCACCCTTAGGGGTGGATACCAAATAAATCTTCCTGTTAGCGTTGTTCTTTACATTGTTAGTTTTGTTTTATTGTATATTCCGCTTGCGCAACTAACCGTGTAGGAAGAAAGAGTTCGAAAAGTGCTATTCACCCCCCTCTAGCGCCCGAAATCGATCTAACAAGTGTTATCAGAGCGGAGGACCACTCTCATTGGACTAATCGCCGAGGGAGCACATGCTAGAGGAGAAGAACAATGGAAGACAAATTTGGGGATGACATCTACACTCCACCGGCCTACGACCATGAGGATTTCGGCTATTAGAAAGCACGGATAGAGACATGGTTCAGAATGGAGTGGGACCTTAGGATTGCGCTTGAAGAGCCCTTTGAGATTCCAAAGGATAAGCACGGGAAGAGGCTTAGACCTAGATATTGGAATCAAGAACAACAAAATCAATCCAAGGCAAACGAAAAGTGAATTGCAACTTTAGTTAATCTTTTGCCTAACAATGTTTTGAGTTGTGTAGGTAAATATGAAAATTCATATGAATTATGGAATAAAGTGAAAGAATATCATGAAAACCCTACACAAGATCAATTGATGGAAGAGCCCAAGGAAGTGTCAATTTCATCAAGTGAAGAGGCAAAATTGAGTGATAAATCTTCCACCTCATTAAGAGAAGAAGAGGAGGTGTCAAGCTCAAGGACTGAGGGGGAGGAGAGACCCACTTCCATGCCGGAACAAGAGGAAGCATTTACTTCATCCAAGGTTAAAGAAGAAGTCAGCCTAGCCTCCACCTCCACCAAAGCAAGAATCAAAGAGCACATCATATGCTTTGAATGCAATGAAAAGGGACACTACAAGGATAAGTGTCCAAAGGGTAAGAAAAAGGAGGTACACTCTAAACCTATCTCAATTCAATTAAATTCTAACATGGGGTGTAGGGATGAAGAATCCCAAGCTAAAAGAAAGAAGATTTGATGCTTCACATGTGGAGAGCTAGGGCACTTTCACACAAAATGTCCAAGGAAGAAAGAGCTCAAGAAAATGGAGCACTTGAGAAGATGGGAGAAGGAAGAAAGAAAGAAAAGAAGCTTCCATCCAAGGGGAACTACAAGGGTAAGGGAGGTAATTCCTAACCCTAAGTTGAAATGTAATTCAAATTCAAGTTCTTCTAGGAATGATAAAAATATAGTTAGTAATCCCTCCATGCATGCTAAAATTAATGAAAATTGCTTACTTGTGCACGATTTTGGATTTAGATATAATGATAGGACTAGGGTTAACAAGGTAGACCAAAACCCTAGGAAAAGCATGCATCATGATTGACCTAAGATTTTTGTACCTAAGGATCAAGGCATAAATTCCAAGAAGGGAAGGAATGTGCCTAGATAGGAGGGTATGTCTAGGAATGTCCAAAGTGGACATATGGACTCAAAGGCTAAAAACTTAGAAAGGGAAAATCAAGCCTTGAGGGCAAGGCTTGATACATTAGAAAAGACCCTAGAAAGATTCAAGGTTGGATCTAAGGGTCTAGATATGGTGTTGGGTATCTTAAAACCCAACTATGATAAATTGAGGTTAGGATACCGGTCTAAGACCTCCAAGGCCAATGGAAAGAAATGCTAGGGTAGTATATGATCATGGCAAGGAGGGAAAGCCCAAAAATGGCAAGGGTGTCATTCAAAGGTAAATAGAATGACTTAACCAAAGACAAGGTGTCTAAGGTTAAGAGGGTTCATTTTGTAGGCCAAGAATCACCGGGGGCTCACCGGTGTGGTCTAGTATGGGTTGAGTCACCTAGGGAGGTGGCTAAGGCCAAGAGCTCAAGGAGGAGCTCTAGGAGCCTTTGAGGTCCATGGTAAATGGATCTTAATAGATGATTTCTCTAGGACGGCCTAGGTAGACTAGGAAATGCGCCAAAAGGGTTGGAAGACTTGGGTAAGTCTTAATCCTAGAGAATTGGCACATTAAATGGAGTTTTAGGGAGAAAAAGATGAAAATGGAGTATATTTGGTAAAAATTAGGGTTTAATGTGTCAATACCATATAATCCGGTGCAAAAAATGTATTATGGTTAGACATTGGAAGATACATTGAGGAGATGTCAAAATTAGAACTTTTGGGAGGAGTTAAAATGATACAATTTAGGTAGAGTTGGATTTCATACCAATCTTGGGATTTTGAGTACATTTATTTGGAAACATAATTTTCCCAAGTAGAAATAGGTTCCACAAATCTCTCCACGAAATTTCAAATTTTTTGGAGATTTGTAGAATTATTTATGTATTTCTGAAATAGGGCTGAAAACCTAAAATTCAGGTATCAGTCGACTGCCCTGGGGGGCAGTCGACTGATCCGAGTGAATTCAGCCCAGAAACCTTCTGTTCATTTTGGCAATCGACTGATACGTAGGAATAAGGAGAAAAGGCAGATATGGCTGTAAAATCAAAATCCCTATTTATGCTCCTTGAATAAAGAGTTGCCTCATGGTTTAATGGATTGTATGAAATGAGGCCATATGGATATCATGGAATTCAAGGAGAACTAATGAGTGCTTAAGATTCTTAGAAGATCTTGAATGATAAATTTTTTATGTATGAAAGGATATGGAAGTTTCCCATATGTATCTAGGATTAAGAGACAAAAAGGGGGAGGCCTTTATCTAGGACATAAGAAAATGGATTTGAAAATTGATACAAAATGTCAATCTGTTGAGGAAATTAGAAGTCGTACCAAAAGTCAAGCACATTTGTGGTTTTCATGAAATCATATTTTTCTAGGATAGGGTATATTCTAGCAAATGTGCTTGCAAACCTTTAGATTGTTTTAAGGTTTTGTTAAGTTCTTTTTGGCACTAGGGAAAAGGTTGCTTGGGGCAATCCTTTAATGGTGTCTAAGGGGAAAGAACTTGGTTGTTAAGTTGGGTATAACTTGACTTGGGATTATGGTGTTAAGTTGGGTAGAACTTCACCTAGGTAAAATGAAAATTGGGAGAGGGCATAGGTAAAGGGGGAGGTTGCCTCCCAGTTGCCCTAATTTTTATAGGAAATTTTTGGGTTTTGTGTCAAACTTGGGAATGGTGATAGATACATGGTTGGATGTATTTTTCCCAAGTAAGGTATGGGTACCACAAACTTCTCCACAAAATTTGGGAATTTTTGGAGAATGTGAAATTTCTGGCGCATTTCTGAATGTGGCCTGAAAAACTGATTTTCAGAGTATCAGTCGACTGCCCAAGGGGGCAGTCGACTGGTCAGGGCTGGTGTGGGTATCCAACAGCTGACTTGTGTCCAAATGATGGAAAACGAGCGTATGAGGGTCTAGTACACTGTGTTTAGGATCATTAGGGATTAAAAGATCCAATAATTGGGATATATTGGGGTCTTTTTGATGTTAGGCAAAAGGGGAGAAGTGTTGAGTTTAATTTGGGAAAACAAACACACCTTTGCGAGAGACCCTAGGTTTAGGGGTAGCTGAGATTAAGGGAGAGCATGACTACTCCATTTTTGGTGTAAGGGGAACCTTGGAAAAGTTCTTAAAAAGCCTTTGTAAGTCCAATGTAGGGGGAGCTTGGGAAAAGCTTAAAAAAGCCCGATTTGGTGAAAAGTCCTAACTTGGAGGGTTAGGTGAGGAAAATTCCTAACTTTGGGAAGTTAGGTGTGAAAAGTCCTAACTTGGAGGGTTAGGCATGGAAAATTCCTAACTTGGAGGGTTAGGTGTGGGATGCCTTAGGATAGGATTCATGCATTGCATATGCATTGGCGGTGTAAGTCCAAGATGGAGTCTTGGCAACGTAAGTCCAAATATTTGTTTAGCATTATTGTTGCTACTCTTTATTACTATTTGTTTTCCCTAACTTAAACGTATTGCCAAACATCAAAAAGGGGGAAATTGTTAAGGCAATCTGTGGTCCGGAGTGACCAAGTGTTTCGATGTTTGGGTAAAGGGTTTAAGTTAGGTTTCCCTTGTGTTCTAATATGTGTATGTTGAGTGTGCAGGTTGTACAGGTTTACACATATTGACTTGGCTGGACGGCCTCGGTACGGTGAAGGGTGGTATGGAGACAAGCTGGAGGCTTGTGTGCACCCGAGGGACCTTAGAGAGCAGAGACGATGAGCTGAGGGGCGCGGACTTCGAGGCATGCGTGAAAGATGACTTGGAGGCAAGCTGGAGGCTTGCGTGCATCCGAGGGATGGGAGCCAAAGATGAAGAGGGAGCGAAGGCAATAGCCGAGGCTGCTGATGAGGAGTTAGTCAAGTCGTGAGGGTACAAGTGTTGTGTAATTGTACTCGGGAAATCCTAGGGTTCGAGTGCTGAGAGAAGTGTACTCGGGAGGGGAAAGCCTAGGTGTGTGAGTGGGGCAGTCGACTGTCATTGGGGCAATCAACTGGGAAAACTCACAGAAGGGAGTCATCTCTGGACCAGTCGACTGCTCTGGGAGCAGTCGACTGGTAGCAGCTGGTGTGTTGGCTGAAAATTCGAATGTTGGGGTTGCAACGATCGATTTTTAGTGGCACCAGTCGACTGCCCTGGGAGCAGTCGACTGGTGGCGAGGGTTTCAGCTTTAGTTCTATTTAAAGAGGACTTCGTGGTGACTGAAACCTTTCGTGAAATCTACTTGGGTAGAGTACATTAGTTGCCTTTGGTACTCAAGTGTGGTCAAGGTGCTGTGGCGAGGTTTCTTCACCCACAAGAAGCGACGAGGGCTAGCCGGAGGTTATCCGGCGAGTGATCCATCGACGGATTCTTGGATTAGTCACCCTTAGGGGTGGATACCAAGTAAATCTTCCTGTTAGCATTGTTCATTACATTGTTAGTTTTGTTTTATTGTATATTCCGCTTGCACAACTAATTGTGTAGGAAGAAAGAGTTCGAAAAGTGCTATTCACCCCCCCTCTAGCATACGGAATCGATCTTGTTGGGACCGGGTGCATGTTGACATGGATGCGGGTTCGTAATTTTAAAATTAATTACGTGCAGCGGAAGGTTTAGCATAAATAATTTCTCAAATTATTTGACCACACATCTAAGCATGCAACTTTATCTTGTGTAGACATGATCATATATTTAAAATTTTTACAGAAACGTAAACTAATTTACGTATTACCTCGCGTAACTCGAAGGAAGGGACGAGATCCAACTGTAAGCGTCCCTCGGAAACTCCGCCTCTATTCGTATCCACACCGAGTATCTTCGGGATGACTTCGCAAAGTCACGAGTTTCGTGTTCTCGAGAACTACTAGATTCTCCGAGAACGCGACAAGAAAACCAAGAGAGAAGTAATCACATCGGAAAAACTCACTACCAAGGTTGGTCGGAATCACAATTCCGACGAGAAGGAGGAAGATGACTTGCGCCCAATCCCAAGGTGATAATGGCCGGAGAGGAAGATCATCCCAATGGAAGAACTTTGTCGCCTCGGTGCTTCTCCTTGTGCTCACGGCAAAAAGAAGGGAGAAGAGCCTTGTGGCCGGCCAAGAGAATGAAGGGAGGAGAGGGAGAGAGCCCAAGCAAGAATACTTCGATTGATTTCCAAGCCTTGCCTTGGGTCCTTTATATAGTGGTCTCTCAACCGCCAAGTCTCTTTTTTCTTATGGAATAAATTTTCTATGACTTATTCCATCATGCCAAGTTTTATCATATTTTAATTCATGATAAAAACCGACCAAGTCTCCTTTTTTCTTATGGAATAAATTTTCTTATCATGGTAAATCAATCCATGATTGATTTTATAAAATAAAATAAACCAATCCATGGTTCATTTTAATTTCCATGAAAAATAAACCAAACCTTTGTTTATTATATAAAAATTTATATCATCCATAATTTTATAAAACAAACCACACTTGATTTATTTTATAAATTGAACCAAAAACTTGGTTCTCTCCCTTTGTTGTGGCTGGCCAAGCAAAGAGGATGGAGACCCTCTTTGGCCGACCCATCCAAGCCACGCCTCAATGAATTAAACTTATTTAATTCATCTATTAAGTCTTCAAAAGACTTAGCCATTTTACGCTTCCGATGCGTCTCTGAAAAATTCAGATTCGGCTTATCGTTTGGCTTAACCAAACATAATCTCTCTTGATTAGAAAATCCAATTTTCAACTCGTTTTAAATCCCTCGGATTACTCATAGTGCGTGTGACTAAATAGGCTTTCGATTTATGTTGGTCATCTATAATTAATCAATTATAGAACGATCATGAGTGACACTTAGTAGTACATCATGAACCCCAATTAATCGAAAGATCAACGGTTGACCTCAGAAACAATTCTGAAACCCTTCAGCAGCTATAATGAATTGTGCCCCATTCCCTTCACCATCTTATACCCACTTGGTTCAGGACATGGTCTATGTGTGTCTGTCCCCACTAGGCTGACTACGTCACACCTAGCCCAAGTAACATTTTCTCGTCCTACGGATTATAATTACTCTCATGTATTTAAGAGATTCATACTCTGAACATGTCATGCTCTGGCCAGAGGCTTCGAGTAACAATCCGACAATAGGCCCTGGGTATACATCTCCTCGCAAGGAGTGATGAATCCTTTGTAGGATGTTCAAACATCTTCGGGTACTTCGGCTTATACCCAATCATCCTGGGTCCACACCTCCTTGGAGATACTTGCTTAAGATGTCAAAGTATAAGTCTCCATGACCAAGATGACTTGAACACCGCAAGTCAAAGGAACATCACACTTAAGCTGCAGTAAGAACTTCATTGACATATCTATATATGGACTATCATATGAAGTTTTACAGCCAGTCACTCCAATGAACTAGTTCCCTTAACTAGCATTCTTGTTTATCTTCGGACATCCCAATGTCACCAGCCAGTGAGAATCAGCTGATTAGAGAATAACCCATGCTAGTCTCCACAGAATTGATAGTGTCCGTATTTATCAATTCATCGACTAGGGACAATTTCAATACTTCACAATTGCACATGTATAGATAATCACTAGTTGTGAATTCATCACAAATTCTCAATCAAATACATAAACATGTATTGCAGACATTCAGTAAATGAGTTTAAGATCTCAATCAAATACATAAACATGTATACTCAAATAGTGAATATTCATTTATTAAAATAAATGATTACAATCATAAGGCGATTGCCTTAGAACACTTTTCTCATATCACTAACAGATCTAACACCTTGTAGTGTATAAGTAGTGGCTCACAACTGAGATGGTTTTGGACAAACCATTGACATAGTTGTAGTGTAATTTGGTATTGGTCTATCATGACTATAGAATTACACTAGTACACTTTGTGTATATTGAGCAGGACAGATATAAAGGTGAATCAATTTATATTGACTATATAATTGAATTAGACCTCAGATATTATGGTGTACATGCTCTTAATCCTGATATAATAACGGGCGTATGCACTTAATATCTATATCTTTGATTTACATGTGGGCGAGATTTATTTGTTAAATCGATAGACCCGGTAAATTAGGAAATAATATTATTTACATAGTGTGTCGTTGATTATAGAAGGAAACTGTGTCCTATATATTAGGATAATGATGTCCCCTTGAGGAGCTCATAAAGTTCATCATGTAAATTCTGCAGGTGGACTTGGTCTAACATGATGATAAGGTTGAGTGGTACTACTCATGGAGTTAGATATTAATTAATTAAATTATTAATAATTTAATTAATTAATGGACATTCGAGATCTTAAACACAGGGAGAATTTGTACACACAATATGATGGAGCCCATATTTAATTATGGGGGTTGGTGAGGTAATGCAATGATAATCTTTTAGTGGATATTAGATTATCATTAATGGATCGGGCTTTGATCCATTAGGAGGCCAAGACCCAACTCCTCCTCATGGTCCCTATTGTAGCCTATATATACCTCATGAGTCATGAGACCAAGGCATACCATCCAACACAACCCTATGCCTCTCCTTCTCTCCTCTCATCCTCTCTCCTAGGGTTTGGTGGTGCCGACAGCAAGGGAAGAGAAGAGGTGTTTTGGGAGTTGCTTGTTCCTTCTCCTCTCATCCTTTCTTCTTCCTCTTGGGAGTGGACAAACCTGAAGTAAAGAGGAGTGGCCGGCGGCAAGGAAAACAAGGAGCTCTTCCTTCTTTTGGCATAGGCGGCAAGGTGGTGGAGAAAAGGTGGCCGACGGGTTTTGGAGCAAGGAAAGGAGCTTCCTTTTCTTATTTTTCTTCTTCCTCTTCCCCTTCTCTTCTTCCTCCTTGAACGTGCGACTAGGGCTTGCAAAGGAGAAGTCTTCTTCTTCACCTTTGGCCGGTCGCAACATGAGAAGAGAGGGAGTGGTGATCGACGCAAACAAAGAAGAAGAAGGGAAGCTTCCCTTCTTCTAGGGTTTCGGCGCAAGTGGGAAGGGGAGGAAGGTGCCTTGGTGACTTCATTTCTTGGAAGATCGTCGCCCACACGACGTCCAAGAAGAGGTTAGGACATACGATAGAAGATTACGAGATAAACAAGAGGTATAATTCTTGTTTGGTTCCTTATTATTTCTTGTATCATTGTATGTTGATTAATTATTATGGACCCCGAAGATAAACACAAAAATCAGTGATATATTCATCGTCCATTCCGCGGCTAATCGACTAGACGAGTTAGATTGCTTGAACAATAAGTTTGTTCAAGCGATCACTCAAGTCGATTAGTACGATGATGAAACGGTTGCTTGGGTAATTCATCTCTATCCGGATTTGTTTTTGTTGGTGCCGGAAGCACCAAGATCGAACCTGAGTTTAGATAATGGCAATGGGTTCATAAGTTAAGATTATATTGTGATCTAATGAATTTGTTTAAGTGCGCAGGAAAAATCCTAGGTAAGCTAGGCACGAAGTCCTGGTTAGTGGAATTGGGCAATAAGTTCTGGCCGAGGGCTGGGCACCGAAGACCTGACCAAGGGTTGGGCAATAAGTCCTGGTCATGGACTGGGCACGAAGTCCTGATTCGAGGAATTGGCCATTAAGTCCTGGCCGAGGGCTGGGCACCAAAGACCTGACCAAGGGTTGGGCAATAAGTCCTGGTCCTGGTCCTGGACTGGGCACGAAGTCCAGATCCGGAAGATCAGGCAAAAGTCCAACCGGAGGAGCCGGTTGGCAAAAGGTAAATTCTCCTGAGAGGAGTAGGTGAGGACGCGTTCCCCGGAAGAGGGAACATTAGGTGTCGATTTGACCTAGGGTTCCATTTGGGAAGCCCAAAGTCAGAACTAAGACAACGCAGGTTGTTGACTGTACCTAATTTATCTATTATTTTTGTTTTGGAACTTACCCTGGTTGCAGGAACAAAGGATGGAGTTCTCTGCATCCTAGGCGTCTGAGAGGGCTCAGGCCCCTGAGCATACAGGCGCCTGTATGGATGCAGGCGCCCCAGAAGGGTGTTTTCCAGCAGTCTGCGAAGCTGAGCCTCTACGTCAGCAAGGGAGGCGCCCGTGAGTATACAGGCACCCCAGTCGTCACAGGCCCCCTGGATGAAGGGATAAACGTTGGCCAAGTCTGCAGATGAGGATTCACGCAGAGAGGCACACGTGTCAGACGCCCTAACCAACACAGGCGCCCCAGATGACTGTATATAAAGGGGTTCACCCCCTTGCTTCCAAACAACAATTCTTTGAACGCAAGTACTCAAGCACTCAGTTCTAACTTCTCCGTGAAGGATCGGTGGAGGCGTGCAGAGGGGGGGGGGGTGAATGCACGATCTTTGATCGTTTTGATCTCTACAAAGATGTTAGCGCAACGGAAATAATATGCAAATAAAATAACAATGCTAACAAAGTTCTTTTACTTGGTATCCACCCAGATGGGTGACTAATCCAAGAATCTACGCTACGAGCACCACTTTTCACTATCGAAAAGTCTCCTTGAGGTGGAGAAACCTTTACAGCAAAAGCTTCCTCTTTACAGATGTAGAAATATGATGGAGGAAGCAAAGATCACTCTACAATTGGGTAGTACTTCATTACTGTACGGAACTGTACATACACGTGTAACGAGGAGCTCCTTTTATAGGTGAAAAGGACAGATTCGCAGTCTGTCCAGACTCACACCAGTCGACTACCCCGAGAGCAGTCGACTGGCCCGACATTAAATGACGTCCAATGGCTAGCCAACGGCTAGTTTTGGGGTATACCAGTCAACTGCCCCAAGGCCAGTCGACTGGTCTGAAGCTGCGAACTTTCTGTGGGTTTTGGCAGTCAACTGCCTCTGGGCCAGTCGACTGCCCTGCCTCCCAGCTCAGCTCCAGCCACTCCGAACCTTCTCCTTCGCGTGTACCTTCAGGTCTGCTCCCTTGGCTCGCCCCTTGAAGTACTCTTCCTCTGGCTATCGTCCCTCGGATGCGCACGCAAGCCTTCCCTTGGCTTGCCTCCATGCCACCCTTCACGTGTGCCCTTTGAAGTCCACTTCCCGGCTTGCCCTTGGAGCTCTCCTCCCTCGGCTCTCGTCCCTCGGATAGGTTCACCAAGTGTAATTCTCTAAGTCCTACAAACTCAATCACACAAATCAAATACAACATAACACTCTAACTTTAAACCTATTCGCCCACACATCAAAACCATAATCTTCTAATCATTTAAGGATCGATTGCCTCAACAATCTCCCCCTTTTTGATGCGTGACAATATGTTTAAGTTAGAGATAAATAGCAGTAGCAAAAGAAACAATAATAGATAGCAATTGAAAAAGCATGAGACATAGTAAACCTAAGAGGCAACCTCCCCCTTAATCTATGTCTTCTCCCCATTTTTAATTCTAATCTGAATCCAAGTTAAGTTACCGCTTAACAACAACAATATGTAAAAATATAAGACATATCAGAACCTAAGAGGTACCTCCCCCTTAATCCATGTCTTCTCTCCAAATTTTATCCTTTCAAAGTCTAAGTTAGAGAAAATACCTAAAATCATCCATTTTAAGTCAAAATTCTAACTTAAACCACCCATTCTCCCCCTTTGACACCATTAAAATGATTGCCTCGAGCAATCCAAACCTATGGCATCATATGTGAGAATAATTTATTTCTGAATTTTCTCACAGCAGCTGAAAATAGCTGTGCCAGTCGACTGCCCATAGGGCAGTCGACTGATACGCCATCAGTTTGAAATTTCAGCTTTTCTGTCGAATTTCAGAAACTCCCAGAAAAATCCAGAAAATTCCAAAAATTGTAAAATTTTGCATGCATGTTTGAAATGATATACTCTATCAGAGAAAAATTATTAAACCATATAAAATTCCAAACATGCATGACTTTTGACAAAAACCCAAAAGTTTTGAAAAACACTACATTTTGTATCAAATTTTGAAACCAAATTTGCAATTATATGACTTTGAAAAACATGGCAAAGTATGTAAAGCATGAAATGGTTTTCAAAGTTTTAAAATATCCAACTATGATCTTTGGCAAAGTGTCCATTGATTAAACACTTGCCTCCCCATAGTTGGTCTAGTTTTGATATTTTGATACTTTTAATGGCTCAACAATGTGCCACAAGCACAAGTTGTTGGGAACGAGATGGCTAGAGAGGGGGGTGAATATAGCCAATCACTTCTTCTTAGAAGAGTTATCAAGTTTCTGCACTTGAAGTTGTTAAAAGCACAACGGAAGTATGGGAAAACAAAACTTGCAGAAACTAAAACCAAAACCTAACTAGCAAGATTAGCAAGATCGCTAACAAGGAGATTTTACAAGGTTCGGGGATAACTTGCCCCTACTCCTTGGCGTGCCCTTAAGGTGGGCGATCCCTTGATCGTCGGCAGATCAAGCCCCGGTGATCACCGGATAAATCAGCAACCTTCTTCTCGGTGGAGAAACCTCTCCACAGCGTTTCAATCAAATATAAGTGTTTAAGCTCAATGAAACTACAAGAAAGATCTTACTCAAACCCTTGACAAGGACAAGAACACAGCAAGCTTCCCTGAGCTCCACCCAGTGGCGATCTCACGCAAGAACCCTTCCTCGTGTCTTCCCACTGTCGGACTCTAAGCTTCTTGTTCCCTCCTTCAAGGCTCAAGTAAAAGATGGTTGCTTCTCAATTGCTTGCTCAAAAAGTGATGAAGATCGCAAGAACACAGCAGCAAGTTGTGGAGAACTCAAGGCACGGCAAGAACAGCACGTTCGCAAGACCTGCTTCCACGAAGCTATACACCGCCCTTTTGATTCTTCACAAGGTGACAACATCTCTGTAGCTCCCAGCTACTCATCTGCCAACCTAGCCTCTACTGAGCTATCTCTGGACTCACTGAGCTTCCCTCAGTCAAGCTCCAGTCTCCGCTCTAGCCTGCAGCTCGCCGTTGCAACCTGAGATGGGAAAATGGACAAACCTGCTCCAAGGAAAGCTCTCTTTGACTTCTCCTTGAGTGTTTGAATCCTCCCCTGTCACCTGAAACTCACTCAGAGTATTAGAGCAGCAAATCAAACAGCATATCAAATATCAGAGGAAAGTGGCAGCGAATCGGTTGAGTTCAGACGCGATCAGAGCGTCTGACAATGCAATTTGAATTAAAGTGATCGGTCACCTGACCGATCAGAGAGCCTCCTGATCGGTCACCAGACCGATCAGGCTGGTTCCAGACCGATCAAGCTTCGTCCTGATCGATCCTCAACGCTCAATTAGAAATCGCGATTTCTTTGAGATTCTCCTGGACCGATCACCAGACCGATCCCAGGTCGTGTATCGTTCATCGGACCGATCCACCCTTATATTGAGCGATTTCTGAGTTTCGCAGGCTAAGCCTTCTGATCGGTCACCTGACCGATCAGGCAGCCTCCTGATCGTCACCAGACCGATCAGAACCTGACCATACCGATCAGGCTCCGTCCTGATCGATCATAGAGAGGAACCTGCGACGCTTAATCGTTCTCCGGAACGATCTGCACAGTAAACCTGATCGATCACCAGACCGATCAGGAGCAGTTCAGCAAGAGAACTCAACCTCACTGCTCGCTCCCTGATCGGTCACTAGACCGATCAGGAGCCAGTCAATGGGTGAAACGCATACTCCCTGATCGGTCACCAGATCGATCAGGAGCAACACAGTAGGTTCCCAAGCTCACTGTGTGCTCCCTGATCGATCGCCCGACCGATCAGTCATCGCTGGATCGGTCACCAGACCGATCCACAAAGGAGCAGCGTGCCAAAATCCCTAATCGATCACCAGACCGATCCAGGGACTCAAACTCAGCCCTCCAAGCTAAGTTTCCATCCACCTTAGCCCTCCAAGCTAAGGATTTTCCATCTAATTCTCCAAGTTGGGAATTTGCACCTAACCTCCAAGTTAGGACTTTTCACCTAGCCCTCCAAGCTAGGACTTTTCACCTAGCCCTCCAAGCTATAACTTTTCACCCAACCCTTCCGAGTTAGAACATCATCCAACCTAGCCCTCCAAGCTAGGCACCTGACCCTCCAAGCCAGGACTTTTTCACCTAATTCTCTAGGATGGGAATTTGCACCTAACCCTCCAGGTTAGGACTTTTCACCTAGCCCTCCAAGCTAGGACTTTTCACCCAACCCTTCCGAATTAGGACTTTTCCAACACCTAGCCCTCCATGCTAGGACTTTTCCAAACACTTAGCCTCCCAGACTAGGATTTTCAACACTTAACCCTCCAGGTTAGGATTTTCCATCACCTAGCCCTCCAGACTAGGATTTCCCATACCATGCCTGATCCCCGATCAGGACTTAATCATAATCAACAATGATCAGCCTAAACTAAAATCGATGTCAACACCAAAACAACAATCAGGGCCAGACTGCATCAACACAAGTGACCCAAATGTATCACCCTATTGGATCAAGCACCCTTTTTCAAAGCTGATGTGTCCAAGTTCCTTCTATACTTCCACAAAACACATTCCAAGGCCTCTTCTTAAGGATGTAAACTCCGATTCGGGAAGAGGCTTGGTAAAGATGTCGGCTAGGTTCGACTTTGATTCAACATAGTGTAGTTCTATGTCTCCCCTTGCCACATAGTCTCTAATGAAGTAGTGTTTCACTTCAATGTGTTTTGTCCTAGAATGATGAACCGGATTTTTAGTTAAGTTAATTGTTCTTACATTATCACACAAGACTTTGACCTTGGTGTAATGTAGCTCATAGTCCTCTAAGGTGTGCATGATCCAAAGGAGTTGGGAAACACACCCACCTATTGCCACATATTCTGCTTCCGTTGTTGATAGGGCAACACATGGTTGTTTTCTACTACTCCAACTAACTAAGGAAGACCCAAGGAATTGACATCCTCCACTTGTACTCTTCCTATCTAACTTACACCCCGCATAGTCCGAGTCGGTGTATCCAATTAGGTCAACATTAGGGGTTCTAGGATACCAAAGTCCGACGTTTAGGGTCCCTTTCACATACCTTAGGATCCTTTTGACTACAACCAAATGAGACTCTTTGGCACACGATTGGTACCTTGCACATATACCTACCGTAAAAAGTATGTCGAGTCTACTAGCAGTTAGGTATAGGAGGCTACCAATCATGCTCCTATAGTGTTTAGAGTCTACCATTTTGCCTTCAATGTCACTATCCATTTTCACATTAGTTCCTATGGGTGTAGATTCTTCCTTAGTATTTTCTAAACCAAATTTCTTTAACATCTCCTTAGCATATTTGGTTTGAAATACATGTGTACCTTTATTAGTTTGCTTAACTTGAAGGCCTAAGAAAAATGTTAACTCTCCCACAAGACTCATTTCAAATTCATCTTCCATACACTTGATGAATTCTTGTAGGAAGTCATTATTTGTTGACCCAAAAATGATATCGTCTACATAGACTTGGGCAACAAATATATCCTTATCCTTAGATTTTAAGAACAATGTCGGGTCAATTGTTCCTCTCCTAAACCCCTTAGACACTAAAAATGAAGAGAGCCTCTCATACCAAGCCCGGGGAGCTTGTTTCAATCCATATAGGGCTTTCCTTAATTTGAACACGTGTCTTGGATAGTTAGGGTCCTCAAACCCGGGGGGTTGCTCTACATAGTCCTCTTCCTTAATGATCCCATTCAGGAATGCCGACTTCACATCCATTTGGTAGAGTGTGAAACTCATGTGAGCGGCATAAGCTAGTAGAATTCTAATTGATTCCAACCTAGCTACAGGAGCATAAGTTTCATCATAATCTAATCCCTCAACTTGGTTAAACCCCCTAGCCACTAATCTAGCCTTGTTCCTAGTGATTTTACCTTGGTCATCTAATTTGTTCCTAAAGACCCATCTCGTGGTTACAATGGTACAATCAGTGGGTCTAGGAACTAACTCCCAAACCTCACTCCTCTCAAATTAGTTTAGCTCTTCTTGCATGGCCAAGACCCAATCAGCATCTCCCAATGCTTCATCAATGGTCTTGGGTTCTAATTGGGAGATTAGAGCTATTTGACTTGTTTGATCTCTAAAATATGATCTAGTCCTTACTCCTTGAGTGACATCACCCAGAATTTGATCAATATGATGATCATGGTGATGTCTCAAGGGCCTGGAGGTTATAGTTTCATTTACTCCTTCTTCCTCATCCTCTAGTGTGTTTCTTACTCCCCCTTGATCATTGCCCTCCAAATGTAGGTCTTGGATTCTTTGGGCAAGGGGTTGGACTTCTTCTATATCCTTATCAATAGAAGCCTTTCTAGGGTAGGTACTAGTAGTTTCATCAAATTTGACATTAGAGGACTCCTCAATCACTTTTGTCCTCTTGTTGTACACTCTATAGCCCCTACTAGTTAAAGAGTATCCTACTAAGATTCCTTCATCGGCTTTTGACTCAAATTTTCTTAGGTCGTCTTTGGTGTTTAAGATGTAGACTTTACATCCAAAGACCCTAAAATAGTGGACTTGGGGTACCCTTCCATTCCAAAGTTCAAAGGGTGTTTTTTCTAAAAACCTATGTACCAACACCCGATTTTGGATATAGCAGGCGGTGTTAACCGCTTCGGCCTAAAAGTAGCTAGGAAGAGAGTATGCATTAAGCATAGTCCTAGCAGCTTCTTGTAGGGCTCGATTTTTCCTCTCAACTACCCCATTTTGTTGAGGAGTCCTTGGGCATGAAAACTCATGCTTGTACCCATTTTCAACACAAAATTGTGTGAAGTTAGCGTTTTGGAACTCCCCACCATGATCACTCCTAATTCGATTTATTTTGATGTTCTTTTCGTTTTATACCCTTTTACTAAATCCTATAAAGATATCTAGGGTATCATCCTTATATTTCAAGAAATAGACCCAAGTAAACCTAGGAAAGTCATCTACTATTACTAGGCAATACTTACTCCCCACAAGTGAAGGAGTACTATGACAATCAAACAGGTCTATGTGCAAAAGTTCTAAAGGTAAGGAAGTGGTGATTAGAGTTTTACCTTTGTGTGATGCTTTGGATTGCTTACCCTCTTGGCATGCATCACACAACTTGGTCTTCTCATACTTGATCATTGGGAGTCCCTTCACCAATTCTTCCTTGGCCACTCTTGCAATGTTCCTCATGTTAACGTGTCCAAGTCTTCGGTGCCACAACCTCCCTTCTTCTTCTTTAGACATGAGACACTTAACAACATTGTTAGTAGCATAAGATAGATCAAGATAATATAAGTTTGCTTCTCTAAACCCTTCTAATATGATAGTGTCTGAGTCACTTTGCCTTATTACACATTTCTTAGCATGAAATTCTACTCTAAACCCGGCATCACATAGTTGACTTACACTTAATAAATTAAACTTCATATCTTTGATTTAAAGTACTTTATGAATAGAAATAGTGGGAGATACCTCAATTGTGCCCCTACCAATGATCCTTAACTTTCCACTGTTCCCAAAGGAAACCGTCCCTTCTCTTAGGTAGCTAATAGTGGTGAACTTGCTCACATCCCCGGTCATGTGTCTTGAGCATCCACTATCTACTATCCACAAAGTTGGGGCTTTCTTCACCTTTACCTAAACAACACGGAAAACACACTCTTTTGGTACCCATATTTTTTATCCATAAGCATCATTTAAGAATTTCTTAGGTACCCATGCCTTCTTTGTGGTTCCCCTAGCCCCTAGTCTCCTAGATGCACCAATCTTACCGGTAAGTGAGACGAATGCTACTTCCTTGATCTTAGGTCTATAACCCAATCCGGCCTTGTTATATACAGCCCTTTGACTGTTGATGATCATATCAAGGTTACTTGATCCTACTTGGAATTTCCTAAGAGGCTTTGTGAGGTCATCTACTTGTCTCCTTAACTCCTTATTTTCATTTTCAATATGTGAAACATGTGAAGAGGTAGAGCTAACATCCAAATCTTTAAGTTTAATAGCTTCTACTCTAAGCATGGCAATTTCTTCCTTAAGATCCTTAATTCTACTTCTAGCCTTAGCTAAATCCATGTTCGTGCTAGAAATAATTTTCACTAAGGTAGAGGAGGGTAAGTGGTATATCTCATTTACCGAAGCTTCTGACTCTGATGATGATGAAGTGGAGGAGCTCTCATCTTCACTGCTTGAGCTCCGTTCATCGTCTGATGAGTCCGAGTCATCTTGTGCCATGAGAGCGAAGTGGGAGACTTGCTCTTCTTCTTCCTCTGAGGATGAGGGATCGTCCCAAGTTGCCTTGAGGTTCGTGGCACTCTTTTCCTTTCCCTTTGACTTCTTCTTGTCATTCTTCTTCTTGTCATCCTTCTTGTCCTCCCTTTTCTTCAACTGGGGACACTCGTTCTTCATATGTCTCTCTTGGTGACAGTTGTAGCATATTATCTCCTTGACCTTACCCTTACCTTTGGCCCCTTTCCTACCATATGATTTGTTTGATAAAAAACTTTTAAATGCTTTACGAAATTTCCTTACCATAAAGGCCTCTTGGTCACTGTCCATAGAGGCACTTGACTCTTCTGAGTCCGAGGATGATGAGTAGATCACCTTCTTCTTCTCCTTTCTCCTCTTCTTCTCCTTTTCTGCAACAAAAGCAATACCTTTCTCTTTTGTCGAAATGTTAGCTTGCTCGTGCAGTTCAAATTCATAAAATAGATCGTCTAATTTAACTAAAGATAAGTCCCTCGATACCTTGTAAGCATCAACCATGGATGCCCACAGGGTGGTTCTCAGGAAGGCTTGTAAGACATACATGACGATGTCCCAGTTTTCGATTTTCTCTCCAATTACATGGAGCTCGTTGATTACTTCCTTTACTCTTCCATGCAGTTGACTGACTGTCTCATTGCTCTTCATGGAGAGGGATTGCAGTTGGGCCACCAACAAGTCCTTCTTGGCTCTTTTGGACTCATTTGACCCTTCGTTTAGTTCTACCAACTTGTCCCATAGTTCTTTGGCGCTCTTGAATGGCCCCACCTTGTTCAGTTGCTCTTTTGAGAGCCCGCATTGCAGTGTGGTGGTGGCCTTGACATTTGATTGCGCCCTTTTCATCACCTCCTTTGACCATGTTCTCATAGGTGTAGGGTCTCCTCTTTCATCGACGGGCGCCTCGAAGCCATCTGCAACACTTATCCAGGTTTCTATGTCATTCATAAGATAGTACTGCATTCTACCTTTCCAGTACGCGAAGTCGTTGCCGTCGAAGAATGGTGGTCGTGCGGTGGAGTATCCCTCTTGAAACGCCATTACAATTACTCCGGTTGACTGTTAGATCTTCCGAAACGCACTGGCTCTGATACCAACTGAAGGATCGGTGGAGGCGTGCAGGGGGGGGTGAATGCACGTTCTTTGATCGTTTTGATCTCTACAAAGATGTTAGCGCAGCGGAAATAATTTGCAAATGAAATAACAATGCTAAAAAAGTTCTTTTACTTGGTATCCACTCAGATGGGTGACTAATCCAAGGATCCACGCTACGAGCACCACTTTTCACTATCGAAAAGTCTCCTTGAGGTGGAGAAACCTTTACAGCAAAAGCTTCCTCTTTACAGATGCAGAAATCTGATGGAGGAAGCAATGATCACTCTACAATTGGGCAGCACTTCGTTACTGTACAGAACTGTACATACACGTGTAACGAGGAGCTCCTTTTATAGGTGAAAAGGACAGATTCATAGTCTGTCCAGACTCACACCAGTCGACTGCCTCGAGGGCAGTCGACTGGCCCGGCATTAAATGTTGTCCAACGGCTAGCCAACAACTAGCGAACAGCTAGCCAACGGCTAGTTTTGGGGTATACCAGTCGACTGCCCCAAGGCCAGTCGACTGGTCCGAAGCTACGAACTTTCTGTGGGTTTTGGCAGTCGACTGCCTCTGGGCCAGTCGACTGCCCTGCCTCCCAGCTCAGCTCCAGCCACTCCGAATCTTCTCCTTCGCGTGTGCCTTCAGGTCTGCTCCCTTGGCTCGCCCCTTGAAGTACTCTTCCTCTGGCTATCGTCCCTCGGATACGCACGCAAGCCTTCCCTTGGCTTGCCTCCATGCCACCCTTCATGTGTGCCCTTTGAAGTCCACTTCCCGGCTTGCCCTTGGAGCTCTCCTCCCTCGGCTCTCGTCCCTCGGATAGGTTCACCAAGTGTGATTCTCCAAGTCCTGCAAACTCAATCACACAAATCAAATACAACATAACACTCTAACTTTAAACCTATTCGCCCACACATCAAAACCATGATCTTCCAATCATTTAAGGGTCGATTGCCTCAACACTCCGTGTTCAAGTTTCAAGCGCCAATGACTCGCTGCTCCGATCTTCGAGTCCTTTTCCTGACGTCGGTATTTGTTTAATTTAATTGCTTAAATTCAATTCTGTATTCGTGCTTCAATTTTGTAACTTTTTTCCAAAATATAGAATTGCCCAACGTAAACGGTCAAGGACCGTGGGCCTTGGAGTTGGAGCCGATCTAGACTCCGAACCAAGTAAAAGAAAGTGTGTTAGCATTGTTGTGAATTTCCACTGCGTAATATTCATTTTATATTCAAAAAGTTTTTATCGATATTCACCCCCCTCTATCGATTCTAAACGATCACACAAGTGGTATCAGAGTGGGTGGCTCAAATCTGGTGCAACCACCGATTGAGCAATTTTCGGATTTCTTTTTAAAATATTTTTTTTTGTTCGTAACTTTTTCATTCATCGAGGTTGGTGCAACACCACCCGATTTTTTATTATTATTTTTGCTACCGCACTACTAATCCAAGACTTAGTCTTGGAACAAAGTTTTTTTGTAAATTTTCAGATTAAAATCCATGGCCATGCAAGAAGGCTACAGCACCGCCAGACCACCACTCTTTTCAGGAGAAGATTTCTCCTATTGGAAGAGTAGGATGGAGGTCCACCTGAAAACTCTGGTGGACATGTGGATAATCATCCAATCGGGACTAGAGATCCCCAAGAATGCACAAGGTGAGGTGAAAGGCTACACAGAATGGGATGGACCACTCAAGAAGAAAATTGAAGCAGACGCAAAGGCCACACAACCGCTGCAATGTGGCTTAACCAAGGAAGAGCTGAACCGTGTTGGACCCTTCAGCAGCGCAAAGGAGCTTTGGAACAAATTGATCGAACTGCACGAGGGTATGTCAGATACGTGGATTAGTAAAAGAGATCTGCTACTCAACAAGCTTTACACTATCAAGATGCACGATGGTGAAACTGCAGCACAACTCCACACAAGGATCCAGGAGCTGATGAACGGGCTACATACAATAGGTCATAAGGTGAAAAACCTTGACCTAATAAGGTATACTCTGAACTCGTTCCTGAGAAACTCACTGTATGCATCTATGGTAGATGTCTACAAGGTTTCTAGGAACCTTTCTGAAATTAAGTTCGATGAATTATTCTCAGAATTAGAATTACATGAGCAAACTAATACTGCAATTCGAGAAAAGTATAGCTTTTGTTGCAGGGAAAAGTCCAGGAAAATCACAAAAGAAGAAGCAACAACCAATACTCGAGTCCAACTCAGATTCAGAGTCTGACGACAATGGAGTAGATCGTCCAAAACTGGTCCGGTTGGCTTGTGACTAATACAAGGTGCTAAAGAATCAAATGAGCAAAAAGAAGACGACTCAGAAGAAGGATGATCCAGCTAAACCCTCAACAAGCCAGAAGAATAAAAGCAACGTAACGTGTTACGAGTGCAACAAGAAGGGTCACTTCAGATCGGAGTGCCCTAACCTGAAGGAAAACAAGAATGCTCGGAAGAAGAAGGCACTTCAAGCCACATGAGATAAATCGTCCTCAGAGGAAGAAGAAGAGGCTCCGCACTCCAACCTCCTCGCGCTGACTACCTCGGAAGACATCGACTCCAACATCGGCACCGGAAAGCTCTCGATCTCGGAGGATGGACGAATTACAGTATGAGGCTATCCTGAATCGGAGATTTACGATCTTATCTCGTATCTGTCTCGCAAGTTGGCAAAAGCCAACATCCAAGTTAAAACCCTTCGACAGGAAGTCAAACTCCTAATAGAGGAAGTCAACTCGAGTTCCTCGACCGAGTCAGTTCAAGAAGGAATCTCGACTCAAGTTCAAGAGCTTGAGGAAGATAATTCCTCCTTGAAAACTCAAGTCAAAGAACTTAGAGTCGCATTAGAACAATTCACTTCGGGTTCCAAGAATCTTGACATGATTCTTGGAAAACATAAGGCAGTTCTAAATCGATCCGTACTAGGCTATCGAACCAACTCGTGACAACGATCTTATTATTCTGTATTGAACCAATCTAGAACCCGAGTCCAAGCATAGGTCCCTAAGCTGAGTTTGAACAAACAAGCTGGACCAAACCAATATTGGATCCCCAAGGACAAGATTCACATCTTGCCTAACCCATATCGAGGCTTCAGTCCAGGGGAGACAATATAAAAACTATGTTTATACTTAGATAAATTTTTTTCCCTGCTTGATGCTTGTTTATTTCTTATTTCGCAATATTATTCTGTTTATACTTAGGAATGGTTAGTTAAGGACAAGACTTAGTTGAATCTTGAACAACATAGTATTAGGAGGAGATTAGATGATAGTACGTTAGGGAAGCCTACCTCAGGAGTCAAGTAGGGTAAGGCGTACCCTATTTGGTCTGTTTAGTCCGGTGGAACTAGCCGAAGCTATCTCTCCAAATCCTAAGCTAGTTAGACCAAAGTTTCTCAAAAAGTAATTTGAAAATGATCTTTCTTTAAAAGGCTTTGTCTAGGAAAGGGTTGTTGATCCAATAAGGCTACGACCAAAGAAGGCCTCTGTGCCTCGCCAAGACCTGGAAGGCGATTATCGAAACTCACTTTTAAATTATTATTTGATAAACTCAAATCTAACACAAGTTTTAATTAAATATTAGATTTAACATTAAATCAAACATAAAAACAATACATCTCACAAAATAGATAAGGAAACCTGTTTTGTCACTTAGAATTGGGTGAGATGTCTAGGACCTAAGAATGTAGTCCAACCCAACTAACCAAATTAATTCTACACTTAACATTTTTCAAAATTAAGTCTACACTTAATATTTTTTCAAAATTAAGTCTACACTTAACATTTTTTCAAAATAAGTCTACACTTAAAAATTAATTCTACACTTAACATTTTCAAAATTAATTCTACACTTAACATTTTCAAAATTAATTCTATACTTAACACTCTCAAAATTAATTATGCACTCAACATTTTCAAAATCAATTCTACACTTAATATTTTTTTAAATTAAAATTTCACCTAATATCATTCAAATTCAATTTGAAAATTAATTCAAACTCAATTTTGTAACTAATACTGAAAACCTGTCTCACAAAAGAACCCCATAAGGTCAACATGCTTGATAACCTTAAATGTGGGTGAGTCAGATTAGACAGTGAAATTCAATTAATCTATCTTACTTCTACATAAATGGATCCAAATCAAACATACTTTATGTGTAGGAACATAAAGATTTGGACTAGTGGATGTTGGATAGTGGATGCTTCAGACACATGACTAGGGATAAATTGAAGTTCACCAAAATCAAGTTCAAAAACCTAGGCTCAGTGGCATTTCGCAACAATGTCACACTTAAAGTAATTGGGTAAGGTAATATTGAACTAAACTCAGATTTTATAATAAAAAAGGTGTTATTAGTTGAAAACTTTAAATTTAATTTACTTAGCATTATCCAACTATGTGATACTGGTTATGTAGTTACCTTCACCAATTCAGACTGCCTGATTAGGAATCTACAATACCCAGAAGTTACACTTAAGGGTAGAAGAAAGAACAATGTTTACACAATCAATCTACCCGTAACACCTAAATATTTTCTAACTCAACTAGAAGAAACCATCTTATGACATAGAAGATTAGGTTACACCCATACAAAGTTAATTTCAAAACTAAGTCAACTTGGACTTGTTAAAGGGATACCAAAAATTAAAAACCTTGAAAATGCCATCTATAATCCATGTCAACAAGGTAAACAAACTAAGTCAACCCACAAATCAACCCAGTCAGACTTAACCCAAGCCACACTTGAGCTCCTACACCTAGACCTATTTGATTCACATGGAGCCATGTCGCTAAGCGGGAATCAGTACTGCTTAGTAATAATTGGCGATTACTCTTGGTTTACCTGGGTTAGATTCTTAAAACCCAAAGATGAAACATTTAACTCATTTAATAATTTGCGCAAAATGATAGAAAATCAAAATGACACAAAAATTAAAAGACCTAGGAGTGACCACGGGGGGAGAATTTGAAAATCTATGATTTGAGGAATTTTATAAAATTAACGGGTACGTCCATGAATTTTCATGTCCTAGAACTCCCCAACAAAATGGAATAGTTGAGAGAAAGAATATAACCCTTCAGGAAGCCGCTAGGACCATGCTCAATGAATACAACCTAACTAATCAATTTTGGGTAGAAGCAATAAATACAGCCTGTTATATTCAAAATAGGGTCTTAATAAATAGAAGACACTGATTGTTATTGCTTGGCAGGTTTCCTAAGCGAACACGGGGGCGTACATGAGAGACCTCTCCATGTCTACGGATTAAAAATTTAATCCGAATGGAGACCCGTCTCCCAAATGACCATCTCGTCATCATATCAATTGATTCAAGTTACAACTTAGCCAAACTCAAAAGTAAGACCTTGTAACATTCTGAATCAATTGACCACAGAAAAGATGACGAGCGGATCACTGGTTTTTGTTTTTATCTTTGGGGTCCATGACTTAATTAATTATCAATATTAATTAACAAAAATTAAACTATGATAACTAATTAAGAACACACATGCGATGATAAAAATCACATAAAATAATCAAGAAAACAAAGATGAGCCAAAGAGAGATTATACCTCATCTTTTACCTCGCAGTCTTTTACCATATGACCCTCCCTTCTTAGACGTCATGTGGGCGATGATCTACTAAGATGCGGAATCACCAAGGTTCCAAATTAATCACCTTCTTCAATGCCTTTCCACTCACCAACAAAAACCCTATCCTAGGGTTTTCGGCCGGCCACTCCTTCTCACCTCCACCTTGTGCCGCCGGCGACCGCCACCACCCAAGAAGCTTCGGCCACAAGGGAGCAAAGGTGTAGGAGGATAGGAAGATGAAGAAGAGGAAGAGGAAGGGAGAACCAATCTCCTCTTCTTCCCGCACACACCCGCAGCCACCTCTTTCTTCCTCTTCAAGCCCGCCGGTGCTAACAAGGAAAGATCCTTGTTTTCCGGTTGCCGACCATCTCCTCTCCCGGCTGAAACCTGCTCCTTGCCTCAAGGAGACTCCAACCACAAGAGAATAGGCGATGGAAGAGGAAGAAGATGGAGAAAACCAAAGCCCAAGCACTCCTCCTTCTTCTTCCTTGTTGCGGCGACAAACACCACCAACAACCCCTTTTCCCTTTGCTCCGCCGGTTCCAGCTATCCCATGGATTACTTCGGCCAAAAGGGAGAAGAGAGGAAGGAGAAACCGGTGGAGAAGAGATCTTTCCCTTCCCCTTTTTCTCTTTGTTGTTGTCGGCCACAATAAAGGTTGCCGCAACCCTAAGAGAGAGAAGGGAGAGAAAGGTTTTGGTTTATTGGATGATTAATTGTGGATTAATTCTTGATTAATTGTCCTTGGTTTCATGACTCCTATGGGGTATATATAAGGCTACGATAGAGACCATGTGGAGTAGTTGGGTCTTGGCCCGCTAATGGATCCAAATCCGATCCATTAATGGATATCCATTCCACTAAAGGATCCCCATTGAACTTCCTCACCAACCCCATATTTTCATATGGGCTCCACCTATTATGAGAACATCCATCTCCTCGTGTTTAAGATATCGAATGCCTGTCAATTAATTTAAATTACTGATAATTTTAATTAATCAACCTCTTAATCCTTGACTAGTACCACTCAACATTTTCATCATGTTGGACCATAGTCCACTTGCAAGATTTAACATGATGAACCTTATGAGCTCATCAAGGGGGCATCATCATCCCGACCCACCAGGACACGGATTCCGTCAATATTCAATGGCACACCATGTACATAACATAATTTCCCAACTTACCGGGCATATTGACATAACATAATAAATCTCGTTCATTGGTAAATCAAAGAAATAATAATTAAATACACATGCTCGTTATTATATCGAGATTTAGAGATTGTACTCTATAATATATCCGACGTCTAATCCAATTATAAAGTTAGTATAAATTGGATGACCTCTATTTTGGTCCTGCTCAATACACATAAAGTGCACTAGTGTAATTCTATGGTTATGACAAACTATACCTAATTACATTACAACCATCCCGATGGTTTATCCAACTCCATCTCGGTTGTGAGCCTCTTACTTATACTCTGCAAGGAACTGATAACATGATCTTCTGTGCGTCACTACAACCATGTTATCTATAATGCAAAGTATCAGACTTTCGTGCACATACTAATATAAATATGCAACCTGTGATTATGTGATTCTCTTTCAAAATGTAGATGGTCTTATACAAAAGCAAGACTTTTAGTATACATCCTAACAAACACAACAAGACCCCTTATGAAATTTAATATCACAGACTACCAAATTTACATTATTTAAGGGTTTTTGGGTGTAAAGTACACATTTTAAAAACTAAAGACAACCTAGGTAAATTTCAATCAAAATCAACCCCAGGGATCTTTCTGGGATATTCAACAACAAGTAGAGCAAATAGGGTCTACAATAAACAAACCCTTAAAATAGAAGAAACTACTAACTTAATATTTGATGAAGAAATTGAAACAAAACCTACTATCAAACAAAACCCAAATAATTCAAATCTTGATCAAGAAGATATTGAACCATTAACTAAACTATCAATTGAACCAACCCAAGTAGTTGAACCGATCGTTGAACCAAATCTACCGGCCGGACCTAAGGTTGAACCTAATTCTAGGAGAATAAAGAAACACAAAATGAATCATCCATCTGACCAAATCTTGGGTGATCCAACCTTATGTTGGATCGAGAAAATCGATAGAGGGGGGGTGAATATTGGAAATCGTTCGGAATTTCGTAAAGAGCAATTGCACAGCGGAAGTAAAAATAAACACAACACAGAGACACAGTCGATTTTACTTGGTTCGGAGCCTGTGTCGACTCCTACTCCAAGGCCCACGGTCGTTGATCGTTTACTTTGGGCAATTCTATATGAAGCGCAATAATAGTTACAGAATTTGGTTACAAAGTAAGTGCACGAAAATAATAATAAAGAATTGCACTCTTCGTTACCGACGTCCGGAGTTTATTGACTTTTTCGGGGCAGCGGGACGTCGTCAGCTCGATTTGGAGTGTTTCCGGAGCAAGGCACGAGCGTAGAAGAGCTTTGAGGCGTTGAAAGAATTGATGCCTCGAAGCCTTGGTCGAGGGCCCTTTATATAGGGCCAGGGGGCGCCCGGGACGTCGGGGTTGCCCCCCACGTGTCCTTCGATCCGGTTCAATCTCGGTCAGTGTCTGATCCCCTTATCTTCGGGATCCGCTTTGACCGGGGCGCCCAGAGCGCTTGGGGCACCCGGGTTGACCGGGTCAAATCTTATCTCTGGCTTCGAAGGCTTCTGGTCCGAGGCATGCACATGGGGGCGCCCGGGAGCAGCGGGGGCGCCCGGGAGCACGGGGGCGCCCGGGAGCACGGGGGCGCCCCGCCCAGCAGCTGTTCGAACCCTTTTTTCTTTGACTTGTTTTGTATGCACCTTGGGGGCGCCCGGGACACTCCGGGCGCCCTACTCAGCCATTGCCTCTCTCCTTTGAGGCTTTCTGAGCTGCAGACACACGTTCCTTCAGTCCTGCATCCAGGGTTAGTCCAAAACACAATGCAACAATAAAATATTTATTTATATAGCCTTAGCTGTCTTGGTTCTGACTTTGGTCTCCAAAATGGAGCCCTAGGTCGAACCGACTCCTACTGTTCCCTCGACGGGGAACGCGTCCTCACCTACTCCTCTCGGGAGAGTTTACCTGATGCCAACTGCTCCTTTGGTTGGACTTTTGCCTGACGGTCCTTTGTCAGGTCTTGGATACTGGCAGTCCTTCGCCAGTTGCCTAGCAGTCCTTCGCTAGGGCTTGGATACTGGCAGTCCTTCGCCAGTTGCCTAGCAGTCCTTCGCTAGGGCTTTGCTACTGGCACTCCTTCGCCAGTTCCTAGCATTCCTTCGCTAGGACTTTATCTCTGCGCACTAGAGTAACTTGTTAGAAACACAAGTAAGACTTAACTTTTGACCTCTGTTGCCATTATCAAAACACAGGTTTGACTTTGGTGCATTCTGCACCAACAATCTCCCCCTTTTTGATTTATGGCAACCTTAGTTCAAAAAGTTAAGTTTAAGCAAGCATAAAAAAAATGTTAAACTTTGTTCCCTCCCCCTGGAAGGAATCTCCCCCTAGATTTTTCAAAAATTCGTGGGGTTAAAAAACTTTACTTGTACTTTGAAAACTTAAGTTTTAGGTACTTAGGAATCTTAAGTTAAAAGTATATAGGAAGATTTTTGAAACATGATTTTTGAGTACTTAAAAAGTTTGAGGCTTTAAGTTTCAAGGTACTCAAAGGTTTTGAAAGTGTTAGCTTAAGTACTTTAGTAGGATGATTTAAAAAACTTAAATACTTAATAATTTTGAAAACTTAATACAGTACTTTTGGAAAACTTAAGTACTTAATAACATTGCACTTAACCAGTTTTTAGAAACTTAAGCTTAAGGTACTTTATAAAAGTTTAAAACTTTTGACAAGCTTAAGTTATAAAATTTTGAATGGCTTGAGTACTTAGCAAAATTTTGAAAGCTTAAGTAAAAATTTTGAAAGACTTGAATACTTAGCAAAATTTTGAAAGTCTTGAATACTTAGTAAAATTTTGAGAGCTTGAGTAAAAATTTTGAAAGGCTTAAATACTTAGGTACTTTAGCCAATTTTGAAAAGCTTAAGTATTTTTCAAAAAAGTTTTGAATAAAGAAAAAACTTTTGAATACTTTTTGAATAAAGGATAGAGTTAAGAAAATTAAATTTTGAAAACTTTTTAAATAAAGAAAATTAATTTTACTCTCTCCTTTCTTATCTCTCCCCCTTTGCCATATATCAAAACAAATAAATATAGCAGAAATAATGGAAATAAGTAAGATTTTGCTGTACTGAACCAAATCATAATTAGACTTAAACCACAATCATTCAATTTTCTCTATAGGGACCTGTCAAACTCAATTAGCTACTTACTAACTGTTATAAACAGTAGTTTTTGCTAGGGTTAGTCAAATTAAGTGTTTCTGTTCAAGTTAGATTTTCTAAACTTGACACTTAACTTGATTGCTGTATAAGTTATATTTAGTGCCCCAATTACTGCAGATGCACTGACTTAAAGTATCTTGAATTAAGGCAAAGACCTAAGCATCTCAACCCTTTCTAGGTTATCACTCAAAAAGTACCCTAAGGTGCTTGTGAGATGCTGGCTTCTAAGTCTATAGTGCATGCAGTTCTAGGGTTAGGGCCTAGGCTAAGTCCATTTTCGAAAAACCCTAGTTTTGAAAGGGGGTAGTTTTTAAAAAAAATAAAACTAAGTCGAAAATGAAAACTGATTTTGAAATTAAGTAAAACAGTTTTTCAAATTCTAATTTTAAATCAAGTAGAGCAAAAGTAATAAAGTTAATCTATTCTACAGAACACAATCCTAACTGTAAAAAGAACAAGTACTCATAAACTGGTCAACAGAGAATAAAGCAGATATTCAAGGTTCAACACAAGTCAAGTAGTCCAATACCAGTCAACCCTACTGAGTAGGGGCAGTCAAATAGGTACAATGCTAAGTGAATCTAAGATGAAGGACCGGGATGATCAGACGGGCCAGGCTGCCATGCATCAAATCGTGCCATCATCTCTATGTATCATGCGTCAGCCACTTCTCGATCAGCTCGACGAGCTTCCATCTGCTCTAGGTGGTAGGCTTCGACCTCCTCTCGAAGACTCTGAACCTTTATGTCTAAATGTGTCACTCTCTGGTAGAGTGTCGGTGGAGCGGGCTCGTCGATGTGTGCTCGGGCTGCTGCAGCTATGTCTCCAATGTCGACTTTGACCTCCTCGTCTGAGTCGACTGGTGCTCCGGCCTGCTGTCGTCTCCAACTAAGAACCCCGGTGGCCGACACCTCTAGACCCGCTAACGTAAAGTTCCTAAATCCTATTTCGTCAAAGTCGGTCATAGCGGTAATTTCACCAACGGTAATGTCACGACCGTGGTGATGAAGGAGGGATGTGATGATGTGGCAATATGGTGTGCGTACTCGTCCCTGGGTCGTGACACTGGACGCATGCAGAATGGTATGAAACATATGGAGTCCAATGTCTAGGTCAAGGTGATGGACTAGGGCATAAAGAAGGAAAGCATGAAAGGGTCGCATAGTCCCAAGGTCTCTGGTGGAGAGTGTTAAGATACAGCGGACCAGAACTCTATACAAGGCATAGTTCTGGGCCTGAAGTTCAACAGCTTGGAAGCGTCTATTTGCTGGGAGGTCTGCCCTATAGAAATAGGAGTGAATGGTATCTAGGGTAATCTCTGAGTAGGGATGATCAAATGGGGGGTTCCTAGGAGGATAACAGCAGAATGTGGACTGAGAGGGTCGCAGTCCTAGGAATCGGTTCAACAAAGTCGGGGTTATAGTTAAAGGAATTCCTTGGACAGTGGTGTGAAACATAATATTATCTTGTCGAATTATATTATTATAAAATTTTGCGCATAAAGATTCATTAATGGTATGCGTGCAGAAGATAAGATTGTCCAATTGATAGAAGTTGATGATGTTCATGGCGACAGGGCATGATTGGGTAAAAAAGTGCCTATTGAGATAACTCGTTTTAATAGGCTTGTAGATGGTTTGTGCAAACCTATTACATAACTCTAGGTTAGGAAATCTAGGATCCGGACTAGGTTCGGCATCGGGGTTGGCCGGGTTTGGACGACGTCTTCTAAGTTAAAGAAATTAAAGGAAGAATAAAGATATTGCATGAGAAAATAAATTTAAATGCAATAACAATAACAATAATCATACCGGACGGCTCGGGGAGGCATAGTTGAGATTGAGGACTTGCAAGATCTTCTTGAATAGAAAGAAGTAGAGATGGAGGTTGATTTTGGTGTGGGAAGTGAAGGAGGTTCGGGTGCCTTATATAAGGAGTTCAACGGGGGCGCCCGGGAGCTTCCGGGCGCCCTGGTCTGGGTTGCTGCCAAAGGCAATGTAAAGGACTGGTTGGGGCGCCCGGAACAGACCGGGCGCCCTCAACAGAGAGCTTTTGCAGCTTTTGCTGTATTGGATGTGATGGGGGCGCCCGCGTGGTTCCGGGCGCCCTGGTCAAAAGCAAGAACAACTTTTTGCCTAGGGTGTAAGAAAAGTTGGGGTTGGGGGCGCCCGCGTGGTTCCGGGCGCCCTGGTCAAAAGCAAGAACAACTTTTTGCCTAGGGTGTAAGAAAAGTTGGGGTTGGGGGCGCCCGGTGGTTCCGGGCGCTCGGAATAGGGTAGGTAAAGACAAATTTTTAGTCTTGTCTACTTTTAACCATGGTTTAATCGGTTTGACCATGGTTTGAATTGATTTGACTGTTTTGACTGTGGTTTGACCGTGTTAATCATGCTTTGACCACCTTTACCTTGATTTGACTATGTTGACCATGGTTTGACTGCTTTGACCATGGTTTGACTATGTTGACCATGGTTTGAATATGTTGACCATGGTTTGACAAATACAAGATTATCTCATCCTATGGGTATTAAAAGAATTTTCAATTGAGTCTTAATCCTACCGTCTCACCCAAAATCTAGGGTTTTTAATCACGTTAGCCTTATAGGTTTCGTGAGACAGGTTTTGATAGTTAAGACTGTTTTGAAAATTTTGATTAATTTTGAAAACAATTAAATTTTGAAAACTTAATTAATTTTGAAATTTTTGAAGAGATGTTTAAATCTACAAATAACTGAAATTTTGTATTAGATTCGAATTTAACAAAAATTAATTTGAATTTGAATTTCAAAAATTGGCTTCCAGGTCTTGGCGAGGCACTAGGCCTTCTTTGGCCGTAGCCTTATGGGATCATCCACCCTTTCCTTGACAAAAGCCTTTTAATGAAATTGCATTTTCAAAATTATTCTTTGAAAAATTTCTGGTCTAACTAGTTTGGGTTTTGGATCGGTAGCTTCGGCTAGTTCCGCCAGTCTAAAGAGACCAAGTGAACTTGATCTTATTAGAGTTGGTTTCCCTAACGTACTATCATCTCACCTCCACCCAATACTATGTTGTCAAGTTTCAGTTAAGTTTGTTTAGTCCTTAACTAACCATTCCTAAATCTAAGCATGGTAAATTGCAAAAATTTTAAATAAACAATCAAACAAGCAATTGCAATCAAGAATTAAAATTATTTATCTAATAATGAATATTGTTTTCAGTTTGGCTCCCCCTGGACTAAAGCCACGGTGATGGTTAGGCAAGATGTGAATCTTGTCCTTGGGGATCCAATACTGATTTGATCCAGTCGGTTTGTTCAGGTATAGTTTAGGTACCCATGCCTGAATTTTACCTCTGGTCTGATTCAGTACAGCAAAGTAAGATCTTTGCCGGGATTTGGTTCTATAGCCCAGTCCGGATCGATTTAGAACTGATTTCTGTTTTCCAAGGATCATGTCAAGACCCTTGGAACCAGATGTAAATTGTTCTAAAGCTGATCTAAGATCCTTAACCTGAGTTTTCAGGGAGGAGTTCTCCTTTTCAAGTTTTTCAACTTGAGTAGGAGTTCCTTCCTGAACCTTCTCGGTTAAGGGTTTAGAGTCAGCTCCCTCTTTCAGGAGTTTTACTTCCTGTCGGAGGGATTCGACTCGGAGTTTGGCTTTTGCCAAATCTCGAGAAAGAAAGAAATTAATTCAGTTAATTGACATCTATTAAAACCAGTTACCTTAATTTCGCCGTCTTTTGTAAATGTCAGCTCGCCGTCGTCCTGTTCTGATTCGGACTCAGTCTCGACTTTTTCTGAGGCGGTCAGAGGTAGTAGGTTTGATTGGGGTGCTTCTTCTTCTTCTTCCGAGGAAGACTCGTCCCAGGTTGCTTGGAGCGCCTTCTTTCTTCTTGTCTTTTTGACTTCCTTTAAGTTTGGGCATTCTGTCTTGTAGTGGCCCTTTTTCTTGCACTCGTAACAGGTTACGTTGGGCTTGTTTTTATCACTTGCGGGTTCAGTTGGTTCGTCCTTTCTTGGGCTGATTTTCCGTTTGTTGGTTCGGTTCTTCAACTCCTTGTAGTAGCTTCGGGCTAGTCGGACCAGCTTCGTTTGATCTCCTTCTTCATCTTCTGAGTCTGAGTTAGACTCGGGTTCAGGTTCAGGCTTCTTCTTCGTTGTCCTTAGAGTTTTACCTGCAACGAAAGCAATACCTTTCTCGACCATATTGGTGTTAGTTTGTTCGTGCAGTTCTAGTTCAGAAAATAATTCATCTAATTTTATTTTTGAAAGATCCCTTGAGACCTTGTATGCATCTACCATAGATGCCCACAAGGTGTTTCTAGGGAACGCATTTAAGGCATACCTTATTAAGTCACGGTTTTCAACCTTGTGACCTATTGTGTGAAGACCATTCATTAACTCTTGGATTCGTGCGTGGAGCTGGGCTGCTGTTTCGTTGTCGGCCATCTTGATGGTGTAGAGTTTGTTTAGTAGTAGATCCCTCTTACTGATTCGAGTATCTGATGTCCCTTCGTGTAGCTCGATCAGTTTTGCCCAGAGCTCTTTCGCACTGTTGAAGGGGCCCACGCGGTTCAGCTCCTCTTTCGTCAATCCGCATTGAAGCGTCTGAGTCGCTTTTGCGTCGGCTTCTATCTTGCCCTTTAGGGCGTTGTCCCATTCAGAGTAGCTTTGAGGAAGTCCTTCGGCGTTTCTGGGGATCTCCAGACCGGACTGGATAATGATCCACATGTCCACCTAAGTTTTCAGGTGGACCTCCATACGACTTTTCCAGTAGGAAAAGTCTTCTCCACTGAAGAGTGGAGGTCTGGCGGTGCTAAATCCCTCTTGCATGGCCATTTGATCTGTAAAAGAAAACTAACAAGAAAATGTCCCAAGACTTGGTCTTGGATTAGTAGTGCGGGATAAGAATAATAAAATATTAAAAAGAATTTAAAAAAATTCGAATGAGAATAAGAAATAAAGAAAATCCGAAAAATTTTCAAACTGGTGGTTGCACCAAGTTTAAACTTCCCCGCTCTGATACCACTTGTTGGATCGAGAAAACCGATAGAGGGGGGGTGAATATCGGAAATCGTTCAGAATTTCGTAAAGAGCAATTGCACAGCGGAAGTAAAAATAAACACAACACAGAGACACAGTCGATTTTACTTGGTTCAGAGCCTGTGTCGACTCCTACTACAAGGCCCACGGTCGTTGACCGTTTACTTTGGGCAATTCTATATGAAGCGCAATAATAGTTACAGAATTTGGTTACAAAGTAAGTGCACAAAAATAATAATAAAGAATTGCACTCTTCGTTATCGACGTCCGGAGTGTATTGACTTTTTCGGGGCAGCGGGACGTCGTCGGCTCGAGTTGGAGTGTTTCCGGAGCAAGGCACGAGCGTAGAAGAGCTTTGAGGCGTTGAAAGAATTGATGCCTCGAAGCCTTGGTCGAGGGCCCTTTATATAGGGCCAGGGGGCGCCCGGGACGTCGGGGGCGCCCCCCACGTGTCCTTTGATCCGGTTCAATCTCGGTCAGTGTCTGATCCCCTTATCTTCGGGATCCGCTTTGACCGGGGCACCCGGAGCGCTCGGGGCGCCCGGGTTGACCGGGTCAAATCTTATCTTCTGGCTTCGAAGGCTTCTGGTCCGAGGCATGCACATGGGGGTGCCCGGGACGCTGGGGGAGCCCGGGAGCAGCGGGGGCGCCCGGGAGCACTGGGGCGCCCCGCCCAGCAGCTGTTCGAACCCTTTTTTCTTTGACTTGTTTTGTATGCACCTTGGGGGCGCCCGAGACACTCCGGGCGCCCTACTCAGCCATTGCCTCTCTCCTTTGAGGCTTTCTGAGCTGCAGACACACGTTCCTTCGGTCCTGCATCCAGGGTTAGTCCAAAACACAATGCAACAATAAAATATTTATTTATACAGCCTTAGCTATCTTGGTTCTGACTTTGGTCTCCAAAACGGAGCCCTAGGTCGAACCGACTCCTACTGTTTCCTCGACAGGGAACGCGTCCTCACCTACTCCTCTCGGGAGAGTTTACCTGATGCCAACTGCTCGTCCCAAGGACCTCTCCCAAATCAGCCACCACACACACGTCACTCAGCACCGCCTCGTCGCCTTCCTTCAGAATTGCTTGCCTTTACCTTCGCCTGCAGCAAGAGGAAATGCAACTAATAAGCATAAAGCTTAGCAAGTACTATCTAGCTCACAAAATCTCGAAATGTGCAAGCATGCTTTTTAAACAATATGAAATCACATGAGATACTTTTATGCTTAACAGAAAAACACTGAAACATGTATAACTCAAAACATGCATACTCAAGCATTAATAAGTCTTAACTCACTTTTTCTTGGCTTAACTTGAAACTTTAGCAATTCTTTAACTTTAAATCTTTCTTTAACTTTTAGAAAACTTCCTTAAACTTTAGAAAACTTTGCTAAAGCATATACTTGAAAATAATAACTCACTTGGATCCACTTAAGACGTAAGTACCATCTTATGCGCGTTCCCTAAAAGGTTGGGGTAGCGAGCCGCCAATCCTAATAGAGCAGACCTTGGTCTACCAGGGCCAAGACCTTGGAATTGGACACCTGGATTTCTTTAACGACGCCCTTGGACGCCGGGTACTGGCCTTAGAAAATAAAATACTTACTTTTTCTTATCTTTAAATGCCTTGGCATTTTATCGAACACCTTGTGTGCCCAAATCCCTAAGTCTTGACTTTTGGGGATTTCGTAAGGCCTTGGCCTTCTCTTTTCTTCTTCTTTATCTTTCTTTTCTTTTCTTATAGATTTCTTAGACCCTAAACTCACATAGGGTACTCTATCAAACATATATAAGCATATAATGAACTAAGATCACATGCAAAATCTTAAACTAAAAGTAAATATCTCTTTTAAAACTTTTAAGGAAAAATTCTTGCGGAAAACCACCTCTTACTGCAGGTGAGCAGTACTTACATCGATATCTTGGACTTACAACCAAGAACGGCGTCGGAGGTTCCGGAGAAACTCGGAGTCTCGGAGATTTCTTCGCGCTCACGCGTTCCTCTCGTCGTGGGGATTCCGAATATCAGAAAATCTCTCAGAGGAGAGCCTTGGCCGGCCACCGGAGGAAAGCCCTAGGCTTGATGTGGGCGTGCGCACAAGAGAGGGAGAGGGCGGCGTGCGGCGTGGGCTTGGGCGAGGGAGAGGGTTTAGTTGAGAGAAAATAAAATTTCTCTCTTTAATTATCTATTTATACTTAGGGTATTTAAGTCCAACTTATAACTTAACTTAATATCTCTCTATTTTCTTTCAGCACACCCCTGCTGGGGCTCCTGGTTAACCCAACTAACTTAAGTCGTTGGTCCCATGGGAGGTCTCGGGTTCAAAACTCGTCCAGGCAACTTTTTGCCGAAATCTCTATTTCTTTTAATAAAAATACTAAACGGACTCGGAAAATTCCATAAAAATATTCTAAAAATTCCTAAAAATATCTAGAATATTTCTAAAATATTTTTAACTAATTTCAAGGATTTAAGGACTTAAAGTGGAAATTTTGGGGTGTTACAATCCCCCATACCTTATGAAAAGTTCGTCCTCGAACTTAGAATAATTCTGGATATCTTTCTCTCATGCTGTCCTCACGTTCCCAAGTAGCCTCCTCATGCTTTTGATTCTGCCAGATGACCTTCACTAGTGACACTTCTTTGTTTCTTAATCTTTTAACTGCTTTGTCCACTATCTGTGTCGGTCTGCTCTCATAGCTAAGATCTTCTTGGATCTGTACTGACTGAGGCTGAATCACTTGATTGGGATCGTGAATACACTTCTTTAGCATAGAGACATGAAATGTATTGTGGATAGCGGACATATCCTCTGGCAAGTCCAGCTCATAGGCTACCTTCCCAACTCTCTTTATGATCTTGTAGGGTCCTATGTAGCGAGGACTCAGCTTGCCCTTTTTGCCAAATCTCATCACTCCCTTCATAGGAGCGACCTTGAGAAATACTGAATCTCCAACTTGGAATTCAAGTGGCCTACGGCGTGTGTCAGCATAACTTTTCTGTCTACTCTGGGCAGTCTCAATCCTCTGTCGGATCATCTGGATAGCCTGAGTGGTCTCATCTATAAGCTCAGTCTGGCTGCCTAGTCCTGACTCCATCTCTTTCTTCTCACCAGCTTCTTCCTAGCATATGGGCGATCTGCATTTCCTGCCATATAATGCTTCATAAGGTGCCATTTTGATAGTGGCCTGATAGCTATTGTTGTAGGCAAATTCAGCTAAACACAGGTACTTGCACCAACTGCCTTTAAAATCTAGTGCACAGGCCCTGAGCATATCTTCTAAAATTTGATTTACTCTTTCTGTCTGTCCATCAGTCTGGGGATGGAAGGCTGTGCTGAATTTAAGTCTGGTGCCTAGTGCGTGCTGAACACACTCCCAGAAGTGAGAGACAAAGCGCCCGTCTCTGTCAGAAATGATAGACTTCGGAACTCCATGAAGCCTGATCACCTCTTTCACATATAACTGCGCCAAATGCTCTACTGAGTGCGACACCTTGATGGCTAGAAAGTGGGCAGACTTGGTCAATCTGTCCACTATCACCCAAATTGCATCGTGTCCATGGGTGGTCCTTGGGAGACCTGTGATAAAATCCATGGATATCTCTTCCCACTTCCACTCTGGAATGGGAAGAGGTTGCAGAACTCCTCCTGGTCTCTGGTGCTCTGCTTTGACTCTCTTGCAGGTCAAGCAGGTACTGATATATCTGGCCACGTCTCGCTTGAGTCCAGACCACCAGAACCTTTGCTTTAAATCTTGGTACATCTTGGTAGAACCAGGATGCATAGAGTACGGGGTACTGTGGGCTTCTTCTAAAATATTCTTTCTTAGTTCCTCATCATTGGGGACGCAAAGGCGGTCTCCAAGATAGAGGATGCCACTATCTGATACTCGAAACTCTGAATTTTCTGCCGCTTGGATCTCCTGCTTGATCTTCTGGATCTCTGGGTCTTGACTTTGCTTTCTTTGTATATCCCCAAGCAAGGTTGACTCTAGAGTCAATGCAGAAAGTTGCCCAATTATTACCTCGACTCTAAAATCCTTTATTTCTTTCTGAAGTGGTAGAGACAGTGATGATAGGGACATCAGTGCTGTACAGGATTTTCTGCTCAGTGCATCTGCCACTTTATTAGCTTTACCTGGGTGGTAGAGGATTTCACAGTCATAATCTTTGACCAACTCTAGCCACCTGCGCTGCCTCATATTCAGCTCCTTCTGAGTGAAGAAGTACTTCAAACTCTGATGGTCTGTGAAGATTCTGCACTGCACTCCATACAGGTAGTGTCTCCAGAGCTTCAGTGCAAAAACCACAGCTGCTAGCTCAAGGTCATGAGTAGGGTAATTCTTCTCATAGTCCTTGAGCTGTCTGGAGGCATATGCTATTACTTTACCGTCTTGCATGAGGACAGCTCCAAGGCCCATCTTGGATGCATCACTGTAGATGTCAAAGGCCTTGTCACTCTCTGGAACAGTCAGGATGGGAGCACTAGTCAATCTTTTCTTCAGTTCTAGGAAGCTGTGCTCGCATTTATCTGACCACTCAAACTTCTGATTCTTTCTGGTCAGGGCTGTGAGAGGAGAGGCTATTCTGGAAAAGTCCTCCACAAATTTTCTGTAATATCCTGCCAGGCCTAAGAAGCTTCTGATTTCACTGGCATTCTTGGGTCTACACCAGTTGCTGACTGCTTCTATCTTGGCTGGATCAACTTGAATGCCTTCTTTGGATACAATGTGACCTAGGAAGGTCACCTGATCTAGCCAAAACTCACACTTTGAGAATTTTGCATAGAGCTTCTCCTGCTGAAGGATCTGCAGCACTATCCTCAAGTGTGTAGCATGGTCCTCTGGAGTCTGTGAGTATATGAGAATATCGTCAATAAATACAATGACGAATTTATCGAGATACTCCCTGAAGATGTGGTTCATCAGCTCCATGAAGACTGCTGGAGCATTGGTTACTCCAAAAGGCATCACTACAAATTCGTAGTGGCCGTATCTTGTCCTGAAGGCCGTCCTGGGGATGTCACTTTCTTTAACCTTTAGCTGATGATACCCAGAACGCAGATCTATCTTCGAGAACACTGTAGCCCCTTTGAGTTGATCAAATAAATCATCTATTCTAGGAAGGGGGTACTTGTTCTTGATGGTTACCTTGTTCAGAGCTCTGTAGTCTATGCACAGACGCATAGACCCATCCTTCTTCTTGACGAAAAGTACAGGAGCTCCCCAGGGTGAATGACTCGGGCGGATGAAGCCCTTGTCTAGTAGCTCCTGGAGTTGCTCTTGTAATTCTTTCAGCTCTGCAGGAGACATACGATATGGGGCTTTTGAGACCGGACCGGTACCTGGCACCAGCTCAATCTCAAATTCCACCTCCCTGTTGGGCGGTAGTCCAGGTAGTTCTTCTGGGAATACTCCTGGATATTCGCAGACTACCCATACATCCTCCTGCTTGAGTTCTTTCTTTGCTTCTGAGTCCACTACGTGTGCAAGAAAACCAGCACACCCTTGCTCTAGCATCTGGTGGGCTGCCAAGGCTGAGAGGAATTTCTGAGTCTTCCTCTTTGGGGCTCCTTGAAACTCGAATGGTGGTTCTCCTTCTGGGCTGAAAACCACCTTCCTTCTATGGCAGTCCACTGAAGCACTGTACTTACTGAGGAAATCCATGCCCAGTATGATGTCGAAGTCTTGCATCGCAAGGACTATCAGATCGACATATAGCTCTCGGTCTGAAATCTCGATTGGCACAGCCCGGAGCCGCTGGGTGGATTCCATGATTTCCCCTGAAGGGAGAGTTGTCAGGAATCTGGACTCCCAACTCTCTGCAGGCACCTGTAACTTACTAGCAAAAGGTACTGATACGAAAGAATGGGTCGCCCCAGTGTCAAACAGTGTAGTAGCTAAATGCTGAAAAATAATTATTTGACCTGTTACGACCGTGGAGGCGCTGGCAGCTTCTTCCTTCGTGAGGGAAAAGACTCTGGCATTGGTTGGAACTGGTGCTGCTTCCAACCTTCCCTGACTGATCTGAGGTGCCTCCAGTATAGTAGGCATGTAATGTAACTGAGGCTTGCCTCCATACTATACGGACTGCTGAGGAAGTACCTTAAACTTGTTTGGGCAGTCTTTGGATCTGTGTCCCTCTTGTCCACATGAGTAGCATCCAGTTACACCCAAAAGACATGCTCCTGGATGGGTCCTCCCACACTTAGGACAAGGTGGATACCTAGCTTGCTTGTTCTCTGGGTTTCCTTTTTGGCTGCCAGGCCACTGCTTCCTTTTGTGGTTCTTGTTCTTCCAGTTCTGGGTATTTGGCTGAGGCTTCTGGCCTCCTGCTGTCTTGTTCTCAATTAGGACTGGCTTCTGCTGTGTTTGCTGTGCCTTGATGCTATTCAGATAGTGCTCTGAGATTAGAGCACTACTGACCAACTCCTCGCTGGTCTGGGGTCGGTGCGTCCCGCTGTTCACGTTGAGTGCTATTTCAGGGTTCAGCATGCGGAGCATCAGTCTGACTCGCTCCTTCTCTGTGCTGACTAGCTCTGGGTAGAGGCGAGCTAGTCTGTGGAACTTCGCGACTGCTTCTCCCACTGGTAGGTTACCTTGTCTGAACTCCATGAAGTCCTCGTAGTGCTTGTTGGTAACCCGCATGTGGAAGAACTCCTCATAGAACTCTTGCTCGAAATCTGTCCAGCTCATCTGGTTGACTATCCTCTTACTCTTGACCCGCTCCCACCACATACGAGCATCTCCAGTTAGGCAGAAGGAGGCACATTTGACCTTCTCGACTTCTGGCCAGTCAAGAAGCTCCATTGTGCTCTCTAAAGTCTTGAACCAAGCCTGGGCATCCCAGGGCTCAGTCGTGCCTGAGAAGCTTTCAGGTTTCAGCCTCTGCCACTGGACGAGGTATGCTTCTTGTCTTCGGTTCATGGCAGGGGTCTCCGGTGTGACTGGTGGAACTTCAGCCACCACTGGAGTTTCCACTCCTGCTGTGGGTGGTGTAGGGGGCACTGGGTGCTGATTTGCCATCAGTGTGGCGATGGTCCTCTGTTGCTCTGAAATCTGGGCTTGCATTTGAGCAATGACTGCCATCAGGTTTGGCTGTTCTGTGTCAGGCTCATTGTTATCTTGAACTGGAGTTCTGTCCCTTGCATTAGGAGCTCGGCCTCTTCTTGCCATCTAACAATGCATAAGGGAACAAGAACTCACTACTACATCTCTAGGTATAAACTTGTCTTCTTACTTAGTAACCTAATATCCATTCTAGGGATTAAACATGATTCCGTGGTACTAAGGTATTAAACATGCTTCCTTGTTCTATGCACATATGAGTAAGTACTTAAGCATTTCTCTATACTGCAATTAAATAAAGGAGCAATAGAAAAACTGAACTTAAAACTTTCTTACTTGAAGACGGCAAGGTTGATGCTGATGTGTGTGTGATGCTGGAGAATGGGAACTGCTCTGATACCAACCTGTAGCGCCCCGCCTTCTCTACCTTAGACGGACCGTTACTTGTCTACTTCTTGACTCTAATGCACGACAAAAAAAATGCGGAACTTTCTTTTTTTTCCTATCTAAAAATGATATTCTAACTTTAATAGTCATGCATGATACAATGGCACATTACTAGCAATTCTAACCATTTAAACTCATCACACAAGGTTCTATAACATTACTAAAGCATTATGGAATATGAATGCAACTTTTCTAAGCATATTTAAAGCAATAAAACTTAATTCAAAAGGAGGCTAACAACATCTTGGCACATGCATCAAATAGCTCCATCAAAGTATCGATATTCAAAACTACTCACGCTCATACCCATCCAATGCAATCATAAGGATATATACACTAAATAGAATGACATGGAATCTTTACTCGTGGTTTTAAGACATGCAAAATATCTAAAACGCAAATACTTGGATGAATTCTATGTGATCTAACTTAAACTAAGAATCTGTACATTTCTAGAACTTCATAGAATGTAAATCTTACTTTTCTACCGAATTTACAAGCATTTTAAGCACAATTAGGACTTAGTCCAAAAGGGAATAATAAGCTCAAGAATAAGTCTAAAATTCAATGTATCCACATGCTAAACTACTCATGCCCTTGCTCACCTAGTGCATTCACAAAAGTATGCATACTAATTGAAATGACATGGAATCTTTATTCTACAAAATTGAGCATGTAAAACTATCCGAAGCATAAATGTTTAATAAACTCCATAACACAATAACTTGGAATTTGAAAACCTTAAACATTGCATTTCAAATAAGCTAAACTGTCTCGTCCCAAGGACCTCTCCCAAATCAGCCACCACACACACGTCACTCAGCACCGCCTCGTCGCCTTCCTTCAGAATTGATTGCCTTTACCTTCGCCTGCAGCAAGAGGAAATGCAACTAATAAGCATAAAGCTTAGCAAGTACTATCTAGCTCACAAAATCTCGAAATGTGCAAGCATGCTTTTTAAACAATATGAAATCACATGAGATACTTTTATGCTTAACAGAAAAACACTGAAACATGTATAACTCAAAACATGCATACTCAAGCATTAATAAGTCTTAACTCACTTTTTCTTGGCTTAACTTGAAACTTTAGCAATTCTTTAACTTTAAATCTTTCTTTAACTTTTAGAAAACTTCCTTAAACTTTAGAAAACTTTGCTAAAGCATATACTTGAAAATAATAACTCACTTGGATCCACTTAAGACGTAAGTACCATCTTATGCGCGTTCCCTAAAAGGTTGGGGTAGCGAGCCGCCAATCCTAATAGAGCAGACCTTGGTCTACCAGGGCCAAGACCTTGGAATTGGACACCTGGATTTCTTTAACGACGCCCTTGGACGCCGGGTACTGGCCTTAGAAAATAAAATACTTACTTTTTCTTATCTTTAAATGCCTTGGCATTTTATCGAACACCTTGTGTGCCCAAATCCCTAAGTCTTGACTTTTGGGGATTTCGTAAGGCCTTGGCCTTCTCTTTTCTTCTTCTTTATCTTTCTTTTCTTTTCTTATAGATTTCTTAGACCCTAAACTCACATAGGGTACTCTATCAAACATATATAAGCATATAATGAACTAAGATCACATGCAAAATCTTAAACTAAAAGTAAATATCTCTTTTAAAACTTTTAAGGAAAAATTCTTGCGGAAAACCGCCTCTTACTGCAGGTGAGCAGTACTTACATCGATATCTTAGACTTACAACCAAGAACGGCGTCGGAGGTTCCGGAGAAACTCGGAGTCTCGGAGATTTCTTCGCACTCACGCGTTCCTCTCGTCGTGGGGATTCCGAATATCGGAAAATCTCTCGGAGGAGAGCCTTGGCCGGCCACCGGAGGAAAGCCCTAGGATTGATGTGGGCGTGCGCACAAGAGAGGGAGAGGGCGGCGTGCGGCGTGGGCTTGGGCGAGGGAGAGGGTTTAGTTGAGAGAAAATAAAAATTTCTCTCTTTAATTATCTATTTATACTTAGGGTATTTAAGTCCAACTTATAACTTAACTTAATATCTCTCTATTTTCTTTCAGCACACCCCTGCTGGGGCTCCTGGTTAACCCGACCAACTTAAGTCGTTGGTCCCATGGGAGGTCTCGGGTTCAAAACTCGTCCAGGCAACTTTTTGCCGAAATCTCTATTTCTTTTAATAAAAATACTAAACGGACTCGGAAAATTCCATAAAAATATTCTAAAAATTCCTAAAAATATCTAGAATATTTCTAAAATATTTTTAACTAATTTCAAGGACTTTAAGGACTTAAAGTGGAAATTTTGGGGCGTTACAAAACCATTCTAGAACCCTAGTCCAAGCATGGGTCCCCAAGCTATGTTTAAGTAAACAAGCTGGACCAAACCAGTATTGGATCCCCAAGGACAAGATGCATATCTTGCCTAACCCTTATCGAGGCTTTAGTCCAGGGGGAGCCAATATAAAGACCATATTTATAAGTAGAAAATTTTTTTTATTGCTTGCTTGTTTATTTCCTTTTGCAATTTTAATTATCATGCTTAGACTTAGGACTGGTTAGATTAAGGATAAAAGAATTAATAGAAAATTGAACAACATAATATTGGGTGGAGGTGAGATGATAGTACGTTAGGGAAGCCCTTCTAATAAGGTCAAGTATATCCTACCTGGTCTGTTTAGTCTGGTGGAACTAGCCGAAGCTACCGATCCAAGACCCAAACTAGTTAGACCAAAATTTTTTAAGAAGAAACTTGAAGATGAATTTTCAGTAAAAGGCTTTATCAAGGAAAGGGTTGTTGCTCCAATAAGGATACGGCCAAAGAAGGCCTTGTGCCTCACAAGACCTGGAAGCCAATTACGGAAAATCAAATTCACTTTACTATTTGTTAAATTTGAATCTAACACAAATTTTAATTAATCTTAGATTCAACACATTTTACAAAATCAATAAACTTTATAAACCTTTCAAAATTAATTCAATGTCTTCAAAATTAACCATGCTTTTCAAAATTAAAATCTTTATTTTTGAAAACCTATCTCACAAAACCCATAAGGTTAACGTGATTGATAACACTAGACTGGGTAAGACAAACTAGGTTGTGAAAATCAATTTTAAGCTATCCCTAACTCTAATTGGATCCAAATCAATAAATACTTTATGTGTAGGAACATAAAGATTTGGACCAATGGATGTTGGATAGTGGATGCTCCAGACACATGACTGGAGACAAATTGAAATTCACCAAAATCAAGTTCAAGAACCTAGGCTCAGTAGCATTTGGCAACAAAGCTACACTCAAAGTCATTGGGTCAGGTAACATTGAACTCAAGTTTGATTTTGTGATTAAGAAAGTACTCTTGGTTGAGAATTTTAAATTCAATTTGCTTAGTATAAGTTAACTATGTGATACTGGCTACGTAGTTACATTCACCAACTTTGACTGCCTGATTAGAAACCTCCAAGACTCAGAAGTTATGCTTAAGGGTACTAGGAAAAACAACGTTTACACTATTAATTTACTGTTAGTACCAAAATGTTTCTTAACTCAATTAGAAGAATCCAACCTCTAGCATAGGAGATTAGGTCACACTCATGTCAAACTAATTTCTAAAATTACCCAACTTGGTTTAATTAAAGGTGTACCAAAAATTAAGAATTTTGAAAACATAATCTGTAACTCATGTAACCAAGGAAAACAAACTAAGTCTACCCACAAATCAATTCAATCAGACCTAACCCAAATCTCACTTGAGCTCCTGCACCTTGACCTATTTGATTCAGATGGAGCCAAATCACTAAGCAGGAATCGGTACTGCTTAGTAATTATCGATGATTACTCTAGGTTTACCTGGGTTAGGTTCCTAAAAACTAAGGATGAAACCTTAAACTTATTTATTGACTTTTGTAAAATGATTGAAAACCAAAATGATACTAAAATCAAAAAACTTAGGAGTGATCACGGGGGAGAATTTGAAAATCAAAGGTTTGAGGAATTTTGCAAAATAAATGGGTATATACATGAGTTTTCCTGTCCTAGAACCCCGCCCCCAAGAAAATGGGATAGTGGAGAGAAAAAATAGAACCCTTCAGGAAGCTGCTAGAACCATGATGAATGAATTTAACCTAGCTAATCAATTTTGGGCAGAAGCGATAAGTACAGCATGCTACATCCAAAATAGGGTTCTAATTAACAAAAGACATAATAAAACACCTTATGAATTATATTATCATAGACTGCCTAACCTACACTACCTAAGAGTCTTTGGGTGCAAACTCCATATCTTGAACACTAAGGACTACCTAGGTAAGTTCCAATCCAAGTCAACCCCAGGGATCTTCTTAGGATATTCAACAACTAGTAGGGCATATAGGGTTTACAATAAACAAACTCATAAAATTGAAGAAACTACTAACTTAATTTTTGATGAGGAAATTGAACCAAAAACTGATAATCAGAAATTGAACCAATCAAATATTGATCAGGAAGACAGTGAACCATCAATTGAACCTCTAAATGAACTAACTCTTGAACCAACTACTGAGGTCTCAACTGAACCAATAACTGAACCGACCCAAGTAGTTGAACCAAACACTGAACCTAGTACTAGAAGAACTAAGAAACCCAGACTCAGCCACCCTTCTGATCAAATTATGGGTGATCCAACCTTAGGAGTCAGAACTAGGTCTTCCTATAGAAATCTTAGTCAGATCGCATTAATTTCGAAAATTAAACCTAAGACTATAGAGGAAGCCCTACCTGACCCTGATTGGATTATAGCTATGCAAGAAGAGTTAGCCCAATTTGAAAGAAACCAAGTCTGGGAACTAGTACCTAAACCTGAGGGTAAATCTGTTATAGATACTAAGTAGGTGTTCAGAAATAAATTAAATGATCAAGGGGAAATAGTTAGAAAGAAAGCCTGCTTAGTAGCTAAAGGGTTTAGTTAGGTCGAAGGATTAGACTATCATGAAACCTATGCCCCAGTAGCCAGACTTGAGTCAATTAGAATGTTGTTAGCCTTTGCAGCCCATAGAGGGTTCAAGCTATACCAAATGGATGTTAAGTCTGCCTTTTTAAATGGGTTTATCAAAGAAAAAGTTTATATAGGACAACTCCCAAGATTTGAGGACCTAGAAAAACCTGAGTATGTCTTTAAACTTAGAAAAATACTTTATAGGTTAAAACAAGCACCTAGGGCATGGTATGAACGCTTATCAACTTATCTAATTGCTAAGGAATTTAACCAAGGTCAAATTGACTCCACCTTTTTTGTTAAAACCTTAGAAAACGACATTTTTATTGCCCAAATTTATATTGATGATATAATTTTTGGATCCACCAACTCTAACTTTCTAAAAGAATTTGTAAAAATAATGGAAAGTGAATTTGAAATGAGCTTGCTAAGTGAGCTCAGCATTTTCTTAGGATTACAAATTAAACAGACTAGAGATGATAATTATGTTGACCAATCCAAGTATGTTAAAGAGTTAATAAAGAAATTTAAAATGGATAACTCCAAAAGCTTAAGTACCCCTATGACTACAAATGTCAAAATAGATAATGACCCTACAGGAAAGCCTGTAGATCTTAAGCTATACCGAAGCATGATTGGTAGCCTACTTTACTTGACAACTAGCAGACCTGATATCCTATTTTCTGTAGGAATGTGTGCTAGATACCAAACTTGTGCTAAGGAATCCCACTTAGCAGCCCTAAAAAAGTACTTAGGTACATTAAGGGTACCTTAAATGTAGGGATTTGGTATCCTAGGACTTCCATTTTTAATTATTAGGATATTCTGACTCTGACTATGCTGGGTGCAAATTAGATAGAAAAAATACAAGTAGAAGTTGCCAACTATTAGGACATAGCCTAGTCAGCCACAATAGAAGCAGAATATGTTGCCCTAGGAGAATGTATAGCACAACTTTTATGGATGATGCACACTCTTAAAGACTTCCAGCTAGACTACACCCAAACCCAAGTCTATATTAATAACATTAGTTCAATCAACTTGACAAAAACCCAATTCAACATTCCCGAACAAAACATATAGAAGTTAAACATCATTTTGTAAGGGATCATGTAGCCAGGGGTGAACATGTGGACTCAAAATCCAACTTATCTGATATCTTTACCAAATCCTTACCTGAGTCTGAGATTAGCTTACTAAGAAGGCAGTTAGAGTTATGCTTAGTAGAATAGGACTGATCAATATTATTTTCCTAAATACTTTTCCTATTTCTCTTAATTTTTTTCAAAAATTATTTTTCAAAAGTTAGTAAATTTATCATTTTATCAAGTTGTTGAAATTTAAAGTGAGTTTCCGACTTAGTGTTCTTTCAAAAACTACCCCCTTCAAAACTAGGGCTTTTTCGCAAATGGACTTAGTTTAGGCCCTAACCATAGAACTGCATGCACCTATAGATCTAGAAGCCAGCATCTCACAAGCACCTTAGGATACTTTTGAATGATAGCCTAGACTGGGTTGAGATGCTTAGGTCTATGCCTTGATTCAAGATGCTTTAAGTCAGTGCATCTGCAGTAATTGGGGCAATAAATACAAGTTGAACAACAATCAGGTTAAGTGTCAAGCTTAGAAAATCTAACTTGATCAGATCACTTAACTTGACTAACCCTAGCGAAAGCTACTGTTTATGATAGTTAGTAAGTAGCTAACTGGGTTAGACAGGACCCGAACAAGATCAGTTTAATTTGGTTTGGTCCATTTTTTTTAGTCATTAGAGTTGGTTCAATACAGAATTTCAATTTCTTAACTAGCTCTAATTAACTTGCTGTAATTGGTATCATTTTTTTGATATATGGCAAAGGGGGAGAGAAACAAAAGAAAGAGGGAAAATTTTTCAAAATTTTCCATCTCTTTTTCAAAAAGTGAAGTAGAAGGTTCTAAGTGCTCAGTTTTCAAGTACCTCTCAGTTTTTAAATACTTCAAAATTCTTTAAGTACTTAAAAATGTTTTTAAACTATTTTAAGTATTTTAAATTTATTCTAAAAGCTTTTTAAGTACTTAAAATGGTTTTCAAATGTTTCTAAGTATTTTTCAAGTGCTTCAAACTGTTTTTAAGTGCTCTCAAAATACTTCGAAAAGCCTTCAAAATTTCTAAGTGTATTTTGAAAAATATTTCTAAGGAAAATTGTTTCTTCGTAAACAAATTTGCCTGAGCTAAATTATTTTTCAAAAAACTTCTTGGCAAATGCGCTAAGTAAATTTCTCTTAGTAAACAAATTCTTTTTGTGATAATGTTTTTAAGCAAATTTTTCTAAGTTGGGAAATTTTTTTCCAAGATCTCAAAATTAAAACATTATAAGGAAAATCATTTTCAAATCTTGTTTTGCCTAAGTAAATTTTCAAAATATTGAAACAAAAATTAGGCTCACAAAACCTTTTAAAAAATTGCCTAAGTGTTCTTGAGTACAATTACTTTATTTTTTGAAAAACACTTAGTAAAAAACTTAAAGTTTTTGCAGAAATCTTCTACAAAGTCTTCTTACAGAAATCTTAGTCAAATTGCCCTAATTTCAAAAATAGAACCTAAGACTATAGAAGAAGCCCTACCTGACCTAGATTGGATCATTGCAATGCAAGAAGAACTAGCCCAATTTGAGAGAAACCAAGTATGGGACTTAGTACCTAAACCTGAAGGTAAGTCAGTTATAGACACTAAGTGGGTATTTAGAAACAAGCTAAATGATCAAGGGGAGATTGTGAGAAACAAAGCCCGCTTAGTAGCTAAAGGGTTTAGTCAAGTCGAAAGGTTGGATTATGATGAAACTTATGCCCCCGTAGCTAGACTTGAATCAATTAGGATATTACTAACTTTTGCAGTCCATAGAGGTTTTAAACTATACCAAATGGATGACAAGTCTGCCTTTCTTAATGGGTTCATAAAAGAGGAAGTGTATGTAGGGTAGCCCCCGGGATTTGAGGACTTAGACAATCTTGAGTATGTGTTTAAACATAGGAAAGCCCTTTATGGATTAAAACAAGCACCTAGGGCCTGGTACAAAAGACTATCAACCTACTTGATTTCTAAGGGATTTAACCAAGGCCAAATTGACTCAACATTATTTGTTAAAACCTTAGAAAAAAACATATTTATGTAAGTACCCCTGGTTGATTTTGATGTGATCAACCAATTTAAGTTAGGTCTTGGTATGTTTAATCCCTCTGCTAAGTGTGCAAGAGCTTAGGTACGGAGGAAGTCGAGCATAAGATGTAGCAGACGAGAAGGATTGTGCGGGGAAGTGAGCCGACGGGCTTGGTACAATCCGAGGGACGCGGAAGCTGCGAAAGAGTATACTGGTGGATCGAGAAGGACGTATGCGTCGCTCGAGGGACGGGAAACTAGGAGGAAGCACGCTCGAGGGGTGAAAGGCCGGAGTTGGGTTCTGGTGAGCCTAACTCCGGTTGGCCGGAAATCACCCTGAAGATGAACCAAAAGACTAGTCAGTTTGACTATGTCAAACCAGGCACTCGAAAAAAAGAAAATTTAATTATTGCTAAGAAGACTCAAACTCTAATCCATGGCAGCATATGTTGCCATGGTTACCAGTTAGGATAACGATTAATGACATTGAGATGCTGCCGATGATTCTACTTGAAGATGATAACATCAAAGTCTAAAGTAGATGATAAAATCTTAAAGGATAAAACCTTATCCTTGAGTCAGATCCAATGAATGCAGTTTAATCCCATCCAAGATCGACCATCCAGATTACATCCATGGATCAACGGCCAAGAGAAAATTCCTCAACAATCAACAATCCAAATTTATTCTCTTAGGCTATAAATAGGCTTAGAGTTTCAACCTTTTCAATCATTTAATTTTTCATTCTTGTAAACTCTCTAAACGTCTAGCGTGCTATTTTTGTAAGGCTTCTCCGTCACAAGGAGATTTTTATTGAGCGCCCACTGCCTTGGAAGCAACATTCTCAGTTGCGACCAAGTTTCTTTTTTAAAGACGAGTGCCTCCACTTTTATATTTTTTTCCGTCTATTAACCCCCCCTCTAGCCAGTCCAACCCGATTCAACAAATGGTATCAGAGCCAAGGTCACCGCAAAAGGACTAATCACTGACTGCAGCAATTTCAAGAAAATGGTTGGAGTCGTAATCTACCCGCCGAAATTTGAGGGGGAGTTCGCGATGTGGAAGCACCGAATGCAGGTATTTTTCAAAACAGATATTGAACTGCTACTAATTATGAAAAATGGTTTTTTAGTTCCTAAAGACAACAACGATAAGGATAAAGAAATAGAGTCATGGACCAAGAAGGAGCAAGCGAACTTTGTAGCAAATAGCAAAGCGTAATTACATCTGCTAGCGGTTATTCCCGTGCAAGAATTCAATCGCATCGGGAATTACAACTCGGCAAAAGAGCTCTGGGAGAAATTCTTGGAATTGCATGAAGGTACCTCAGATGCAAAATTGGCACGACGAGACCTTCTTCGAAGCCAACTGACAAACCTCCAGATGGAGGATGGAGAATCAGTTGCACATCTACACGCTAAGGTAAAAGAACTAATCACAGACCTTGAGAACCTCGAAGAAAAGGTAACAAGTCGCGACGCTCAAAGGTACGTCTTAAATGCAATTCCGAGAACCCCGGAATGGACCTCGGTAATCGTTGCATATTTCATTTCGAAAGATTTAACGGTAAGTACATTAGAGCAATTATTTTCTACTTTGGAACTTCATGAATCTCGTTCTGTAGAAAAGAATAAGAAAGCAGGCATCGTCGCACTGAACACAAGGAAGATCCAACTCGACGAGGAATCCTCGACTGATGACGAAACAACAAAAATGGTAAGTTCTTTTAAAAGTTTTTTAAAGCTAACAAATTTTCAAGAATGCAGAAAAGAAGACAGTCCCCAAAGAAGCGAATAATCAGATGTTATAACTATAAAGAGGAGGGACACCTGAAGGACCAGTGTCCTAAACTCAAAAACCAGCCAAAGAAGAAAAAGGCACTAAAGGCCACCTGGGATGAGTCCTCGTCAGAAGAGTCAGAAGGTCAAGAATACGCGGGACTTGTGCTTATGGCAAATCATCAAGAAGGGAGCACTGATGAAGGGGGAGAGACGTTAGAAGAAACCGACGACGAAGAAAGAACCTCGCTTTTCGAAAGCGACTCGGTAAGTGAGGTTTGTTTTCTTCCTCATGATCAGTTATATGCTGGAGTTAAAGCTTTGCTCAAATCTAATTGTAGATTAGAAAAAGAAAATTAAAAATTAAAAAATGAATTAACACTTACATCCTTGTCTGAAATTTTGAAAAATAAAAATGATAATTTGAAAAACTTAGTGCAAAAATTAAAACTTGATATTGCATATTTACGCCAAAAGAAAAATAGCTTTCCTGATAATTTAAATTGGTATTTTAAAAATCATAAGGGCCAATTTAAAAAGGTGCCCAAAAGCTATATTCCGCCTAAGTTTTTATTTAATCCTGTAGGTAGGAACTAATTTTGGGTTCTTAAATTTGTATTAAACTGATAATTTTTTTTTGTTATTATATATGTGCGCATTTTGTTTCTCTAACAAAAATTATGTCTTTATTTTTTTTATGCATAATTATGCTATCTATCTACCGGAACTTCTTTCAAAATTTTTCGAATATTTATTCCCTCGAAATTTGAAATTAAGAGTTTAGGGGAAAGACTCATTATAATTTTTTTTTTAAATTTTTCGAAGTATTTTTTTCAATTTTTTAAAATTTACTCTTCAAGAACTCTTATGTGTTGGTTTGTTATTTTTGGACTTGATGAATAAATTTAAAACTCAAAATTTTTGTCCAAACTCATATCTTCATCTTCGACTTTAACAAAAATATTCAGATTTTTTTTATTTTTTATGAATTGTTTAATGAAATATGTTTTTTTTCAAAATTCGATAGAAAAATATTTTGACCAGATCCAATTTTTTTGGATCTCCTCATCAGCTATGGATTTTATCAAAAAAAATTTGGAATTTATTTAAGTCATTTTTTTTACAAAAAAATGAAATTAACTTTGAAAAAATATGCCATTTTAAATTTGAAAAATTTGTGGTAACGCAATTTTTTTTCACTTAGAATATTTTTTATCGCACTCAAAAATTTTCTTCTTCCCTAATTATATTTTCCCATTTTTGATGTGATCAAAGGGGGAGGAATAATATTAAGTTAAGGGGCAGAATTTTAATTTATTCTAAATTAAAAATTTTTTAAACTTAAACTGTTTACATTATTATGCATGTTTTTTTTATTTTGTTTACCCTAACTTAACTCAGATTGATGCACATCAAAAAGGGGGAGATTGTAAGAACCCCTGGTTGATTTTGATGTGATCAACAAATTTAAGTTAGGTCTTGGTATGTTTAATCCCTCTGCTAAGTCTGTAGGAGCTTAGGGACGGAGGAAGTCGAGTGTAAGACGAAGCAGACGAGAAGGATTGTGCGAGAAAGTGAGCCGACGGGCTTGGTACAATCCGAGGGATGCGGAAGCTGCAGAAGAGTACACCGGTGGATTAAGAAGGACGTACGCGACGCCCGAGGGACGGGAAACCGAGAGGAAGCACGCTCGAGGGGAGAAAGGCCAGAGTCGGGTTCGGGTAAGCCTAACTCCAGTTAGCCGTAATGAGGAGGGACACCTGAAGGACAAGTGTCCTAAACTCAAAAACGAGCCAAAGAAGAAAAAGGCACTAAAGGCCACCTGGGATGAGTCCTCGTCAGAAGAGTCAGAAGGTCAAGAATACGCGGGACTTGTGCTGATGGCAAATCATCAAGAAGGGAGCACTGATGGAGGGGGAGAGACGTTAGAAGAAACCGACGACGAAGAAAGAACCTCGCTTTTCGAAAGCGACCCAGTAAGTGAGGTTTGTTTTCTTCCTCATGATCAGTTATATGCTAGAGTTAAAGCTTTGCTCAAATCTAATTGTAGATTAGAAAAAGAAAATTAAAAATTAAAAAATGAATTAACACTTACATCCTTGTCTGAAATTTTGAAAAATAAAAATGATAATTTGAAAACTTAGTGCAAAAATTAAAACTTGATATTGCATATTTACGCCAAAAGAAAAATAGCTTTCCTGATAATTTAAATTGGTATTTTAAAAATCATAAGGGCTAATTTAAAAAGGTGCCCAAAAGTTATATTCCGCTTAAGTTTTTATTTAATCCTGTAGATAGGTGTTGATGAAGTCTGGCCCGGTTGTTGTTTTGGTGTTTGACAATGATTTAGGTTTGGTTGAGCGAATTTGGGTTAAAGTCCTGGTCGGGGACTGGGCATGAAACCCTGGTGAGTGAAGCCAGGTCCTAGCTTGTGAAGCTAGGTTGAAATCCCGGTGAGTGAAGCCAGGTCCTGATGAGTGAAGCAGGTGATGGAAATCCCGGTGAGTGAAGCCGGGTCCTGGTGAGTGAAGCCAGGTGTTGGAAATCCCGGTGAGTGAAGCCGGGTCTTGCTGAGTGAAGCTAGGTGTTGAAAAGTCCTAATTCAGAAGAGGTGGGTGAAAAGTCCTAGCTTGGAGGGATAGGTGAAAAGTCCTAGCTTAGAGGGCTAGGTGAAAAGTCCTAACTTGGAGGGTTAGGTGAAAAGTCTCATCTTGGAGAGTTAGGTGAAAAAGTCCTGGCTTGGAGGGTCAGGTGCCTAGCTTGGAGGGCTAGGTTGGATGAAGGTCTAACTCAGAGGGGTTGGGTGAAAAGTCCTAGCTTGGAGGGCTAGGTGAAAAGTCCTAGCTTGGAGGGCTAGGTGAAAAGTCCTAACTTGGAGGGTTAGGTGCAAATTCCCAACTTGGAGAGTTAGATTGAAAAATCCTTAGCTTGGAGGGCTAAGGTGAATGAAATCCTAGCTTGGAAAGCTAGGTCTGCGTCCCTGGATCGGTCTGGTGACCGATCAGGGAGTTGGCACGCTGCTCCTTCGTGGATCGGTCTGGTGACCAATCCAGCGATGTCTGATCGGTCTAGTGACCGATCAGGGAGTGTGTGTTTCACTCACTGCACAGCTCCTGATCGGTCTGGTGACCGATCAGGGAGCGAGCAATGAGTTGAGTTCCCCTGCTGATCTGCTCCTGATCGGTCTGGTGACCGATCAGGGATACTGCTCAGATCGGTCTAGTGAACGATCATTTGTCGCAAGGTTCTCACTATCACCGATCAGGATGACTCCTGATTGGTCTGGAAGCAGCCTGATTGGTCTGGTGACCGATCAGGCTGGAGCCTGATTGGTCTGGGGACCAATCAGGAGTGCGCAGAAGACTTCTGGATCGGTCTGGTGACCGATCAGGAGTAGAACTTTAATTCAAATACGCTGTCAGAAGCTCTGATCGCGTTGTTTTCTCTGCCGATTCTCTGATACACTGCTGATATATGTTGATATGAGTTGTTTAGCTTCTATTGGAGTGTGCAGGCTTTACAGGGATGATTCAAACATTGGAGGAGAGTCAATGGGAGGCTTTCCTTGGAGCAGGTTTGGCTGTTTCCTTGTTTCAGGTCTCAACGGCGTCTGGAGAGCAGCTGGCAACTGACAGAGGCTCAGCTGGAGAGGGTCTTCAGTGGACTGAGTGCTCAGGGAGTCAGGGGGTCAGGCTGTGGCTTCAGTGGATGCTGATGGAGAGCCTGGTGATGGGAGCAGATGCTTAAGACGAGGCTGGAAGCAGAGGAGCGACAACGGGAAAACAGACAGGAACTTGAGGAGTTTGGCTGGGCTGTGTGTTGTGCTCTTTGTTGCTTGGTGCTTGAGCGTTCTTGTTTCATCTTTGTTAGCTATCCTTCTCTTAGTCTCGTGAGCTTATCTTGTATCCTATTGAGACGCTTGTGGAGAGGTTTCTCCACCGAGAAGGAGGCGCTGTTTTATCCGGGTCACCGGGGCTTGATCTGCCGACGATCAAGGGATCGCCCACCTTACGGGCACGCCAAGGAGTAGGGGCAAGCTATCCCCGAACCTTGTAAATGACCATTGTTAGCGTATTGGTTTGTATTCTTCCTTCCCTGCATTTCTGTTTCTGCTGTTATATTTGTATTGCTTCCGCTATTGCTAACCTAAGTGCAGAGAAATTTGAAAACGACTAAGTCTTGAGGGTCAGGCTATATTCACCCCCCCTCTATAGCCATCTCGTCACCAACAAGTGGTATCAGAGCTTGGGGCTCTGTTCACGGCTTAACATCCGAGAGCTTACAACAAGATGGCTGGAAGGGAAGGATTGAGCACAAACCGACCTCCATTCCTCGACGGCACTGATTTTTCATATTGGAAGTCAAGGATGGAGTTCTATCTCAAAACCAACATGAGCTTGTGGTTCTCTGTCAAGGAGGGGTTTTCCCTTCCAAAGGATAATGAAGGAAAGGAGCTTGAGTTTTCCAAGTGGTCGGCTGAGCAAATCTGGAAGGGGGAAGCCAATGCCAAAGCTATTGTCACCTTGCAATGTGGGATGACGAAGGAGGAGTTGATCAAGGTGGGTCCTTTTACAAGTGCTAAGGATCTTTGGAACAAAATCATTGAGCTCCACGAAGGAACTCAAGACACCTAAATAGCCAAGAAGGACCTCCTTCACAGTCAACTCCAAAATCTGTCCATGGAAGAAAATGAAAAGGTAAGTGAACTCCATGGAAGATTCAAAGAGATCCTCAATGGCCTCCACTCTATCAATGAAAAGGTAGAAAATAGAGACCTAGTGAGGTATGTACTCAAAGCCTTCCCTAGGAATACTTTGTGGTCATCCATGGTGGATGCTTACAAGGTTTCCAAGGATTTATCTTTTGTTAAGTTAGAAGATCTATTTTGTGAAATGGAACTACATGAGATCTCTAACCAAAGCCCAAAGGAGAAAGGGTTTGCTCTTGTGGCAGGTAACAAAAGAAAGGAGAAGAAGGATGAGAACACCCACTGTCATGTGGCTCTAGTGTCCTTAGAAGATTCAAAGGAGGAGAGTGATAACGAATCGAGAAGCTCCTCAACCGCGCCTTCATCATCTTCGGATGATGAAGAGGTAATCTCTCCGGAGTTAGACAAATGCTATAGAACAATAGCGTGCTTGAAAAAAATGCTTAAGAAATCTAAGGGCAAAGTCAAAGCATTAAATTTGGAAGTAAAAGAATTGAAATTCTCTAAGGTTGAGGATATTGATGATTTACATGATAAATCCCTTGAGAATGAGAATAAGATCTTGAAGGGTGAAATTGAAAATCTCAAGATTGTTCTTGAGAAATTTTCAACAAGCTCCAAAACCCTAAACATGATCTTGAACTCCCAAAGGGCGGTTTACAACAAGGCCGGTATAGGTTACCGACCTAAAGAACCGACCTTTGTGTCATTAATGTCTAGAACACAATTTAGACCATCAAATGATTCTAGGGTTCAAAAAGTCAAAAAGAAATTGACTAAGGCATGGGTGCCAAAGTCTTTCATTGTAGATTCCTTAGGTCCCAAAATTTGGGTACCTAAAACCTCAATATTTAGAATTGTATAAGCATTGTTTGAGGGGGAGCATTTATCAACATGGGAGGTTGATATTTTGTGCTCCAAACCCATGACCAAAGGCAATATTGTCATTCACATGGATGGTTATGGAAAATTCGAATTAAATGCTTTGAGCTCCATTGTTTTAGATCTTATGACAATATAATCCCTTGGCTAGTGATGTTTATGATATTCATGTGTTAAAATACTTAGTCATGGTATAATCTACTTTAGTGTTTAAGTTCTTCCATGATCAAGTATGCCATGATTTCCTTGTATGTGTTAGACAACATGAATGCATACTAAAGAACAAGTATGGACACATGAGCTAGTATTGATCACTATGAAAACTTCACCATACATCATTAGACAAAGAACATGAACTTAAGGTCTATGACGTTTTTGTTCAAACCTGATATGCTTTATATGCCCAATATTATTTGGATTATCGAGACATCAATACTTAGGTGTAGATTGAATTATCAAATTTGTTTGGAATAAAAATGATCATGCTAGAAATATTCCGATCATGCCTTGGCACACATAGACTTCATTCATGTATTGATGTTGATAAATAGCAATATGCATCCATGTTATCCATGATTATAAACCTCCTGTTCAAATGATGGTATGCAAACCTGTCTTGGCATCTTGATACAAACATGTTATAAACATACCTTGAACTGATCAGAATTTAGAAATTGATCATAATATGATACAAATTTGATACAAGCATGTTTTTGAAAGGTTTATCATACTTTTGTTTGTATCATGAAATCTGATCATACCTTTGATACTAATGTTATATAGGCATGTTTTGAAATTTAATCATATGTTGATCACTTTCGAATTTACCATGCTTTCTGGAATCATGCTTTGAACTTTGTAGTTGTAGCTATACTCTCAAGTATGATATGAACCATGTTGCATGATATGAAAATATACATTTTGGTTAAGGGACCCCATGTTTAGAACCAAAGTAAATAAATCTAATTTAGTTAGGGTTTGGGAATGGCTAAGAATTGAAATAAACCTGATTTCAGAGTTTCTGAAATCAATTTTTGAAATCTGGAACTCAGAAAACATCCTGTGTCGAACCTGATCGGTCCACCGACCGATCAGGGATCCCTCTGATCGGTCCGGTGACCGATCAGATAAATACTGCTCAGTAAGTTCCATGATTGGGTCAAAACTCCTCAGTCCGATCTCCTTTCGTTGAATTGTATCAGTTTAATGATCATACTACAAACAAACATGATACAATCCGCTTACAATTGAAACATATTTGATCACCCATTGGTACAAATCTGGTACTAAGGGAGCACAAAATTGTTCAAGTGATACAAACCTGGTACTTAATAGTGATTTGATACAAACCTATGTTGGAATGTTCAAATTCATAATAAAGGGTTTGTTGAGTCATGACTCTTGTTCTTAATGTCGTGTTTCAAAAATTTTTCTGAAATGACGAATATCAATAGAGTCCTCTCTCCTGTTATGGGATGCAAATTGTCAATGCAGTCTGATCAGGAACGTATCAGAGTTTCAAGAATTTTTTTTCTAAAATCTGATCGCTCCCCAGACTAATCATAAATTCTTCTGTATCAAGTAATCAACGACCCTGATCGGTCACGGAGACCAATCAGGATTATATGTCAGATACAGATGCATTCCTTACTCGTCCTATGAAGCATATACGTATTTGACCATGATATACTTCTGTATATGTCTTCACATGGAAGTCCAAGTGTTAATGCAGTCCGATCTTGAACGAATCAGAATTACAGAAATTTTTTTCTGAAAATTGATCGTTCATAGATAAATCAGAAATTTTTCTGTATCGATCATAAGTCTGATGGAACTGCGATAATTGTTGTCATATGATGCATATACATTGTTGCCATGATACATTTATGGTATATACCTCTCATATACAATTCCAAAATCATCTTTTGACTTACTTGTCATATGAAACATATACATGTTTGACCATGATATTATTCTGTATATGTTTTCATGTGCAATTCAAAACTTCACTTTGATTATTTTGGGTTTGGAGAGAGACCCGGGTTCCAGGGGGAGGTATGATCAAACTTAATAACCATACCCTTTTCAATGTTTGACAAAGGGGGAGAAAATGGCTGATTAAGTTTATGGTTATTATAGGGGGAGGATCATGATTCCCTTATGAGAATTGAACGGACTTCAATTGATTGATACCTAAACTTAAATCGGGTTGTCAAACAACAAAAAGGGGGAGATTGTTGATGCAGTCTGGCCCGGTTGTTATTTTGGTGTTCGACAATGATTTAAGTTTGGTTGAGTGAATTTGGGTTAAAGTCCTGGTCAGGGACTGGGCATGAAACCCTGGTGAGTGAAGCCAGGTCCTAGCTTGTGAAGCTAGGTTGAAATCCTGGTGAGTGAAGCCAGGTCCTGGTGAGTGAAGTCAGGTGATGGAAATCCCGGTGAGTGAAGCCGGGTCCTGGTGAGTGAAGCCAGGTGTTGGAAATCCCGGTGAGTGAAGCCGGGTCATGGTGAGTGAAGCCAAGTGTTGAAAAGTCCTAATTCGGAAGAGGTGGGTGAAAAGTCCTAGCTTGGAGGGCTAGGTGAAAAGTCCTAGCTTAGAGGGCTAGGTGAAAAGTCCTAACTTGGAGGGTTAGGTGAAAAGTCCCATCTTGGAGAGTTAGGTGAAAAAGTCCTGGCTTGGAGGGTCAGGTGCCTAGCTTGGAGGGCTAGGTTGGATGAAGGTCTAACTCGGAGGGGTTGGGTGAAAAGTCCTAGCTTGGAGGGCTAGGTGAAAAGTCCTAGCTTGGAGAGTTAGGTGCAAATTCCCAACTTGGAGAGTTAGATTGAAAAATCCTTAGCTTGGAGGGCTAAGGTGAATGAAATCCTAGCTTGGAAGGCTAGGTCTGCGTCCCTGGATCGGTCTGGTGACCGATCAGGGAGTTGGCACGCTGCTCCTTCGTGGATCGGTCTGGTGACCGATCCAGCGATGTCTGATCGGTCTGGTGACCGATCAGGGAGTGTGTGTTTCACTCACTGCACAGCTCCTAATCGGTCTGGTGACCGATCAGGGAGCGAACAGGTGAGTTGAGTTGCCCTGCTGATCTGCTCCTGATTGGTCTGGTGACCGATCAGGGATACTGCTCAGATCGGTCTAGTGAACGATCATTTGTCGCAAGGTTCTCACTATCACCGATCAGGATGACTCCTGATTGGTCTGGAAGCAGCCTGATTGGTCTGGTGACCGATTAGGCTGGAGCCTGATTGGTCTGCGGACCAATCAGGAGTGTGCAGAAGACTTCTGGATCGGTCTGGTGACCGATCAGGACCAGAACTTTAATTCAAATACGCTGTCAGAAGCTCTGATCGCGCTGTTTTCTCTGTCGATTCTCTGATACACTGCTGATATATGTTGATATGAGTTGCTAATCTTCTATTGGAGTGTGCAGGCTTTACAGGGATGATTCAAACATTGGAGGAGAGTCAATGGGAGGCTTTCCTTGGAGCAGGTTTGGCTGTTTCCTTGTTTCAGGTCTCAACGGCGTCTGGAGAGCAGCTGGCAACTGACGGAGGCTCAGCTGGAGAGGGGTCTTCAGTGGACTAAGTGCTCAGGGAGTCAGGGGGTCAGGCTGTGGCTTCAGTGGATGCTGATGGAGAGCCTGGTGATGGGAGCAAATACTTAAGACGAGGCTGGAAGCAGAGGAGCGACAACGGAAAAACAGACAGGAACTTGAGGAGTTTGGCTGGGCTGTGTGTTGTGCTCTCTGTTGCTTGGTGCTTGAGCGTTCTTGTTTCATCTTTGTGAGCTATCCTTCTCTTAGTCTCGTGAGCTTATCTTGTATCCTATTGAGACGCTTGTGGAGAGGTTTCTCCACCAAGAAGGAGGCGCTGTTTTATCCGGGTCACCGGGGCTTGATCTGTCGACGATCAAGGGATCGCCCACCTTACGGGCACGCCAAGGAGTAGGGGCAAGTTATCCCCAAACCTTGTAAACGACCATTGTTAGCGTATTGGTTTGTATTCTTCCTTCCCTGCATTTCTGTTTCTACTGTTATATTTGTATTGCTTCCGCTGTGGCTAACCTAAGTGCAGAGAAATTTGAAAACGATTAAGTCTTGAGGGTCAGGCTATATTCACCCCCCCTCTATAGCCATCTCGTCACCAACAATAGGAACTTATTTTGGGTTCTTAAATTTGTATTAAACTGATAATTTTTTTTGTTATTATATATGTGCGCATTTTGTTTTTCTAACAAAAATTATGTCTTTATTTTTTTATGCATAATTATGCTATCTATCTACCGGAACTTCTTTCAAAATTTTTCGAATATTTTTTCCCTCGAAATTTGAAATTAAGAGTTTAGGGGAAAGACTCATTATAATTTTTTTTTCAAATTTTTTTAAGTATTTTTTTTTAATTTTTTAAAATTTACTCTTCAAGAACTCTTATGTGTTGGTTTGTCATTTTTGGACTTGATGAATAAATTTAAAACTCAAAATTTTTGTCCAAACTCATATCTTCATCTTCGACTTTAACAAAAATATTCAGATTTTTTTTATTTTTTATGAATTGTTTAATGAAATATGTTTTTTTTCAAAATTCGATAGAAAAATATTTTGACCAGATCCGATTTTTTTGGATCTCCTCATCAGCTGTGGATTTTATCAAAAAAAATTTGGAATTTATTTAAGTCATTTTTTTTACAAAAAAAATGAAATTATCTTTGAAAAAATATGCCATTTTAAATTTGAAAAATCTGTGGTAACGTAATTTTTTTTCACTTAGAATATTTTTTATCGCACTCAAAAATTTTCTTCTTCCCTAATTATATTTTCTCATTTTTTGATGTGATCAAAGGGGGAGGAATAATATTAAGTTAAGGGGTAGAATTTTAATTTATTCTAAATTAAAAATTTTTTGAACTTAAACTGTTTACATTATTATGCATGTTTTTTTATTTTGTTTACCCTAACTTAACTCGGATTGATGCACATCAAAAAGGGGGAGATTGTAAGAACCCCTGGTTGATTTTGATGTGATCAACAAATTTAAGTTAGGTCTTGGTATGTTTAATCCCTCTGCTAAGTGTGTAGGAGCTTAGGGACGGAGGAAGTCGAGTGTAAGACGAAGCAGACGAGAAGGATTGTGCGGGAAAGTGAGCCGACGGGCTTGGTACAATCCGAGGGACGCGGAAGCTGCAGAAGAGTACACCGGTGGATTGAAAAGGACGTACGCGACGCCCGAGGGACGGGAAACCGAGAGGAAGCACGCTCGAGGGGAGAAAGGCCAGAGTCGGGTTCGGGTGAGCCTAACTCCGGTTAGCCGTAAATCACCCAGAAGATGAACCAAAAGACTGGTCAGTTTGACCATGTCAAGCCAGGCGCTCGAAAAAAAGAAAATTTAATTATTGCTAAGAAGACTCTAACTCTAGACGTCGGCAACATATGTTACCATGGTTACCAATTGTGATAATAGTTAATGACATTAAAATGCTGTCGATGATTCTACTTAAAGATGATAACATCGATGTCTAAAGCAGATGATAAAATTTTAAAGGATAAAACCTTATCCTTGAATCAGATCCAATGGATGCAGTTTAATCCCATCCAAGATCAATCATCCAGATTACATCCATGGATCAACGGCCAAGAGAAAATTCCTCAACAATCAACAATCCAGATTTATTCTCTTAGGCTATAAATAGGTTTAGAGTTTCTACCATTTCAATCATTCAATTTTTCATTCTTGTAAACTCTCTAAAAGTCTAGCGTGCTATTTTTGTAAGGCTTCTCCGCCACAAGGAGATTTTTATTGAGCGTCCACTACCTTGGAAGCAATGTTCTCAGTTGCGACCAAGTTTCTTTTTTAAAGACGAGTGCCTCCACTTTCATATTTTTTTTTCCGTCTATTCACCCCCCTCAAGCCGGTCCAACCCGATCCAACAATTTATAGCCCAAATCTACGTAGATGACATAATTTTTAGGTCAACTAATTCTAACTTTTTAAAAGACTTTGTTAAGATTATGGAGAGTGAGTTTGAAATGAGCTTGGTAGGAGAACTAAACTTTTTCTTAGGTCTCCAAATAAAACAAACCAGGGATGATAACTACGTTCATCAATCCAAATATGTAAGAGAATTAATTAAGAAATTCAAAATGGAAAACTCTAAGAGTTTAGGTACTCCTATGGCCACAAATGTCAAAATAGACAATGACCCTGAAGGTAAATCAGTTGACTTAAAACTATATAGAAGCATGATAGGTATTTTATTATACTTACCTGCTAGTAGACCCGACATTTTGTTCGCAGTAGGAATGTACGATAGATACCAAACCTGAGCTAAGGAATCTCACTTAGCAACCCTAAAAAGAATCCTTAGGTACATTAAGGGTACCCTAAATGTAGGTATTTGGTATCCTAGGACCTCCAACTTTGAATTATCAGGATACTCTGACTCAGACTATGCCGGATGTAAACTAGATAGAAAGAGTACAAGTGGAAGTTATCAATTATTAGGACACAGTCTAGTCAGCTGGTGCAGTAGAAAGCAACATTGTGTTGCCTTATTCACAACTAAAGCAGAGTATGTTACCCTAGGAGAGTGTGTAGCACAACTTTTATGGATGATGCACACTCTTAAGGATTTCCAGCTAGACTATGTCCAAATCAAAGTGTTCATTGACAACATAAGCTCGATCAATCTTACGTAAAACCCTATTCATCACTCCCGAACCAAATATATTGAAGTAAAACATCATTTTGTTAGGGATCACGTAGCCAGGGGCGAAATCGTACTTATGCATGTGGACTCGAAATGTAATCTAGCCGACATCATTACCAAACCCTTACCTGAGTCTGAGTTTAGCTTACTAAGAAGGCAGTTAGGGTTATGCATAGTAGAATAGGACTATTATCATTTATGTTTTCAAACAAATTTTAAAACTAGTATTTCATATCTTTTGAAAAATCATTTTTATTATTAAGTCTTGAATTTTAAAACTCTTTTTCCGACTTAGATTTTTTTGGAAAATTACCCACTTTAAACTAGGGTTTTCTACGTAATGAATTTAGCCTAGGCTTTCACCCTAGAATTGCATGCTCCTATAGATCTAGAAGCCAACATCTTGATAGATCGTCTAGGCGTGCTAGAGGGGGGGTGAATAGCACTTTTTCTTAGTTTTGATCTCTACAAAGTCGTTAGCGGAGCGGAAACAATAATATGCAAAGTAAATAAGAAATAAAACAATGCTAACAACCTGGTTTACTTGGTATCCACCCGGACGGGTAACTAATCCAAGAATCCGTCGATGGATCACTCCCCGGATAATCTCCGGCTAGCCCTCGTCGCTCCTTGTGGTTGGTGAAACCTTACCACAATCACTTTGACAATATCTGGACACAAAAGACTACTAACTTACTTTACTCAAGCGAGTTTCGTCAAAGAAAATAGTAGGAAACGAGCCCCTTTAAATAGGGCACAAATCTGAAACAGTCGCTACCAGTCGACTGCCCAAATGGCAGTCACCTGGTCCCACTCAGATTCAACCGTTACAGCATAACGTTCAAATCTGCCAGCCGTTTCAGCCTATACCAGTCGACTGCCTCTGGGCCAGTCGACTGGGACACACCTAAGCCTAGGGTTTTACTCCCAAGTACCAGTCTCTTCGCACTCAAACCCTCCCGGCTTAACCCCTGAGTATAAACACACATACTCATACCCTCACAACTTAGTTGACTCTTCACCAGCAGCCTTGACTGTTGCCTTCACGCCCTCTTCATCTTTGGCCCTCGTCCCTCGGATGCGCACGCAAGCCTCCAGCTTGCCTCCATGCCACCCTTCACGTACTCCTCGAAGTCCGCGTCCCTCGGCTCATCATCCCTGCTATCCAACGGTCCCTCGGATGCGCACGTAAGCCTCCAGCTTACCTCCATGCCATCCTTCACCTGAAGACATCAACCAAGTCCATGTGTACCTGTACACCTGCACACCCATGTACACATATGAGAACAACACAAATCGTAACTTAACCATATTGCCCACACATCAAAATATCATGATCCTCGAGATCTTCTCAGGGTCGATTGCCCCAACAATCTCCCCCTTTTGATGTGTGGCAATATGTTAAGTTAGGTAAACATATAGCAATAACAATAGCAAAAGCAATTGGAATTCAAGCATATCACACAAGAGGCAACCTCCCCCTTAACCTATGCTTTCTCCAAATTTCAATTCTTATTGCTAATCCCAAGTTAAAGTTAAGTTCTCCCAACTTAACTCTAAAGTCACAACCCAATCTTAAGTTAAGTTTCAACCCAAACCTAACTTAACACTCAAAGTTCTCCCCCTTTGACACCATCAAAAGGATTGCCCCAAGCAACCCTACCCCTGGTGCCAAATAGAACTAACCACATTTCTAAAAATCCCTCAGAAATCATAAATTCACAACCTGCCTACACTACTAGTCGACTACCCCCAGGCAGTCGACTGATACGCAGTATTTCAGAATTTCAGCTGAAATTCAGAAACGAATAAAAAATTCTAGAAAATCTGAAAAAATGTGAAACTTTGCAAACACGATTGTTAAGGTATTTCCTACCCTAGAAAAATTTGGTTCATGAAAAATATCAACCGTGCTTGACTTTTGGTACAAATCCAAAACCTCTCAATTAGTGGCAATTTTGTATCAATATTGATTTTTAATCATCGTATCATATGTGTGCCACCGTTTATCACTTCCACTTGACATTCAAAATGATTCCCAAACTTCCCATTTTCATATAAATATCTCTATTTTGACAAGAGCTCCCCCTCTTTTTCTCTTGAGTCTAAATGACCATCCCTTTTATATATAACACAACTATTTGATTTTCAATCAACCCATATTAGATGATATAACAATATAAAATTTCAACCATATCATGAACACATATATAACGATCATAAAAGAAAGCAATTTTCAAAACATCATGATAAAATTTCAATAGCCCAATAGAAAACTAATGAAACAAGTCACATGCCATAAATCTACCAAAATGGACTAATACATAGATGTTTCATGCAATAAACATAGACATAGCCATGACATATGGCCTAAAATAGTATCTAGGGCCAAAGAGGCTAGAAATCATCCAAATGAATACAAACATCAGGATATAAAGCGTTTGAGAGGTATAATAGAACATCAAAACAAAGCACACTCAACACTAGAATCACTCCCAAAAGCTGCATCCACTGGTCAGAAGAACATGTGATCGTTACCGCCTGAGGGAGGAGGAGGAGGAGGAGGAGGACCCTGAAAAGCGAGATGCCACTGCTGCATCATCTCGTACATCTCATCTTGGTGGTTGGTAATTCTATCCACTTTTGTCTCAAGCCTCTGCTCCGTCTGCCGAAGTCCATGAATATCCTCACGAATAATGTGAGCCTCCTCCTGAAGCTCGTGGACATCATATCGAAGCTGGGTGAACTCTGCACGTGTGACCAGCTCGGCGGGCTCCTCATCTGCATCAGCGGCCTTCGGGCGCTCCCTCCAAACAAATGTCCCCTGTCTACACTCAATACCTGCCAAGGACAATTAGCGTGTGCTAATCTGATCATATTCCTTTGACAGGTGTCTGATCTGACCACTACATACACGGATACCAAAACGCAAATGAAGAAACTCGGTCAGGATGTGGCAAAAGGGCATATATATCTTCCCATTGACACTATGGGAAGAATGATAGATGGCACTGAAAACTTATAGGGCGACATCGATATCCAACCTCCTCTCTAGAGCATACATCATCACCAGATGTGGAAGTCTGATCCTGGACCTTCCTTTGGTATGACGATTTTATACAAGACATGGCTAAACGGTCGCATGGGTTTAGCATCAAAAAGACGCTTCGAGTCATTCCTATGTCTTCTGAAATAATGCATGTGAATCTGATCAACTGTGACTCCAGGAAACTCTAAGGGTTCAACAATAGTAGGAAAATAAATAGATGCATTGTTGGACGCCCTACACTGTAAGAACCCAACTAAACCCATGACAGAGAAGGGGATAGGAGCACCAGCAACCTGAGACTCATACACATTGCTATCAGCGTCAATACATGTCAAATTTGCATAAAATTCTGAACATAGGTCAATGTCTATGTTATGCTGGCAGTAAACCAGCTAATCTAGTTGTAAATGAGTGATCATTTTAGCTAACTGGGGGGACTTTTCTTGAAAGAAAGTCTTGTTCAGGTATCTGCAATTCATTACCACAAATTCATTTTTTTCAAAATGCTTCTTACACTCCAGGGACCTAAACCTGGACTCCTCCTGACTCTGTCAGGACGACCCTTCACCCCTAGATCTCTTAGAAGTCATCCTAAACACCACACACACACATGCATGCCAAGACAACCCCCCAAAAAGGGAAAACATCAAAGAATACGCACAAAAATATCATGTTAGTGCCAAATCATGGTTTAATCGAGAAAAATGAACCTTAAAACGCAATACCTTTTCATTCTCCTCATGGTGACTTGATTTTGAGAGTATGGTTGGAGGAGGAGAGGTTTTAGCAAACCCTAGAAGTAGATCAAGGTTGGGGGATGACTTAGAAAGGGTTTTTAGGGCTTGGAGGGGCTTAAGATCGAAGGAGGAGGTTGGGAGAGTTGAAGATCACCGGGAAATCGTCAAAACCCTAGAGTTTTGCTTCTCCTCGGGGCGCCCTTTCCTTTTATAAAACCCGCGTCCCAGTCGACTGGTATTTGGCAGTCGACTGGGCCAGAGTGTAATTATATTCTGTGGGTTTTCCCAGTCGACTGCTAAATCCCAGTCGACTGGTATCTGATTTCCAGCCTCCTAACCCGAAATTCAGAAATGTCTAACTAATTCCACAAATTCCCAAAAACTATGAATTCTTGTGGAGAGATTTGTGGATCCTATATTTACTTGAGAAAAATATAATTTCAGTCAATGTTATCCCAAATCCCAAGATTGGTACAAACTTCGAGTTTCTCTAAAATGTATTATGAAACTCTTCCCAAGAGTTCTAATTTTGACCTCACTCTGATGCTCCTTCCCATACTCATTCATAATCAATTTATAGCATCAAGTTATATGGTATTTAGGCATTAAAACCGATTTGTCCTAATTAAAATCCCAATTTCACTTTTTTCTCTATAATCCTCCCTTTAGTGTGCCAATTCTCTAGGATTAAGACTATCCTTAGCTTTTTAAACCTCTTGGCACAGCCTATAGTCCTTTTCAATCTCCTAGAAGGAAACCACCTGAGATCCATTGACCATGGAGCCCACTTTGGCTTCTAAAGCTCTCCCTTGAGCTCCTAGCCCTAGTTACCTCCCTAGGTAACTCTTCTACAAAGGCAAGACCACACCAGTGCTCCTCTGGTGCTTCTTGACTTTCCACCATCACTCTCTTAACCCTATAGACCTTTCTCTTGGTCGATTTCTTTTCTTCCCCTCCAAATGGCTTTTCCTTGCCATTTTTGACTTTTTCTCGACCACAGTTATAAGGCATCTTTGAATATGACATTTTATCATCATTAGCCCTCTTAGGATGGTATCCTAAACCCGGCCTACCATTCCTATGATTTTGGTCCTTTGATATCATGTTCAATTTCTTGGACCCTTGAATGACTCTACTTAGGTTTCTTTCTAACTGATCAAGTTTTGCTCTTAAAGCTTGATTTTCTTTTTCTAACTTCCTAACCTTAGGATCACTAGATCTAATTTGATCATTTCTAGGTCTACCTATTTTTCTAGGCATATTTCTCCCTTTCTTAGAGTTTATGCCTTGGTCCTTATTCCTAGAGATCCTAGATTTATCATGCATCATAGAATTTTTGGTGTTTTGGCATACAAAATTATTTTTATTCCTATCATGATATTTAAAATCAAAACCACGCATGGGCACGCAATTATTATCAATTCTATTATTCAAACAAACATTTTGAGCATACATGGAAAAATTTGAAGCATAAGTAGAATTAGAGGTTACCTCCCTTACCCTTAGGGCTCCCCCTTGATGAGTGCTTGATGGACACAAAATAGACTGTCACGAATGTGGGTCTCAAATTTAGATATTTATAAATGTGCTGGAAACCCTTTTTGCAATCAAAATATGAAAACGTAGTAAAGGGGCCACAGGTCGTATTTTTCCAAGGGACTGTTGACGTTGTGTGATTCGAGCTTGTATTTATGTGTCGTTGATTAATTTTGGGTTTTAAATAAAATCTGGGGTTGTTTGCAATTCAGAAATGAAAGTGCAAGGTAAAGAAAAGAATTTCAACTAAATGCACTAAACAAGTGATGACAACTAAAAAATTCAACCAAGAGAAGACCTACTCAACCAAGGTAGCTAAATCGAAATTAAAAGGGAAATAAAAGTTATATAAAATGCAAATCAAAGGCTGAGCAAATGTATAAAAGCTGGGCTGGAATTTTCTGAAGCAAACTAATTTGAAAACTTGTTGGCTATGAAATTTAGTAACTAAACATTCAACAAACTTAACACAACTAGCTACAATTTCCTAAAGCAAACAATTGCAGATAAAATTCTAAAATGCTGCATGCTATACTTATTGATTTCAAACACAATCATATGCCACAAAAACAGGTTAAATTCGGATGCAAATAGGTCCAAAACAGTTGGCACGCAGGGAAAACCCTTTGTGCCAAAACTAACACCAATTTCGAAAATAGTAACCTTTCAACTCAGAATTCTAAACTTATTGATTCAATTTGGAAATAAGGCTATTAGGGATGAACTATGCATGTCTAAATGAAGGCATTTAAGAGCTGAAATCAACAATTTAAGAAAACAAAATTCAGAAACTGAATGTGCAAAAATTAAAGATGCAGAATTTAAGGGATTAGCTACAGAATTTTTCCGCAATGGATCAAAAGCTAAGCTAGCAAATGCAAACTAAATTCAAGTAACTAATCTAGGTGCAAGGAAGCTTAAAAACTAGCAAATACTTAACAAAAACTAGTGAAATGGGACTGAAACTACTGATATGCAGAAGTTGAGCTTGGCACGCAGCAATGTAGTTGGCACGCAAGCAATTAACAGAGAAATATACTGAAATTTAACTCAATTGATCACTAAACAAGTTCCTAAATTACTTCACTTGAAGATTAAAAACCTAATTAAGCTAAACAATTCAGAAAACCAATTCAAACAGCTGATACTAATTTCAGAAGTTTCCAAAATAGGACAGATTGCGGCAGAAATGAAAACTACAGCTAAAACAGAATTTAAACTAAAGAAACTACTCCTCGATCCCTTCCTGAGCTCAAAATCTCCTTGGTCGTCAAGCAAGGGCTGGCCTCGAACCCCTAAGCTCAGCAAATCAGTGGAAATCAGCCTCAATCGATCAACTCTGCTCAAACTGCATCAGCTGGGAGATTTCCAATCCGAACGTTTCGACCTCAGTTTGTTGAGCTGCGATGATGATTTGGAGAAGACCTGAGCTCACCTGAGAACCCCTACAAGTGGCTCAGATCATCGGAAATGGTTTGTGGCTGAGATTCAAGCGCTCGGACCATAGAGAATGCCGAAACCCTCAAACACCTCTGTCCGGATGGAAGTCGAGCTGAATTCTTAATCGAAACTGTCTTCCAAGGATTCAGATGATGATCTAAGGATGAAATCGAGGTGGTCGCGCCTCCTTGGATGAAAAACTTGCAAGCAAAACGAAGAGAAAACGAAGAAGCTACTGTTGCGGCGAAGACGCGACAGAGCTGAGCTGCGGGGAAAATTTCCTTAAGTAATTATGAATGAACGACCCAAATTGATTTGAGGAAATCCAACGGCTGATCTTGCTCTGATTTGAGCCAAACTTTGAGGATGTTGATCAAGGGTCAGGATCTGCCTCTTGGTATCTCGGATCCTCCAGATTTGCAACGGATGGTCCAGATCAACCCAATCTTTGAATGGACGATCTAGAGCCCTCCGAGCTTGATCCAACGGTTGATTGAGCTCTGATTGGGATGAAACCTTCAGATCTTGATCATAATGCTTGATCAACCCTAACCCTAGCTCAGATTGCTTCAGATGGTCCCGGATGGCTCAGATCTAGCCGCTTTTGAATCAGACGGCCCGGATTAATCCGAAACTTGATAACTCGATCTGGGTCCTCTTCCGACTCAAGTTTGACCCAGTATGCCCTAGGTCCAAGATCCTTTCATGCCTACAAAAATAGATCAAAAATTTAGTGGCCAAATAATCCAAATATGTGTAAATTTGCAATTAAGTCCAAAATAAGAGGAAGTCGTAAAACCTAGGGAAAAATCACAATTAAGCAAGTAAAACATGGGTCAAACATGGATTTTAGCAATTAAAATAATCAACAAAATGGTACTTATCAACTCCGCCACACTTAAGCTTGAGCGTCTCGCGAAACTACTAAATAAGTATCCCCTAGATTTCTTAAGCATAATTAGAAGCAAATGAAAAGAAATTACCTAAGGTTGTCAATTCTCAAAAATCTAAGCTCTATGGATTAGTATCTCATCCTTAAATCAACAACTTAGCCTTTTCATCCATCATGATTCATTAAGATGAATTTAACTCAGTAGCCTTTCAAGGAAAATTTTGGGTGGCTCTCTTCTTAAGTTCTAAGTTGATGATGGAAGTGGAGCTCACTCAAACACACATGTTTCTTGCACTACCATAGGCTTGCTTATTGTCTACTCTCCACCATTATTCATGATTAGGATCAACATCTACAAAAACAAAGAAAAGCATGGAAAATGGTAAGAAATGGAGTAAAAATCAAGGAAATGAAAAAATTGATAAAGTGGAAGACTTGAGTGCTCAAAAATGTTTCCAATGTACTTTGCTTCTCTTTACAGTCCTCTAGTGATATCAAAAGTCTGGCGAAGTCAAACTTGAATAATTTCTTTGATTTGGATGAAGAACCCTTCCTTGACCTCATTTGCCAATTTGCCATTTACGTGCCAATTTGTCTCCTTCTCTTTTTCTCATCATTTTTTTTCTTCCTTTCTCATTCTGTTTCAAGTTCAGCATCCATGGCAGAATCATGTCAAGTCTCTGATTTCTTCAACACTTAACATCAATAGTACTTGCATCAATTGATAGTGGAAAGTTTAAGTGTCCCACTCGAAAATGGTTGAGTAGCAAGGCAATTTCTGGCCACTGCACAAGCATAATGTTGGATCAAGAAAGACCGATAGAGGGGGGGTGAATATCGGAAAATGTTCGGATTTAAAAGAAAGAGCAGTTACGCAGCGGAATAAAATCAAACAACGCAAACACCAGTAGTTTACTTGGTTCGGAGCCTGGGTCGACTCCTACTCCAAGGCCCACGGTCGTTTACCGTTTACTTTGGGCAATTCTATAATGCGCAAAACGGTTACAGAGTAAGATTACAAAAATGACTGTAAATAGAAAGTTACACTCTGTTTTACCAACTCCCGGTTGTAGATCGAGTTTTGGTGCAGCGGGAGGTCGATGACGCTACGGACTTGAGTTGGGAAGTTCCTGGAGCAGAGCGTAGTCGTCAGAGCGTTTGGAAGCGTTGAATGAAAGTGGTGGTGAAGCTCGGGGTCGAGGGGTGCTATTTATAGCACCTAGGGGCGCCCTGGTCGTCGAGGGCGCCCTGCCACGTGTCTCCCGATCCGTGCTTCGCTCGGTCAAGAGTTATCGCACCGGAATAGGGATGAGGTTTGACCTCTGGGGCGCCCTGGTCGCTAAGGGCGCCTTGGTTGACCCGGTCTTCTCGGCTGGATTGAGTTGAAGCTTCGCAGAGAGAGCTGGAGGCGCCTTGGCTGCTGAAGGCGCCTTGGCTGCTGAAGGCGCCTTCGCTGCTGAGGGCGCCTTGCCCAGTAAGCAGCTGAAGCCTATTTTGCTTCGCTTGGTTCTGGTTCACCTTGAGGGCGCCCTGGACACTTAGGGCGCCTTACTCAGCTGTTGCCTCACTCCTTTGAGGCTCTCTGAGTTGCAGACACACGTCCCTTTGGTCCTGCATCAAGGGTTAGTCCAAAACACAACAAAACAATAATTTTATACAGTCTTAGCTGTCTTGGTTCTGACTTTGGTCTCCAAAATGGAGCCCTAGGTCGAACCGACGCCTAATGTTCCCTTAAGGGGAATGCGTCCTCACCTACTCCTCTCGGGAGAATTTACCTGGTGCCAACCGGATCCTCCAGTTGGACTTTTGCCCGGCAGCCCTTCGCCAGGTCTTGGTTTTCGCCTAGCAGCCCTTCGCCAGGACTTGGTTTTCGCCCAGCAGCCCTTCGCCAGGTCTTGAGTTTCGCCCAGCAGCCCTTCGCCAGGACTTGGTTTTCGCCTAGCAGCCCTTTGCCAGGACTTGGTTTTCGCCCAGCAGCCCTTCGCCAGGTGCCTAGCATCCCTTCGCTAGGACTTGGTTTTCGCCCAGCAACCCTTCGCCAGGACTTGGTTTCCTGACAGCCCATTGTCAGGTGCCTAGCAGCCCTTCGCTAGGACTTTGTTTCCTGCACTCTCAAGCAGCATTGTTAGATACCAAACAACCCTTAACTTTGAATCCTTTGCCAATATCAAAACAAGGTTCGATCTGGTGCTTCCTGCACCAACACATAACTCTGCTGTCTCTTCAGAAATTTTGATCTCTGATCAGCAATCCTTGCATTGTTTTCCATTCAGATCAGTTCAGCTCATTCCCATTTCTAATCTACACAAACTATTTTGGCACATAAATTCTTTTCTTCACTTGTAAAATTGGCACAGATTTTTTTTTCTCTTTCTCTCGCCACTTTGGTTCTTTTGTTTTGCTTTTCTGTTTTTCTCTTTTGGTTCAGTTATGTTGTGGCCATGCTTCAATTCCTCATCCGAACCAGCTCTAACCAGCACTTTCGTGAGCTTCAAGTGGACTGATCATCACATTTGGCACAAAGAAGTGGCAGCTCCAAATAGCAGATTTCCTTTCTTTTTGCTTGCGTACCAATATTTCTCATTGCAGATTTTCTTTATAAAGGCTCCACTTGAATTCGGCACTGCCTATTGATTTCCAAAATCAAAATTTTAGTTTGATATGATACTAAACTGTGCTTATTGCAGAAATTTGATTTGTTCTTCTTTGGGTTCTTTGCATTTTAGATTCCATCTTTTGATACTCTCCTAGGCTACTGCTCTTCCACTTTAGCTCAGATTTCTTTCACTTCTTCACTGAATTCACTTGGCACAGAATTTCTGCATTGGGTTCAAGTTAACACAGCTACAAATCATCTCTGCATCTTTTGATACTCTCAGCTCGTGCTAGTTTCTGTCAAACTTACAGCCTTCAATTCAGTCTTCCAACAAAAGGTTGCTGATCTTGACTTCCCAACTTTTGAGCCAAACCAATTTCGGTCCCAAGTTGATACAAACTTGTGCAGAAATTTCTTACATGGAATACAACCTTCTGATTTTTTTTTCTTCAGCTGCATTTTACAATCTAATTCCTCCAACTCAGCTTCAACAACAGTCCTTCATGGTTTAGAACCTTGCAGCTTACTCCCTTTTTCAGTTTGCATCATTTCAGAAGCTCTCAGATGCAGCACTCGGCAGCAAACCTTGCATTGTTTCAGTTCAGAACAGTTCAAGGTCTGCTAGAATTGAATCCTTTTCTTCCCTTTTTGCACCAATTTCTGCCTTGCGTGCCAATTTTTTTTTCTTCTCTGCAGATTTTTTTTCCTTCTTCTCAGCCGAATGCATAGATTTGTCCTTCAAATCAGCTGCTGGCTTCTGATTTTGGTTGCAAAACAGCTGCCCTTGCAATGCAGTTCCGAATTTCCAGCTTTAGATTTCTCAGCCTTTGCTCAGTTTTTCTCAGTTTTAATTCAGATTATGTTCAGCTGCAAATTCAGCTCTAGCAGATTGTTTCTGATTTCTTAAGCAAAGACAAACTGCAAGCAAAGAAAAACTGCAAGTCCCAAACATTTCTGCCCTAAAATAGTTTCATTGCAAAAATTTTCCTTCACTTTGGCACAAACAATTTTTCTCACTGTTTTCTTCTTGGATCTTCAATTGATGATGAAAACTCTAGATGCTTCAATTGATTTCCATCCTTAACCACTTCTTCTTGCTCATTTTTGACACCAAACTCACTCAAAATGTAATTGTTTCCATCCTTCCATTACAAAAATTTTTTCTTTTTGGATCGAAATGCCTTCTTGATACAAAACTTTTCCAAAACACTAATCACTCCCCCACACTTAAATCTTTGTCCGTCTTGGGCAAAGTAGCATCAAGAAAACATCCCAAGCAAACAAATCCATAGAAAAATGGGGTTAAGAGTAGGAAAATAGAAAGGAAAATTGAAAAGAGTATGTATCAAGTATGGTCATTGCTAAGAATAACATGGAAAAGGGAAACAAATTGATAATCCTTCATAGATGTGATCCAATCATCGAAATATGGTTTTGAAAGAACCTAAGCAAGTTCTAGAGTACAATAACATATGTGTATCACAAAAGTAAGGCTAATTCTCACTAGGCAAAAATAATTCATCTCAAGTCCTCAATTAAGACTCTAAAGCAAAGTAGTACTCAAGCATCCAAGAATTCATCCATGAGCTTAAACCCTAAGTTTTGACAACCAAATTTAATTTATTTTCAAAAGACTCTAAAATGCTATGGAGATAACTTAGAGGGATACATTTATTCACTAAGAGCAAAAGTGATAAAAGAAATAACATGGCATTTACAATGACTTTTATTCATGTTATGTTTCCTAAGAATTTATTATCCACTATTCACTTCAAAAAGAGAAACAATTTATTTCTAGAAACATGAAAATGATATGTACAATGAAATGAAGTGTAGAGAAAGTGAACTCCCCTTAAGTTGGGTAGATAGCTTCGTTCATGTCCAACCCATCCACCTCTAGCTCCTTTAGTGCTTCAAAGTACTTTTTGAGCCGGTGGCCATTGACTTTCCAAATAAAACCATTAGATGCATCTTGAATTTCCACAACACCATAAGGAAAAATATTAGTTACAATAAATGGACCATCCCACCTTGACCTTAATTTACCTATTATCAACTTGAGCCTTGATTTGTACAATAATACCTTGTCACTAATTTGGAAATCTTTCTTCACAATGTGCTTGTCATGGAAGTTCTTGGTCTTCTCCTTGTAGATCCTTGAATTTTCAAATGCTTCTAGCCGAATTTCTTCAAGTTCTTGGAGTTGTAATTTTCTCTCTTCTCCCGTCTTGGTAGCATCGAAATTACAAGCTTTCACCGCCCAATATGCCTTGTGCTCTATTTCCACGGGGAGGTGACAAGCTTTCCCATATACCAAGCGGTAGGGTGACATGCCAATCGGTGTCTTATATGCTGTTCTGTAGGCCCAGAGTGCGTCATCTAGTCTTTTGCTCCAGTCTTTTCTAGTGGGCCCAACTGTCTTCTCTAAAATGAATTTGATCTCTCTGTTTGAAATCTCAGCCTGTCCATTTGTTTGGGGATGATAGGATGTAGAGACTTTATGTGCCACCCCATATTTACTCAGCAGTGCCTTCATGTGTTTGTTACAGAAATGAGATCCTTGGTCACTAATTATTGCTCTTGGAATTCCAAACCTGCAGAAAATGTGTGACCTAACAAAACTACAAACAACAGAAGAATCATCAGTCTTGGAGGGAATGACCTCCACCCATTTTGAAACATAATCCACAGCAAGTAAAATATACAGATAACCATAAGATGCAGGAAAAGGTCCCATAAAATCTATTCCCCAAACATCAAAAATCTCACAGTAAAGCATAGTGTTTTGGGGCATCTCATGTCTCGCTCCTATGTTTCCAGTTCACTGACATCTATCATAATTTTTATAAAAGACATATGAATCATGAAAAAGGGTGGGCCAGTATAAACCACATTCTAGTACTTTCCTAGCAGTCCTCTGGGGTCCAAAATGCCCCCCATAAGCTGATGAATGACAAAAAGTAAGGACAGATGAAAACTCATGATCTGGTACGCATCTCCTAATTATTTGGTCATTACAAAATTTCCATAAATAAGGATCATCCCACACATAAAACTTTGCATCACTTTTTAATTTATCCTTTTGAGCCTTAGAAAATTGAGTGGGAAATACATGGGCAACAAGAAAGTTAACTAGGTCTGTATACCACGGGGTCTCACCATGCACTGCAATCAAGTGCTCATCTCTGAAATCATCATCAATGGTGGTAGGAGATCCATCTCCTTCAAGTCTGCTCAAATGATCTGCAACCAAGTTCTCTTTTCCACTTCTATCATTGATTTCCAGGTCAAATTCCTGGAGTAGGAGCATCCATCTGATCAATCTGGGTTTTGCATCAGGCTTCTTCAACAAGTATTTGAGAGCTGCATGATCAGAACAAATAATAACATGTGAGCACAATAAATAAGATCTGAATCTATCTAAAGCTCCTTTTCAGTCGTGGTGTAGTTGGCTTGGGCGGCATCTAGGGTTTTGGAGGCGTAGCAAATGACATGTGGTGCTCCATCTACCCTCTGTGCTAGAACAGCTCCCACTGCAAAATTAGAAGCATCACACATTAATTCAAATGGTAGAGTCCAATCAGGTGATGTAATAATAGGAGCTGAGGTAAGAGCCTCCCTGAGTCTATGAAAAGCTTCCTTGCATTTTTCATCAAAATGAAACTCAACATCTTTCTGCAGAAGTCGTGTCAAGAGTCGAGCAATCAAGCTGAAGTCTCTAATAAATCTGCGGTAAAATCCTGCATGTCCAAGAAAAGCACGAACATCCCGTACGCATACGGGGTAAGATAAAGAAGAAATAACACTGATTTTCGCAGGATCTACCTCAATACCTTTCCGAGAGACTATGTGTCCAAGTACAATCCCATGCTCTACCATAAAGTGGCATTTCTCAAAATTAAGAACAAGGTTAGTTTCGATGCAACGATGTAAAACCCTAGACAAATTATCTAAGCATGAATCAAAAGACATGCCATAAACTGAAAAATCATCTATGAATATCTCCATACAGTCCTCTAGCAACTCACCAAAGATACTTACCATGCATCTCTGAAATGTACCAAGTGCGTTACAGAGTCCGAAGGGCATACGTCTGTAGGCAAAAGTGCCAAAGGGGCAAGTGAAGGTAGTCTTCTCCTGGTCCTCTGGATCTATGCAAATCTGAAAATAGCCTGAAAATCCATCCAAGAAACAATAATGCAACTTCCCTGCCAGTCTCTCAAGCATCTGATCAATGAAGGGTAAAGGGAAGTGATCTTTCCTTGTGACCTTGTTGAGCTTCCTGTAATCAATGCAGACTCTCCAGGAATTCTTGACTCTGGTGGGCACTAGTTCATTGCTTTCATCTGCCACCACGGTCACTCCAGATTTCTTGGGCACCACGTGAATAGGACTAACCCACTGACTGTCAGAAATAGGGTAAATGATACCTGCCTGTAGAAGTCTAGTCACCTCTTTCTTTACAACATCCAAAATAAGTGGATTGAGTCTCCTTTGTGGTTGCCTCACAGCTTTGACCTTATCTTCCAAAAATATCCTGTGCATGCAGATAGCTGGGCTGATACCTGGTATATCTGATAAAGTCCACCCAATTACCTTCTTGTAGTGCCTCAGGACTTGTAATAATTTTTCTTCTTGTTCTGACTCCAAATGCTATGCAAAAATCATGGGAAAAGTCTGCTCCTCTCCTAAATATGCATACTTCAAATGGCCTGGTAATGGCTTCAATTCACTCTGGTCTTCTTCAGTAGAAATAAGTGATCCTTGGGGCTCTGTGCAATCCCCTACACTTTGAATCTCAAGAAAAATAGGTGATCCTTGGGGCTCTGTGCAATCCCCTACACCTAGAAAAACCTCTCCAGCTGGAAATGCGTCTGAAAAATCTTCTGAAAAATCCTCAGTCTCAGCAGTAAGTACTCTCTCAGCCTCCTCTGAATACATAGCTCCTCCCGAAAAATCAGATAAAAATCCCTCAGCCTTTAACTCTGACTGCTCCAGCTCATCAAGAATATCCATACTCATGATGGAGTGATCCTCTCTCGGATGATTCATAACATCAAAAAGGCTAAACTGAACCACCGTGTCTCCGATCTCCATGGAAAGTGTACCAGCATATACATCAATTTTGGTTCTAGCAGTCTTCAGAAATGGTCTTCCTAAAATAAGCAGAGAACGGTGTGCAAGATAATCTCCCTCCATATCCAAAATATAAAAATCTACAGGAAATATTAGCTCCTTTACCTTCACCAAAACATCCTCAATCATACCTGCTGGGTGGGTCTGGCTCCTGTCTGCTAGCTGTATCACCACACTAGTGGGCTGTAAAGGGTCTATGCCAAGCATCTGAAAGACTGACCTGGGCATCACATTTATGGAAGCTCCTAAATCAAGCATAGCATCATGGAATGTAGTGCTCCATATCTCACAAGAAACAGTAAATACCCCTGGGTCTTCACACTTCTGAGGAATGGAATGGATGAGCGATGAAACATTCTTCCCCAGGCTGACCAACTCATTTTCCTTAAGCTTTTTCTTATGAACACAAAGATCTTTCAAAAATTTGGCATACTTAGGAATCTGCTTTATCATAGTCAGCAAAGGTACATTAATCTCTACTTTACTGAAAAGTTTTACCAGTTCATTGAATTCCTTAGCCTTCTTCTCCTCTACTTGTTTTTTGGCTAGTGTTTTCGGCTGTGGAAAGTGTTGGATCGATAGACCCGATAGAGGGGGGGTGAATATCGGTATTCGTTTTTCGGAAAATTAAGAGCAAGTGCACAGCGGAAATAAAAAAACAATAACACAGAGACGCAGTCGTTTTTACTTGGTTCGGAGCCTGGGTCGACTCCTACTCCAAGGCCCACGGTCGTTGACCATTTACTTTGGGCAATTCAATATTAGGCGCAAAACATTTTACAAAGGATTACAGAATTAAGTACAGTAAACTTTTAAATAGCTCTTTTACCGACGTCCGGGGTAGATTCACTTGTTCGGAGCAGCGGGACGTCGTCGGCTCGAGTTGGAGGGATTCCGGGGCGCAGAGTGTGAGCAGAAGAGCATAGAAGCATCGAGAGAATTGTTGTCCTGAAGCCTTGGTCGAGGGCCCTTTATATAGGGCCTGGGGGCGCCCGGGACGTCGGGGGCGCCCCCCCACGTGTCACACGATCCGGCAATTCCTCGGACAGCGTCTGATCCCTTTATCTTCGGGATCCACTTTGACCGGGGCGCCCGGAGCGCTCGGGGCGCCCGGATTGACCGGGTCAAAGCGTTATCCGCTGGCTTCTCTGGCTTCTCGATCAAGGCATGCGCATGGGGGCGCCCGGGACGCAGGGGGCGCCCGGGAGCAGCGGGGGCGCCCGGGAGCACGGGGGCGCCCCGCCCAGTAGCTGTTCGAAGCCTTTTTTACTTGACTTGTTTTGTATGCACCTTGGGGGCGCCCGGGACACTCCGGGCGCCCTACTCAGCCATTGCCCCACTCCTTTGAGGCTTTCTGAGCTGCAGACACACGTTCCTTCGGTCCTGCATCCAGGGTTAGTCCAAAACACAATAAAACAATAAAGTATTAGATTATACAGCCTTAGCTGTCTTGGTTCTGACTTTGGTCTCCAAAATGGAGCCCTAGGTCGAACCGACGCCTACTGTTCCCTCGACGGGGAACGCGTCCTCACCTACTCCTCTCGGGAGAATTTACCTGATGTCACCCGTTCCTCTGGTTGGACTTTTGCCTGACGGTCCTTTGTCAGGTCTTGGATGCCGAGCTGCCCTTCGCCCGGTGCCTAGCATTCCTTCGCTAGGGCTTTTGACTCTGGCATTCCTTCGCCAGTGCCTGGCAGTCCTTCGCTAGGGCTTCAGTCCCAGGCTGTCCTTCGCCTGGCGCCTAGTAGTCCTTCGCTAGGGTTTTTGACTCTGGCATTCCTTCGCCAGTGCCTAGCAGTCCTTTGCTAGGACTTTTCACTCTGGCATTCCTTCGCCAGTGCCTAGCAGTCCTTCGCTAGGACTTTTCCTGCACACTAGACTAACTTGTTAGAAAACAAGTAAGACTTAACTTTTGACCTCTGTTGCCATTATCAAAACACAGGTTTGACTTGGGTGCATTCTGCACCAACAATCTCCCCCTTTTTGATTTATGGCAACCCTAGTTCAAAAAGTTAAGTTTAAGCAAGCATGAAAAAGGTTAAATTTTGTTCCCTCCCCCTGGAAGGAATCTCCCCCTAGATTTTTCAAAAATTCATGGGGTTAAAAAAAACTTTACTTGTACTTTGAAAAACTTAAGGTTTTAGGTACTTAGAAATAACTTAAGTTAAAAGTACATAGGAAGGTTTTTGAAGCATGATTTTAGAGTACTTAAAAAGTTTGAAGCTTTAAGTTTTAAGGTACTCAAAAGTTTTGAAAATATTAGCTTAAGTACTTTTGTAGGATTTTAAAAAGCTTAAGTACTTAGTAGGATTTAAAAAGCTTAAGACACTTTGAAAAACTTAAGTACTTAATAATTTTGAGAAACTTAAGTACTTAATAAATAAAGTACTTTTGGAAAACTTAAGTACTTAATAATTTTGAAAAACTTAAGTACTTGATAAATAAAGTGCATTTGGAAAACTTAAGTACTTAATAACATTGTACTTATACAGTTTTGAAAAAACTTAAGCTTAAAGTACTTAAAAATTTTGACAAGCTAAAGAAGAAAATTTTGAAAGACTTGAGTACTTAGCAAAATTTTGAAAGCTTAAGTAAAAATTTGAAATCTTTAAGAACCTAAGTACTTTAGTCAATTTTGAAAAGCTTAAGTATTTTTGAAAATTTTTGACTAAAGGATAAGAAAATTTTTGAAAAACTTTTTGAATAAAGGATAAGAAAATTTTTGAAAAACCTTTTTGAATAAAGGATAAGAAAATTTTTGAAAACTTTTTGAATAAAGGATAAGAGTTTCTGATAGAAAAAAATAATTTTACTCTATCCTTTCCTATCTCTCCCCCTTTGCCATATATCAAAACAGATAATTATAGCAGAAATATGATTGCATAAAGGAAATAAGTAGGATTTATAATTAGAAATAAGATTGCTGTACTGAACCAATTTATAATTAGATTTAACCTAAATCAGTCAATTTTCTCTTTAGGGACCTGTCTAACTCAATCAGCTACTTACTAACTGTTATAAACAGTAGTTTTTGCTAGGGTTAGTCAAGTTAAGTGTTTTTGTTCAAGTTTGATTTTCTAGACTTGACACTTAACTTGATTGCTGTGAAATTTGTATTTAGTGCCCCAATTACTGCAGATGCACTGACTTAAAGCATCTTGAATTAAGGCAAAGACCTAAGCATCTCAACCCTTTCTAGGTTATCAACCAAAGTGCCCTAAGGTGCTTGTGAGATGTTGGCTTCTAAGTCTATAGGTGCATGCAGTTCTAGGGTTAGGGCCTAGGCTAAGTCCATTTTCGAAAAAGCCCTAGTTTTGAAAGGGGATAGTTTTGAATTAAAAATAAAACTAAGTCGAAAATGAAAGCTGATTTTGAAATTAAGTAAAACAGTTTTTCAAATTCTATTTTTAGAAAAAAATTTTAAATCAAGTAGTGCAGAAAGAAAGTTAATCTATTCTACAGAACACAATCCTAAATGCCGAATTGACAAGAAACTAGTAATTATAAGCTAGTCAACATTGAATAAGGCAGGTACTCAAGGTTCAATATAGTCATACAGTCAAACTCAAGTCAACCCTACTGAGTAGGGGCAGTCAAATAGGTACTAGTACACTACTAATCAAATCTAGGACGAGGGACCGGGATGATCAGGTTGGCCAGGCTGCCATGCATCGAATCAAGCCATTATCTCAACATATCGTGCATCAGCCACTTCTCGATCGGCTCGACGAGCGTCCATCTGCTCTATATGATAGGCCTCGACCTCCTCTCGGAGACTCTGTATCTGTGTCTCCATACGGGTCACTCTCTGGTAGAGTGTCGGTGGAGCGGGCTCGTCGATATGCGCTTGGGCTGCTGCCGCTACATCTCCAACATCAACGTCTACCTCCTCGTCAAAGTCGATCGGAGCCCCGGCCTGCTATCGTCTCCAGCTCAGAACCCCGGTGGCCGATACCTCTAGACCCGCTAATGAGAAGTTCCTAAATCCTATTTCGTCAAAGTCGGTCATAGCGGTTATTTCACCCAAGATTATGTCACGACCGTGATGATGAAGGAGAGAAGTGATGATGTGACAGTATGGAGTGCGTACTCGTCCCTGAGTCGTGACACTGGACGCATGCAGAATGGTATGAAACATATGGAGTCCGATGTCTATATTAAGGTGATGGACTAGGGCATATAGAAGGAAGGCATGAAAGGGTCGCATAGTGCCAAGATCTCTGGTGGAGAGTGGTAAGATACAGCGGACCAGGACTCTATACAAGGCATAGTCCTGTGCCTGAAGTTCAACGGCTTGGAAACGTCTATTTGCGGGGAGGTCTGCCCTATAGAAATAGGAGTGGATGATATCTAGGGTAACGTCTGAGTAGGGAGGATCAAATGGGAGGTTCCTAGGAGGATAGCAGTAAAATGTGGACTGAGAAGGTCGTAGTCCTAGGAATCGGTTCAACAAAGTAGGGGTGATAGACAGAGGTATCCCTTGGACAGTAGTGTGAAACATTAGATTGTCTTGTCGAATTAAGTTGTTGTAAAATTCTGCACATAAGGTTTCATTAATGGTATGAGTGCAGAAGACAAGATTATCTAATTGATAGAAGTTGATAATGTTCATGGCGACGGGACATGATTGGGTAAAGAAGTGCCTATTTAGATAGCTTGTTTTAATAGGCTTGTAAATGGTTTGAGTAAATTTATTACATAATTCTAGTGCAGGAAATCTAGGGTCCGGACTAGGTTCGGCACCGGGGTTGGTCGGGTTTGGTCGGCGTCTTCTAAGTTAAGGAGATTAAAGGAAGCATAAAGATAATGCATTAAAAATAATTTAAATGCAAGAAAAATAAATAGTAATTATACCGGGCAGCTCGGGGAGGCATGGTTGAAGATGAGGACTTGCAAGATCTCCTTGGAGGGAAAGAAGTGAAGAAGGAAGTTGAGTTTGGTGTGGGAAGAGAGGGGAATTCGGGTGCCTTATATAGGCATACCATCGGGGGCGCCCGGGAGCTTCCGGGAGCCCTGGTCAGTGCTTGCTGCCAAAGGCAGAGAATCGGCTGGTTGGGGGCGCCCGGGACAGCCGGGCGCCCTCAACAGGGTGCTTTTGCAGCTTTTGCTGCATTGGAAGTGATGGGGGCGCCCACGTGATTCCGGGCACCCTGGTCAAGGGCAAGGCAGCTTTTCTGTCTTGGGGAAAGAAAAGGCTGTTGAGGGGGGCGCCCGGGTGGTCCCGGGCGCCCGAAATAGTATAGGAAAAGACAAAATTTTGTCTTGTTATCATTTGACCATGGTTTAATCGGTTTGACCATGGTTGGAATTGATTTGACTGTTTTGACTATGGTTTAACTGCTTTGACCATGGTTTGACTATGTTGACCATGGTTTGACTATGATCTTAAATACAAAATTATCTCATACTATAGGCATCAAAAGAATTTCCAATCTTAATCTTACTGTCTCACCCAGTCTAGGGTTTTCAACCACGTTAGCCTTATAGGTTTCGTGAGACAGGTTTTGATAGTTAAGATTTTTTTTTTTTTTTTTGAAAAGCATGGTTTATTTTGAAGACTTAATTAATTTTAAAAACAATTAAATTTCCTCCTTTTTTTTAAAAAAAACTTAATTAATTTTGAGAAGATATTTAAATCTACAAATAACTGAAGTTTTGTGTTAGATTCGAATTTGACAAAAAAAAATAATTTGAATTTGAATTTCAAAAATTAGCTTCCAGGTCTTGGCGAGGCACTAGGCCTTCTTTGGTCGTAGCCTTATGGGATCATCCACCCTTTCCTTGACAAAGCCTTTTAATGAAATTTCATTTTCAAAATTATTCTTTGAAAAAATTCTAGTCTAACTAGTTTGGGTCTTGGATCGGTAGCTTCGGCTAGTTCCGCCAAATTGGCTTCCCTAACGTACTATCATCTCACCTCCACCCAATACTATGTTGTCAAGTTTCTGTTAGGTGTGTTTGGTCCTTATACTAATCATTCCTAAATCTAAGCATGGTAAATTGTAGAAATTTAAATAAACAATCAATCAAACAATTTGCAATCAAGAATTAAAAAAAAATTATCTAACAATAAATATTGTTTTCAGTTTGGCTCCCCCTGGACTAAAGCCACGGTGATAGTTAGGCAAGATGTGAATCTTGTCCCTGGGAATCCAATACTGATTTGATCCAGTTGGTTTGTTCAGGTATAGTTTAGGTACCCATGCCTGAATTTTACCTCTGGACTGATTCAGTACAGCATAGTAAGATCTTTGCCGGGATTTGGTTCTGTAGCCAAGTCCGGATCGATTTAGAACTGATTTATGTTTCCCAAGGATCATGTCAAGACCCTTGGAACCAGATGTAAATCTTTCTAAAGCTGATCTAAGATCCTTAACCTGAGTTTACAGGGAGGAGTTTTCCTTTTCAAGTTTTTCAACTTGAGTAGGAGTTCCTTCCTGAACCTTCTCGGTTAAGGGTTTAGAGTCAGCTCCCTCTTTCAGGAGTTTTACTTCCTGTCGGAGGGATTCGACTCGGAGTTTGGCTTTTGCCAAATCTCGGGAAAGAAATGAAATTAATTCACTTAATTGACATCTATTAAAACCAGTTACCTTAATCTCGCCATCTTCTGTAAAGGTCAGCTCGCCGTCGTTCTGTTCTGATTCTGACTCAGTCTCGACTTTTTCTGAGGCGGTCAAGGCTAGTAGGTTTGATTGGGGTGCTTCTTCTTCTTCTTCTGAGGAAGACTCGTCCCAGGTTGCTTGTAGTGCTTTCTTTCTTCTCGTCTTTTTAGTCTCCTTTAGGTTAGGACACTCTGACTTGTAGTGGCCCTACTTCTTGCACTCGTAGCAGGTTACGTTGGGCTTGTTTGCGGGTTCAGCTGGTTCGTCCTTTCTTCGGCTGATTTTCCGTTTGTTGGTTCGGTTCTTCAGCTCCTTGTAGTAGCTTCGGGCCAGTCGACCAGCTTGGTTTGATCTCCTTCTTCGTCTTCTGAATCTGAGTCTGAGTTAGACTCGGGTTCAGGTTCAGGCTTCTTCTTTGTTGTCCTTCCAGTTTTTCCTGCAACAAAAGCAATACCTTTCTCGACCATATTGGTGTTAGTTTGTTCGTGCAGTTCTAGTTCGGAAAATAATTCATCTAATTTTATTTTTGAAAGATCCCTTGAGACCTTGTATGCATCTACCATCGATGCCCACAAGGTGTTTCTAGGGAAGGCGTTTAAGGCATACCTTATTAGGTCACGGTTTTCAACCTTGTGACCTATCGTGTGAAGACCGTTCATCAACTCTTGGATTCGTGCGTGGAGCTGGGCTGCTGTTTCGCTGTAGGCCATCTAGATTGTGTAGAGTTTGTTTAGAAGCAGATCCCTCTTGCTTATTCGAGTATCTAATGTCCCTTCGTGCAGCTCGATCAATTTTGCCCAAAGCTCCTTCGCACTGTTGAAGGGGCCCACGCGGTTCAGCTCCTCTTTTGTCAATCCGCACTGGAGAGTCTGAGTTGCTTTTGCGTCGGCTTCTATCTTACGCTTCAGAGCGGTGTCCCATTCTGAGTAGCTTTGAGGAAGTCCTTCGGCATTTTTGGGGATCTCCAGACCGGACTGGATGATGATCCACATGTCCACCTGAGTTTTCAGGTGGACCTCCATACGACTTTTCCAGTAGGAAAAATCTTCTCCACTGAAAAGTGGAGGTCTGGCGGTGCTAAATCTCTCTTGCATGGCCATTTAATCTGAGAAAGAAAACTAGAAAAGAATATCCCAAGACTTGGTCTTGGATTAGTAGTGCGGGATATGAGGAAAAAAAATTCGAACGGAAAAAATATTTAAAAATTCGAATTTTAGGAAAAGAAATCAAAATCCGAAAAAGAAAATTTTCAAACAGGTGGTTGCACCAAGTTTGAACTTCCCCGCTCTGATACCACTTGTTGAATCGATAGAACCGATAGAGGGGGGGTGAATATCGGTATTCGTTTTTTGGAAAATTAAGAGCAAGTGCATAGCGGAAATAAAAAACAATAACACAGAGACGCAGTCGTTTTTACTTGGTTCGGAGCCTGGGTCGACTCCTACTCCAAGGCCCACGGTCGTTGACCGTTTACTTTGGGCAATTCTATATTAGGCGCAAAACAGTTTACAAAGGATTACAGAATTAAGTACAATAAACTTTTAAATAGCTCTTTTACCGACGTCCGGGGTAGATTCACTTGTTCGGAGCAGCGGGACATTGTCGGCTCGAGTTGGAAGGTTTCCGGGGCGCAGAGTGTGAGCAGAAGAGCGTAGAAGCGCCGAGAGAATTGTTTTCCTGAAGCCTTCATCGAGGGCCCTTTATATAGGGCCTGGGGGTGCCCGGGACGTCGGGGGCGCCCCCCCACGTGTCACACGATCCGGCAATTCCTCGGTCAGCGTCTGATCCCTTTATCTTCGGGATCCGCTTTGACCGGGGCGCCCGGAGCGCTCGGGGCGCCCGGATTGACCGGGTCAAAGCGTTATTCGCTGGCTTCTCTGGCTTCTCGATCAAGGCATGCGCATGGGGGCGCCCGGGAGCAGCGGGGGTGCCCGGGAGCACGGGGGCGCCCCGCCCAGCAGCTGTTCGAAGCCTTTTTTACTTGACTTGTTTTGTATGCACCTTGGGGGCGCCCGGGACACTCCGGGCGCCCTACTCAGCCATTGCCCCACTCCTTTGAGGCTTTCTGAGCTGCAGACACACGTTCCTTCGGTCCTGCATCCAGGGTTAGTCCAAAACACAATAAAACAATAAAGTATTAGATTATACAGCCTTAGCTGTCTTGGTTCTGACTTTGGTCTCCAAAATGGAGCCCTAGGTCGAACCGACGCCTACTGTTCCCTCGACGGGGAACGCGTCCTCACCTACTCCTCTCGGGAGAATTTACCTGATGTCACCCGTTCCTCTGGTTGGACTTTTGCCTGACGGTCCTTTGTCAGGTCTTGGATGCCGAGCTGCCCTTCGCCCGGTGCCTAGCATTCCTTCGCTAGGGCTTTTGACTCTGGCATTCCTTCGCCAGTGCCTAGCAGTCCTTCGCTAGGACTTTTCACTCTGGCATTCCTTCACCAGTGCCTAGCAGTCCTTCGCTAGGACTTTTCCTGCACACTAGACTAACTTGTTAGAAAACAAGTAAGACTTAACTTTTGACCTCTGTTGCCATTATCAAAACACAGGTTTGACTTGGGTGCATTCTGCACCAACAGAAAGGGTAAAGGAACGCTAAATTCATCTTCTTTGGCCGGAAGTGGAGAGGTTGAAATTTTAGTGGTTGTCCCTTGCGGTGTGGTGGCTATAAAATCTGCCTCGGCACTGATTCCTTCTCCGTTTTCTACCAAAATTGGAGGATTGCTTGAGGAAGGAGTTGGGAACGGGTTAGGGTTGGAACCAACTGAATTTGAAGTCGTTTCATGGCTGTTTTGGGCTGGAATTGAAGGTGCTGTCCGGTTTTCTGAAATTTCAGCTCTTGGACCATTTTGAGATGATGTAACCTTCCCACTCCTCAAATAAATAGCACTCACGTTTCCTTTAGGATTAGGAACAGTTTGGGAAGGGAGTTGACTTGATCCTTGAGCTTGACTTTGATTAATCCCACTAGCCAATTGCCCCATTTGCCTCTCGAGGTTTTGTATGGTGGGAAACATTTGTTGTTGCAGTTGCTGTAAAATCTCCATCATTTGTTGTTGCTGCGCATTTCCTCCACTTGAGCTCCCATAGCCTCCTTGGTTAGCATAGTTCCTTGACTGACCTTGAAATGATGAGGTAGTAGGCTGAAATTGTTAAACTTGCTAAGATCCTTGAAAATGTGGCTGTTGGGGCTGATAGGAGGGTAAAATTTGCTGTTGATAGGGCTGATTAGAGGGCTAACATACTTAGAAACCTTGCTGGGCGTTGTAGCCTTGAAAGTTCTGATTTTGAAATGAAAAATTCTGTTGTGAGGGCTGATTTTGCATAGGCTGAAACCCTTGATTGTAAGGTTGGAAATTCTGATTAAAAGGCTGTGAGAGCTGGAAATTCGGTTGGTTTTGAGGTTGGAAAGTTGAAAACGATTGAAAACCTTGCTGCCCTTGCTGATATGGTTGGAATTGAGGCTGGAATTGTTGAAATTAGGGCTGCGGTTGCTGAATTGTAGGCTGAAAATTTGGATTTTGGGTCTGAAATTGCTGTGGCTGCTGGAATTGTGGCTGTGCTTGCTGGAAATTCTATGGAGGCTGCTGCAATTGCTGTGTTTGAGGGTTTTGTTGGTAGAAAGAGTTCCCATATTTTAGATTTGGGTGATCCCTCCAACCGGGGTTGTAAGTAGAGGTGTAAGGATTGTTTCTTGCTTGAAATTGTCCTCTTACCAATGTTGCTACTGTCTCGTCTTGTTGGAGGGTGGGACATGAATCTGAAGTGTGCTCTTGACTAGAGCAAATACTGCATACCCCTATCACTTGATTAGATTATGGAGTTGCTGAAAGATTTGAGCCTTGATTTGCATTATTAACCTTCAATTGCTTAATAAGTGATGTGATATCTGACAATGAATTCCTTATCTCTTTCTGATCAGTAGGAACTACCTGAACTTCACCCACTCCTCTGGTGGTCAATGCTCTGCTCCCAAATTGTTGTGAGTTCTCAGCCATATTAGAAATGAGCTCCCTAGCTTGAATTGGCATTTTGTTCACTAGGGCTCCTCCAGCTGCAGCATCTATCATAATCCTGTCCATCTGCAGCAATCCCTCATAAAAGTACTGAATCAAAAGCTGCTCACTGATCTGGTGTTGTGGGCAACTTGAACATAATTTATTGAATCTTTCCCAGTAATCATATAGTGTCTCACCCACCACTTGCTGAATGCCACCGATACTTTTTCTGATTATTGCTATTCTGGAGGCTGGGAAATATTTTTCCAAAAATGCTTTCTTCATAGAGATCTAACTAGACACATGCCCTGTAGGTAGATAATAAAATCAATCTTTTGCTGCTCCTGTCAGTGTGAAGGGAAAAACTCTCAGCTTGATATCTTTTTCAGAAATGCCCTGAGGCTTCATAGTAGAGCATACAACATGAAACTCATGCAGGTGTCTATTTGGATCTTCTCCAGATAATCCTTGAAACTTAGGCAGCAAATTGATGAGTCCAGATCTAAGCTCGAAATCTCCAGCCAGCTCTGGATAAGGAATGCTGGAATACTGAAATGAAGCATCTGGTGCTGCGAGTTCCTTCATAGTCTTTTGGTGGTCTGCCATGATACTGCCTGAATAAGGGGGAATAGTCTGAATAGGAGGAATATCTGTAGTCTCTGAAAGAATGCCTTAGCTCCTCCTAGCTCTGAAAGTCCTCTCAATCTCAGGGTCAAATTCTTCAAGATCACCACCTGTAGACCTGGTCATAAAACCAAAACAAATCACAGTAAAAGTAGATAAAGAGATGAAACAAATAAAATCTAATCACCAGATATAACAGTAAGTACAAAAAATAAATCAAGAAAGATATGAAATAAGTGTGCAAGCAAAAATCAAACAAATCAACTAGTAGTTCCCCGGCAACGGTGCCAAAAATTTGATGGACCCAAAATAGACTGTCACGAATGTGGGTCTCAAATTTAGATATTTATAAATGTGCTGGAAACCCTTTTTGCAATCAAAATATGAAAACGTAGTAAAGGGGCCACAGGTCGTATTTTTCCAAGGGACTGTTGACGTTGTGTGATTCGAGCTTGTATTTATGTGTCGTTGATTAATTTTGGGTTTTAAATAAAATCTGGGGTTGTTTGCAATTCAGAAATGAAAGTGCAAGATAAAGAAAAGAATTTCAACTAAATGCACTAAACAAGTGATGGCAACTAAGAAATTCAACCAAGAGAAGACCTACTCAACCAAGGTAGCTAAATCGAAATTAAAAGGGAAATAAAAGTTATATAAAATGCAAATCAAAGGCTGAGCAAATGTATAAAAGCTGGGCTGGAATTTTCTGAAGCAAACTAATTTGAAAACTTGTTGGCTATGAAATTTAGTAACTAAACATTCAACAAACTTAACACAACTAGCTACAATTTCCTAAAGCAAACAATTGCAGATAAAATTCTAAAATGTTGCATGATATACTTATTGATTTCAAACACAATCATATGCCATAAAAACAGGTTAAATTCGGATGCAAATAGGTCCAAAACAGTTGGCACGCAGGGAAAACCCTTTGTGCCAAAACTAACACCAATTTCGAAAATAGTAACCTTTCAACTCAGAATTCTAAACTTATTGATTCAATTTGGAAATAAGGCTATTAGGGATGAACTATGCAAGTCTAAATGATAAGAGCTGAAATCAACAATTTAAGAAAACAAAATTCAGAAACTGAATGTGCAGAAATTAAAGATGCAGAATTTAAGGGATTAGCTACAGAATTTTTCCGCAATGGATCAAAAGCTAAGCTAGCAAATGCAAACTAAATTCAAGTAACTAATCTAGCTGCAAGGAAGCTTAAAAACTAGCAAATACTAATTTCAGAAGTTTAAAAACCTAATTAAGCTAAACAATTCAGAAAACCAATTCAAACAGCTGATACTAATTTCAGAAGTTTCCAAAACAGGACAGATTACGGCAGAAATGAAAACTACAGCTAAAACAGAATTTAAACTAAAGAAACTACTCCTCGATCCCTTCCCGAGCTCAAAATCTCCTTGGTCGTCAAGCAAGGGCTGGCCTCGAACCCCTAAGCTCAGCAAACAGTGGAAATCAGCCTCAATCGATCAACTCTGCTCAAACTGCATCAGCTGGGAGATTTCCAATCCGAACGCTTCGACCTCAGTTTGTTGAGCTGCGATGATGATTTGGAGAAGACCTGAGCTCACCTGAGAACCCCTACAAGTGGCTCAGATCATCGGAAATGGTTTGTGGCTGAGATTCAAGCGCTCGGACCACAGAGAATGCCGAAACCCTCAAACACCTCTGTTCAGATGGAAGTCAAGCTGAATTCTTGATCGAAACTGTCTTCCAAGGATTCAGATGATGATCTAAGGATGAAATCGAGGTGTTCGCGCCTCCTTGGATGAAAAACTAGCAAGCAAAACGAAGAGAAAACGAAGAAGCTACTGTTGCGGCGAAGACGCGACAGAGCTGAGCTGCGGGGAAAATTTCCTTAAGTAATTATGAATGAACGGCCCAGATTGATTTGAGAAAATCCAATGGCTGATCTTGCTCTGATTTGAGCTAAACATTGAGGATGTTGATCAGGGGTCATGATCTACCTCGTGTTATCTCGGATCCTCCAGATTTGCAACGGATGGTCCAGATCAACCCAATCATTGAATGGACGATCTAGAGCCCTCCGAGCTTGATCCAATGGTTGATTGAGCTCTGATTGGGATGAAACCTTCAGATCTTGATCATAATGCTTGATCAACCCTAACCCTAGCTCGGATTGCTTCAGATGGTCCCGGATGGCTCAGATCTAGCCGCTTTTGAATCGGACGGCCCGGATTAATCCGAAACTTGATAACTCGATCTGGGTCCTCTTCCGACTCAAGTTTGACCCAGTATGCCCTAGGTCCAGGATCCTTTCATGCCTACAAAAATAGATCAAAAATTTAGTGGCCAAATAATCCAAATATGTGCAAATTTGTAATTAAGTCCAAAATAAGAGGAAGTCCTAAAACCTAGGGAAAAATCACAATTAAGCAAGTAAAACATGGGTCAAACATGGATTTTAGCAATTAAAATAATTAACAAAATGGTACTTATCAGTGCTCTTCCTTTCTTCTTTCTCCCATTTCCTAAGGTGCTCCATCTTCTTAAGCTCTCCACTTCTTGGACATTTTGTATGATAATGCCCAAGCTCCTCGCATGTGAAACATCGAATTCTCCTTCTTCTGTTTTGAGCTTCCTCATTCCTACAACCCATATTAGATTTAAATTGAATGGATTTGGGCTTAGGAATTACCTCCTTTTTACCTAGTGGGCACTTATCCTTGTAGTGCCCCTTTTTATTGCACCCAAAGCATATAATATGCTCTTTTGACTTGACTTTGGTGGGGTTTGAAACCTTTTCTTGCTCTTGTGTGGATGAGGGTTTCTCCTCCCACTAGTACAAAAAAGACCTTTAACAACGGCTTTTAACACCGGTTGTATTAAAACCGGTGTTAAAAAAAAAGGCGGTGGCATTTTTGTAATTATTTGAACTTTAAAATACTTTTAACACCGGTTCTTTTAACAACCGGTGTTAAAAATATATTTAACTACGGTTTTATAAATAACCGGGGTCATATGTTATAATTATTTGAACTTCAAAATACTTTTAACACCGGTTCTTTTAACAACCGGTGTTAAAAATATATTTGACTATGATTTTATAAATAACCGTGCCTTCATTTTCCCTTGCCGAACCAACTTTGCCCGATTCCCTTTTTCCTCTCTTCGCCCGTGCCCTAGCCTCTCTCGCCGACTCCCCTCTTCCGTGCGCCGTCGCCAAGCGTCGCCCTCACCCACTCGCGATCTCGTCATCGTCGTCACAGGAGGCAGCGCCATTGCCGGAGTACGGGACTCGCCGTGTCATTCCCTTCTTCACGCACGCGATGGAAGCCGGAGCGCCGCCTGTTTGTCCACGCCGCCGGCCATCTTCTCCCTCTACATTCTCACCGGAGCGGAGCTCTCCCTCTTCCCGATCAGCTCTTCCTGTCTCTTCCTTTTTGGATCACCGACGCTCGATTGCCGACCGCTTCATCGATGTTGAGCTCAGCCATCAACCCCACTTCGCGGGTCCCCCACTTCGCGGGTCTCCCGCTTCATGTCTGGTTCGAGAATCAACTGCCATGGCTTCCTCCGATTTCTCACCCTCCGGTGAACTCTCTCTCACTCTCCCCTATCTCTCTCATCTGAGATTTGTGCGTTTTGCATCGAAGTCTGGTCGTCTTGATTGAGTTTTTCTTCTGAAAAGTTAATTCGATTTGCTTCGTTGCAGGAGCTTCGTCCCCCGATGGCCGATCGAGTCCAATCGCGAACACTAATTCCTCCCCTGCTCTTGAACCCGCCGGGCGTAGCAGCCGGCGACGGAGCTTGTAGGTGGGGAGTCTTTGGACATCGACGCCCATGACGTGTTCGACTACGATCCTGATCTCTATACCAAGATGGTTAGGTACCCGCTGGAGGTCCTGGCCATCTTCGACATTGTGGTCATGGATTTGGTCGCTAGAATTGATCCATTGTTTGAGAAACACATCCAAACTCGAATCTATAATCTCAAATCTTCCATCTGCATGAGGAATCTCAATCCTTCTGGTATATCCGCAGTGCTCACATGCTTTACCAATCTCCTATCTTTAGTATCTATTGAATGATTTAATTATTCAAATTTGAACGATCGGTTTCTATTGGTCAGACATTGAAAAGATGGTGTCTGTGAAAGGGATGATCATCCGTTGCAGCTCAGTCATACCAGACGTCAAAGAGGCTACGTTTCGTTGTCTAGTCTGCGGTCATTACTCAGATCCCATTCTTGTTGACAGAGGTAAATACATTTGGCGTGCTACTGGTATACTTAAATTCTATTGTTGTATTTCTATTATCAGCCATAATCATACCATCAACAGTAGTCATTGGAGATTAGTCGATGTGTTTAATGTGTTTTATAGTGATCAGTGATATTGGCTTACAAAGTGAGCCATCTCACATTGTTTTTCTATTCAATAGCAGTTTAGATTTTTACTATATTTATACAATCTGTGCTCTGGAAAACATGAACATGTTTGCTATATATATTTAAATTTTGTAGTTCATACTAAAGATTACATTACTATCTTGAAGATCTAGATAACACTCAACAACTCATTGATGATGCAAATTGCTTTCAAATATCTTTCTGCAAAAATAAGCCTCCTTACCTTCTTAAACATGATTTCATTTAATTTGGAACTCTGGCACTAGCTCCTGTAGAAGTCACCTAGTGCTATAGTTAATGGTCTAATCATCCTTTGATTTTGCTATCTCACAGTGATCATGGATATGGGGTTTAAACAGTTTCTAGATGTTTTCTTGTCCACTCTGTTGTGCTATTGTAGGTAGATTGTGGTTGCCATTTACCACCATTTCATCTAAAAATTTAAGTTGGCAAGATCGGTGTGATCAAATTTTGCATTTTTTAAACTATATAAGAATATAACTGGAATGCATACTTTTCAAACTAATGAGGGTCTCATTTGGTTCTTCCAAAAGAATCTACCGGATCTGGCTTGTCTGACTTACAAATTTGACTGGTTCACCTTCTCTAAATTTGTCCATATATACATAACATTTGTCTATATTTTATGCTATCTGGCAACCTAACTCAATGGTCCTCCTTTATCCAGCTTGGGACGGACCATGATGGAGTTTATTCATCATAGGAAGAGGATGATGCAGAGATTTTGGCCACCCTCAAACACCAAGTAAGCTCCAAATTGTGAATGATTGATTATATTGCTTCTCTCTCCGTAGCATTATTTGATATTTTTTCATTGGAATTTTCTCACAGTTGCTTCGCAATCGACTGGTAGCCACTGCACGCCAAAGCATGAAAAGAAATTCAAGCTTGACTCAAGTACTGTATGGAAATATGCAAGACGCTTATAAGAGATGGAATGCTTAGCTGGTCGAAGTTCTGCAACGTACTCCTCACTATTTGATCTTGGACTAGACCGTTTACTTGCAAACTCGTGTGGCAAGCTTCTACATTGTCTTTGCTTGGAAAATCACATAGCGAGTAGGAGTATAATGTGTTATTTGATTTACATTTTGCTTTTGTTGAAAGAAAAATGGATAGTTGTAAAATACATGGATTGTTTTGTTTTTGAAACTAATTGGATGTTGCATTTACTTAATTCATGGTGTGTTATTGATTATGGATAAACTATTATATTATTGTGTTCTTTTATATGTCTAGAAAAATTATAAATAAAAATAAATATGAAATTTATATAAAAAATTAAGACTTTTGACACCGGTTGTTTCTAGAACCGGTGTTAAAACATCATTTTTAACACCGGTTATTTCCAGAACCGGTGTTAAAAATGATGTTTTAACACCGGTTGTTTCCAGAATCGGTGTTAAAAATGATGTTTTAACACCGATTGTTTCCAGAACCGGTGTTAAAAATGATGTTTTAACACCGGTTGTTTCCAGAACCGGTGTTAAATCTATATATTACACCGGTTTGTTAACCGGTGTTAAAAGTCTATACTTACAATGCTGGCTGGATCAACACCGGTTCCGGAACCGGTGTTAAAAGTCGAAAATAACCGGTGTTAAAAGCCTTTTTTCCACTAGTGTCCCCCTCAATCCTTGATAGTGATACTTCTTCTTCTTCTTCGGATGAGGTAGATCCTTTTTCACTCAATGTCTCCACTTCACTTGATAATTCTCCTTCTCTTTGGTCTTCTTGGACACTTGAGCTTGTTTCTTCGGACTCCTCTACTCCTTGAGTTTGTGTCGGGTTCTCACAACACTTTTCCAATTTGTTCCATAACTCATATGCATTTTTGTAATTCCCTACATTACCCAAAATATTAGTAGGCAAAATATTGACCAAAATATTGATTACCTTCTCATTGGCCCTTGATTGTTCTTGTTTCTCCTTGGTCCAATACCTAGGTCGGAGCTTCTTTCCATGCTTGTCCTTAGGGGTCTCAAATGGTTCTTCTATCACCATTACGCGCTCCCAATCCATGCCGAGCCACATCTTCATCCTAGCTCTCCAATACTCAAAATCCTTATGATCATACGGTGGTGGTGAGTTTATATCATCCCCTAGCTTATTCTCCATCATTCCCTCTAGCTTTGCGTTGCTCCCTTGGTGGTTATTCCAATCAAGAGCGGTCCTAGCTCTGATACCAACGGATAGATCGTCTAGGCGTGCTAGAGGGAGGGTGAATAGCACTTTTTCTTCATTTTGATCTCTACAAAGTCGTTAGCGCAGCGGAAACAATAATATGCAAAGTAAATAAGAAATAAAACAATGCTAATAACCTGGTTTACTTGGTATCCACCCAAGACGGGTGACTAATCCAAGAATTCGTCGGTAGATCACTCCCCAGATAACCTCCGGCTAGCCCTCGTCGCTCCTTGTGGGTGGAGAAACCTTACCACAATCACTTTGACAATATTTGGGCACAAAAGACTACTAACTCACTTTACCCAACGAGTTTCGTCAAAGAAAATAGTAGGAAACGAGCCCCTTTAAATAGGGCTTGAATCTGAAACAGCCGCTACCAGTCGACTGCCCAAATGGCAGTCACCTGGTCCCACTCAGATTCGACCGTTATAGCATAACGTTCGAATCTGCCAGCCTGTTTCAGCCTATACCAGTCGAGTGCCTCTGGGCCAGTCGACTGGGACACACCTAAGCCTAGGGTTTTACTCCCGAGTACCAGTCTCTTCGCACTCAAACCCTCCCGGCTTAACCCCTGAGTATAAACACACATACTCAGACCCTCACAACTCAGTTGACTCTTCACCAGCAGCCTTGACTGTTGCCTTCACGTCCTCTTCATCTTTGGCCCTCGTCCCTCGGATGCGCACGCAAGCCTCTAGCTTGCCTCCATGCCACCCTTCACGTACGCCTCGAAGTTCGCATCCCTCGGCTCATCATCCCTGCTATCCAACTATCCCTCGGATGCGCACGTAAGCCTCCAGCTTACCTCCATGCCATCCTTCACCTGAAGACATCAACCAAGTCCATGTGTACCTGTACACCTGCACACTCATGTACACATATGAGAACAACACAAATCCTAACTTAACCATATTGCCCACACATCAAAATATCATGATCTTCGAGATCATCTCAGGGCCAATTGCCCAACACATCTCACAAGCACATTAGGACACTTTGATTGATAACCTAAACTGGGTTGAGATGCTTAGGTCTATGCCTTGACTCAAGATGCTTTAAGTCAATGCATCCAGAGTAGTTGGGGCAATAAATGCATTTGAACAACAATCAAGCTAAGTGTTCAAGCTTAGAAAATCGAACTTGATCAGATCACTTAACTTGACTAACCCTAGTGAAAGCTGTTGTTATATAATAGTTAGTAAGTAGCAACTAGGTTAGACAGGACCCGAACAAGTTCAATTTAGTTGGTTTGATTCTTTTTGTTGCTTGTGTTGGTGACAGAAGCATCAAAGTCGAACCTATCTTTTGATAATAGCAAAGGGTTCAGAAGTTAAGAATTGGTTGTGATCTAACAAAGTTACTAACTGTGCAGGAAAGTCCTAGGTACACTAGGCACTAAGTCCTAATTCATTGAATTGGGCACTAAGTCCTGGCCGCGGGATGGGCAACTAAGTCCTGACGTAAAGTTAAGCAATAAGACCTGGTGAGTGAAGCTGGGCACTAAGACCTGGTGAGTGAAGCTGGGCACTAAGACCTGGTCAAGGACTGGGCACCGAAGACCTGGTGAGTGAAGCTGGGCACTAAGACCTGGTTGTGGACTGGGCACTGAAGACCTGGTGAGTGAAGCTGGGCAAAAGTCCAACCGAAGGAGTCGGTTGGCAAAAGGGTAAATTTTCCCGAGAGGAGTAGGTGAGGACGCGTTCCCCGTAGGAGGGAACATTAGGCGTCGGTTTGACCTAGGGTTCAATTTGGGAGACCCAAAGTCAGAACCAAGACAGCTTAGACTGTAAATAATGTTTAATATATATTGTATATTTACTTCTTGTGTTTGGAACTAACCCTAGTTGTAGGAAATGAAGGGACTGTGTTTCTGCAGCTCAGGCGCCTCATTGGAAGGAGGCGCCTCATTGGGCTAGGCGCCTGTATGGATACAGGCGCCCCAGTGCAAGGTCAAACCAAGACCATCGAATCAAACTGCCACGAAAGCCTTTAGATCAAGTCAAGCTAGGCGACTGTGTTAACACATGCGCCCCAGTCAGCTCAGGTGCCTCAATGAAGGGGATAAGCACTGACCGAGCCTGCGGATTAGAGTTCGCGCAGGAGAGGTGATAAGTACTATTTTGTTGATTATATCAAATTCTAAAATCCATGTTTAACCCATATTTTACTTTCTTAATATTAAATTTATCCTAGGTTTTATGAATTTCTTCTATTTTGGACCTTATTGTAAATTTTGATACATTTGAATTATTTTGCCACTAAATTGTTGATCTACTTTTGTAGGCTTGGAAGGATCATGGACATAGGTCATGATGGGTCAAACTTGAGTCAGAAGTGGACGCGGATTGAGTGATTAAGAATCGATTAATATGGGTCGTCCGATTCAAAAATGGTTAGATCTAAGCCATCTGAGAACTTTTGATGCAATCCGAGCTAAGGGTAAGGCTAATCAAGCACTCAGGTCAAGATCTGAAGGTTTCATCCAAATCAGAGATCATCTAGCCGTTGGATCAAGCTCAGGAGGATCTAGACCATCCATTCAAAGATTAGGTTGATCTGAGCCATCCGTTGCAAATCTGGAAGATCCGTGCTACTGAGAGGCAGATCCTGACCCTTGATCAAGATCTGGAAAGTCTGATTCAAATCTGAAGAGATCTAGCCGTTGGATGGAGTTAAGTGAATCTCGACCGTTCATTGCTAAAACTATATTAACTGCTCCCTCTACTCAGATCGGCTTGTCGCGTCTTCGCCGAGCTCAGTTCTTCGCTTTTTTCCACTGTTCTTCATTCTCTTTTTCAAATCTCTTCATTTGAGGGCGTGACCACTTCGATTTCAACATTGGATCAAGATCTAGATCGTCGGGATGAAGTTTCTGTGAAGATTCCAGCTCCAATTCGCCCAAGAACAGAGTTGATTGAGGGTTTCATCAACTCTGCCCTGCAACTGATCGGATCTCGATTTTGTACCACTTTTCATCATCTGAGCAATTCGGAGGGTTCTCTGGATTGTTCTAATCGTCTCCAAATCATCACCGCAGTTCTACACCGCGAGATCGAGGAGATCGGATGGGTTTTTCAGCTGGGAGCAGAGTTTGGGTTTGAATCGATCACTGAGTCGAATTCTTCCGTGATCTGTTGAACTAGGGGGTTCTTGTCTCACTCTTGTGTGACGGCAAGAAGATTTTGAGCTAAGGAAGGGATCGAAGCTTTATTTCTTTGTTGAATTTCATTTCTGCACTTTAGTTTCATATCTGAACCTTAATTTCTGCGTATCAATCTTTTCTGAACTTTGTATCAAGTGGACTTAGTTTTCTTTTTTGAATCGTTTTTGCCTTAATTAGTTTTCAATTCTGCAAGTCAATTAGTAGGTTGCTTGTTTAGTGAACATTGCTCTTGATATAAGCTAGCTTTGCATTTAATTACCTGTTTGCGTATCAATTCATTTCTGTAAAAATTTAGCTTCATTTCTGAACTCTAGTTTTCATTCCTGCAAGTTTTAGTTTACCAGTTCCTGAAGTTCGTATCAAGTAAACATTAGTTCTTCTTAATCTTTTCTGAATAGCAGCTTTGTGCACTCAAATTCAGCTTACCCTGTTTGGTTCTGCATGTAAATTGTTAGCTGCCTTTCTGCATTCGAGTTCTACCTTGTTAGCTGCATTTTTGAAGTTTGTATCAATCTAAGCATTAGCTCTTTTGAATCTTTTCCGAAGTTAGATTTGGGCATCGATTTCAGTTGTTTTATTGTTCTGTTTTTAGTTTGTAGCTGCATTGCTGCATTCAGATTCTGCCTTCCTTCATATCATTTCTGCATCAGGTTTGTCTTTGATTGATTAGTCATCGGCTTAAATTCCTTCAGTAATTCTTCTTATCACTTTACCTGAAGCTTTGCCTTATAAGCTGAGTTGATTAGTTTCATTCTAAATTGTCAGTTCACAGTTTAAGCATTTAGTTTTAGCTTCGGCACATAAGCTTTCTTCCTTGCGTATCAAGTTGGCTACATTTCTGCATGTGTATCATGTTAAGCCTCAGCCCTGATTTGTATCAAGATTAACCACACATTTTACTGTACTTTTGTGCTTGAAATCAGCTTTCTTCACATTCAGTTAGTTCTAAATTTCAATCTTTAGTTCGACAATTTAGTTTGCATTTCTGCAGTTAGTATCAGTGAAGCTGCGGCATTGGAGTTCCATTGCATTTGAAATCAGTTAGTTTAGCATCAAGTTTAAAGCAAGTTTTTGCATTAGTTCCAATCGAAAATGTCAGCATTGTGTTGATTCATTTGCTTAGCATCTGGTTTTGCATTTGATATCAAATTTGTCCTCCAAGTTTGGATACTTTGCATCGGTAGATTTAAGTTCCCAATTATATGAATTCATTAGTTGGAATTACTTAGCCTAAGTTCCATAGTTAATTTTTCTTTCCTTTTCATTGCATTTTCATTTCTAATTGCAATCCAAACCCAAATCTTATTTGAAACCCAAAAATAATTGACGACACATAAACTCGAGCTTGAATCAAACAAACTTAACTAGCCCTAGGAAAAATACAATCTGTGGCCCCTTTACTATATTTTTATCTTTGCTAGCAAAAAGGGGTTCCAGCTTTACAAATATCTAAATTTGAGACCCACATTCGTGACAGCCTCTTTTGGGTCCATCAAATTTTTGGCGTCGTTGCCGGGGAACACACTAGTTGAGTTGTTTGATTTTTGCTTGTGTTCTTATTGCTATATCTTTCTTGATCCATTTTTTTGTTGTGCTTATCTCTATATCTTGTGATTTACTTTATCTGTTTCATTTTTCCATACACATTTGCTGCGATTTGTTTATTTTATGACCAGGTCAGCAGGTGGTGATCTTGAAGAATTTGACCCTGAAATTGAGAGAACTTTCAGAGCTAGGAGGAACCAAGGCATAAATTCAGAGGCTATTGATATTCTTCCTCTTCAGACTATTCCTACTCATTCAAGCATCATTATGGCAGACCACCAGAAGACCATGAAAGAACTTGCAGCACCAGATGACACTTGTCAATATTTCAGCATTGCTTATCCAGAGCTGACTGGTGATTTTGAGCTTAGATCTGGACTCATCCACTTGTTGCCCAAATTTCAAAGACAGTCTGGGGAGGACCCCAACAGGCACCTACATGAGTTTCACGTTGTTTGCTCCACTATGAAGCCTCAAGGTATTTCAGAGAAAGATATCAAGCTGAGGGCTTTTCCATTTTCCCTGACTGGAGCAGCGAATGATTGGTTTTATTATTTACCTACTGGGCATGTGTCTAGCTGGATTTCCATGAAAAAGACATTTCTAGAAAAATATTTCCCAGCCTCCAGAACTGCAATCATCAGAAAGAGTATATGTGGTATACAACAAGTGGTGGGGGGCACACTTTATGACTACTGGGAGAGATTTAATAAGCTTTGTTCTAGTTGCCCACAGCATCAGATTAGCGAGCAGCTCCTCATTCAGTACTTCTACGAGAGATTATTGCAGATGGATAGGATCATGATAGATGCTGCAGCTGGAGGAGCCTTAGTTAACAAAATGTCAGATCAAGCTAGGGAGCTTATTTCAAACATGGCAGAAAATTCTCAACAGTTTGGAAGCAGAGCATTGTCCACCAGAGGAGTGAATGAGGTTCAGGTGGCTTCAAATGAGCAGAAAGAAATCAAGAATTCATTGGTAGAGCTCACATCATTAATAAAGCAAACGACTCTTAATAATGCAAGCCAAAATTCCAACTTTTCGATACCTCCACAATCAATCCAAGTGATGAGGGTATGTGGTATTTGCTCTAGTCAAGAACATAATTCAGATTCATGTCCCAACCTCTAACAAGATGAGATAATAGCGGCATTGGTTAGGGGACAATTTCAAGCCTGGAATAACCCCTATTCCTCTACTTATAACCCTGGTTGGAGGGATCATCCAAATCTGAGGTATGGAAATTCTTTCTACCAACATAACCCACAACAACAACAATTTCAGTAGCCTCAACAAAATTTCTAGCAACCACAGCAATCTCAGCCCCAAAATCTGCAATTCCAGCCCCAAAATCAGCAATTCCAGCCAACATTTCAAAATTTCGAGCAACCGTTTCAAGGGAATCAACAAGGTTTCCAAGGGAATTTGAATTTTCCACAGCAATATCAATCCTTACAGCAGCAACTCCAACAACCACATCAAGGTTTTCAGCCTTGGAATCAAAATTTTCAGCCACAGAATCAAGGATTTCAGCCCGCTCAGTTTCAATCTTCACCACAACCATTCCCACTTCAAAATCAGAATTTTCAAGGCTATAATTCTTAGCAAGTTCAACCATCATTCCAGCCTAATTATCAGCCATTTTAGCAACAATTTCCGCCCTCCTATCAGCCCCAATCGTCCCAATTCCAACAATCACAGCAGGGTAATATTTTTGGCGCTTTACAAAACATCGAAAGGCAAATTGGACAATTGGCTAGTGGGATGAATCAATGTCAAGCTCAAAGATCAAGCCAGCTACCTTCTCAAGCTACTCTCAATCCAAAGGGAAATGTTAGCGCTATTACTTTGAGGAGTGGGAAGGTTACTTCAACTAAAAAGGGTCCAAGAGCAGATTTTTCTGGAAACAGGGCAGCATCTGCATTTTCAGCACCAATCAGCCCTAGAATCACTTCAAAATCAGTTGGTTCCACCCCTAGTCCGTGCTCAACTCCTTCATCAAGTAATCCTGTGATTTTAGTGGAAAATGAGGGAGAAATCAGCCCCGGAACCAACATCACAGTAGCTACATCGAGTGGGACAGCAGATCAAAATTCAGCCCCTCAAAATTCGGTTCAAGAGGAAGAAATGAGGGTGCCCCTGCCCTTTCCACAGTGGAAAATTCAAGCCAAAAGACAAGTGGAGGAGGAGAAAACCAAAGAATACAATGAGCTTGTAAAATTGTTTAGCAAAGTAGAGATCAATGTACCTTTGTTGACCATGATTAAACAGATTCCTAAGTATGCTAAGTTCCTGAAAGATTTATGTGTTCATAAAATGAAGCTTAAGGAGAATAAGTTGGTCAGCTTGGGGAAAAATGTTTCAGCACTTATTCATGTCATTCCTCAGATGTGTGAAGACCCTGGAGTTTTTACTATATCTTGTTAGATTGGGAGGACCATGTTCCATGATGCTATGCTAGATTTAGGAGCCTCCATTAATGTGATGCCCAAGTCAGTCTTCCATATGCTTGGTATAGGCCCTCTACAGCCCACTGGAGTGATGATTCAGTTAGCTGACAAAAGCCAGACACATCCAGCAGGAGTTATTGAAGATGTATTGGTAAAAGTTAAGGAGTTGATTTTCCCTGCAGACTTCTATATTCTGGACATGGAAGGAGATTATCTTGCACATAGATCCCCACTTATCCTTGGGAGGCCTTTTCTGAAGACTACCAGGACAAAGATTGATGTTTATGCCAGCACATTTTCGATGGAAGTAGGAGATACATTAGTCCAGTTTAGTATTTTCGATGCCATGAAGTATCCTAGGGAAGATCACGCTATTATGAGCATTGACATTCTGGATGGACTGGTTGATACAGATTCAGTGGCTGAGGAAGTTTCACATGATTTTTCTGGAGGAGATATTTCTGCAGAGGAGGCTGAGGGAGTACTTGTTATTGAGATTGAGGTCATTTCAGAGTTTATTTCAGATCTACTTCCAGCTGGTGAGGATTTTCTAGGTGTAGGGGATTGCACTGAGCCCCAAGGATCACCTATTTCTATTGACATATCAGAGGATTCAGAGTTTAGGTGTGATAGTGTAAGGGATTGCACTGAGCCCCAAGGATCACTCATACCTTCTGAGCAAGCACAAATTGAGCTTAAGCCACTACCAGGCCACTTGAAGTATGTGTACCTAGGACAGGAGCGGAATTTTCCAGTTATTATTGCACAACATTTGGAATCAGAGCAGGAGGAGAAATTATTGCAAGTCCTGAGGCATTACAAGAAGGCGATTGGGTGGACGTTATCAGATTTATCAGGTATCAGCCCAGCTATCTGTATGCACAGGATATTCTTGGAAGAAAATGTTAAACCCATGAGGCAGCCACAAAGGAGACTTAATCCACTCATTTTGGACGTTATAAAGAAAGAGGTGACTCGACTTCTACAGGCAGGTATTATTTACCCTATTTCTGATAGTCAGTGGGTTAGTCCAATACACGTGGTGCCCAAGAAATCTGGGGTGACAGTGATGGTAGATGAAAGAAACGAACTAGTGCCCATCAGAGTTAAGAATTCTTGGAGAGTCTGCATTGATTACAGGAAACTCAACAAGGTCACAAGAAAGGATCACTTCCCTTTACCCTTTATTGATCAGATGTTTGAAAGACTGGCAGGGAAGTCCCATTATTATTTTTTGGATGGTTATTCAGGCTACTTTCAGATTTGTATAGAACCAGAGGACCAGGAGAAGACTACCTTCACTTGCCCCTTTGGTACATTTGCCTACAGACGTATGCCTTTTGGATTCTGTAACGCACCCGGTACATTTCAGCGATACATGGTAAGCATATTTGGTGAGTTGATAGAGCATTGTATGGAGGTATATATGGATGACTTTTCAGTTTTTGGCACGTCTTTTGATTCATGTTTAGAAAATTTGTCTAGGGTTTTACATCGTTGCATTGAGACTAACCTTGTGCTTAATTTTGAAAAATGTCACTTCATGGTAGAGCATGGTATAGTACTTGGACACATAGTCTCTGGGAGAGGTATAGAGGTAGATCCTGCAAAAATAAGCATTATTTCTTCTTTATCTTACCCCGTATGCATACGGGACATTCGTGCTTTCCTTGGACATACAAGTTTCTACTGCAAATTTATTAGAGACTTTAGCGATATTGCTCGGTCCTTGACAAAACTTTTGCAGAAAGATGTTGAGTTTTCTTTTGATGATAAGTGCAAAGAAGCTTTTCACAGACTCAGGGAGGCTCTTACCTCTGCTCCTATTATTAAGTCACCTGATTGGAATTTGCCATTTGAATTAATGTGTGATGCATCTAATTTTGCAGTGGGAGCTGTTCTAGCACAGAGGATGGATGGAGCACCTCATGTCATATGCTATGCCTCCAAGACCCTAGATGTCACCCAAGCAAACTACACTACCACTAAAAAGGAACTTCCTGCCATAGTTTTTGCTTTAGACCGTTTCAGATCTTATTTATTGTGCTCATATGTTGTTATTTTTTCTGATCATGCAGCTCTAAAATACTTGTTGAAAAAGCCTGATGCTAAACCTAGAATGATCAGATGGATGCTCTTGCTCCAAGAATTTGACCTGGAAATCAGAGACAGAAGTGGCAAAGAAAACCTAGTTGCAGATCACCTGAGCAGAATTGAAGGAGATGGATCACCTGCCACCATTAACGATGATTTTAGAGACGAGCACCTTCTTGCAGTACATGGTGAGACACCTTGGTATGCAGACCTAGTTAATTTTTTAGTTGCACATGTTTTCCCTACACACTTTTCTAAAGCTCAAAATGATAAACTTAAAAGTGATGCAAAATTCTATGTGTGGGATGATCCCTATTTATGGAAGTTTTGTAAAGACCAAATAATTAGGAGATGCGTACCAAATCATGAGTTTTCTTCTGTCCTTACATTTTGTCATTCATCAGCTTGTGGGGGGCATTTTGGACTCCAAAGAACTGCTAGGAAAGTGCTAGAGTGTGGATTGTATTGGCCCACCCTATTTCATGATTCATATGTATTTTATAAAAATTGTGATAGATATCAGCGAACTGGGAACATAGGAGCAAGAAATGAGATGCCCCAAAACACTATACTTTTTTGTGAGATTTTTGATGTTTGGGGAATAGATTTTATGGGACCTTTTCCTGCATCTTATGGTTATTTGTATATTTTACTTGCTATGGATTATATTTCAAAATGGTTGGAGGCCATTCCCTCCAAGACTGACGATTCTTCTGTTGTTGTTAGTTTTGTTAGGTCACATATTTTCTGCAGGTTCGAAATTCCAAGGGCAATAATAAGTGACCAAGGATCTCATTTTTGCAATAAACACATGAAAGCCTTGCTAAATAAATATGGGGTTGCACATAAAGTTTCTACATCCTATCACCCCCAAACAAATGGACAGGCTGAAAATTCTAACAAAGAGATCAAATCAATTTTGGAAAAGACTGTTGGGCCCAATAGACAAGATTGGAGCAAAAGGTTAGATGATGCACTTTGGGCCTATAGAATGGCATTCAAGACACCGATTGACATGTCTCCTTATCGCTTAGTGTATGGAAAAGCTTGTCATCTTCCCGTGAAAATAGAGCACAAAGAATATTGGGCAGTGAAGGCATGTAATTTCGATGCTACCAAGGTGGGAGAAGAAAGAAAACTTCAACTTCAAGAGCTTGAAGAGATTAGGCTAGAAGCATTTGAAAATTCAAGAATCTACAAGGAAAAGACCAAAAATTTCCATGACAAGCATATCTTGAAGAAAGACTTCCAAATTGGTGACAAGGTATTATTGTACAAATCAAGGCTCAAATTGATAAGAGGTAAGTTAAGGTCAAGGTGGGATGGTCCATTTATTGTAACTAACATTTTTCCCTATGGAGTTGTTGAGATTAAAGATGAATCTAACGGTTTTGTTTGGAAAGTCAATGGCCACCGGCTCAAAAAGTATTTTGAAGAGTTAAAGGAGCTAAAGGTGGATGGTTTGGACATCAAAGATGCTATCTACCCAACTTAAGGGGAGTTTACTTTTCTTGCACCTACATTTCATTGTATATATCATTTTCATGTTTTTAGAAGTAAATGTTTCTTTTTGAAGTGAGTAGTTGATAATAAATTCTTAGGCAAAATAAAATGAATAAATAGACATTGTAAATATCATATTATTTCTTTTGGCATTTTTTCTTAATGAATAGAAATAAATATATCCCTCTAGGTTGTCTCCATAGCATTTTAGAGTCTCTTGAAAATAAATTAAATTTGGTTGTTAAAATTTAAGGTTTGAGCTAATGGATGAAATCTTGGATGCTTGAGCACTACTTGGCTATGGATTCTAAATTGAGGAATTGAGATGAATAATTTGTACCTAGTGAGAATTAGCCTTATTTTTGTGACACACATATGTAATTATACTCTAGAACTTGCTTAGGTTCTTTCAAAACCATAATTCTATGATTAGATCACATCTATAGAGGCTAATCAATTTGTTTTCCTTTCCATATCAATTTTTGGCAATACTCAAGTTTATTCTATTTTCCTTGTGGAGATAGTTAGATCAATGATGAGTTATTCTGAGTTACCGGATTCGTTCTGGGGGTATGCTCTGGAAATGGCAGTGTACATTCTTAACTTGTTACCATCTAAATCAGTATCCTCTACTCCATAAATGGATACTGCCTAGTCTGAGATATATTTGGATTTGGGGTAGTCCAACACATGTGCTGAAGGGAGATGCTGATAAGTTGGAATCTCGTACAGAAGTATGCTTGTTCGTAGGCTATCCTAGAGAAACGAAAGGTGGTTTATTTTATGGTTCTAAAGATTAGAGGGTGATCGTTAGCACGAATGCCCAATTTTTAGAGGAAGACTATGTGATGAACCACAAGTCCATGAGTAAGATTGTTCTTGTAGAAATGAGAGGGGAAATTCCAACTTCAGTACCAACAGTACAGGAGGACATACCACAAGAGACTGCACCACGTGTCACAGAGGATACACAGATAGTACCTCATCATAGTGAGAGGGTTGTTAGACAACCTGAGAGATTCATGTTTTTGGGAGAGTCTTCGGACTTGGTCTCTAGCGAACATGAACCTGATCCCTGGACATATGACGAGGAAATTCAAGATAAAGATGCGGTATCTTGGCAAAAAGCAATGAATTCTGAGATAGAATCTATGAATTCTAATCAGGTCTAGGAGCTAATAGAGCCACCCAATGGTGTAAAAGTCATTGGATGCAAGTGGATTTACAAAAGAAAGAGAGGATCAGACGGGAATGTGGAAACCTTCAAAGCAAGACTTGTTGCGAAAGGGTATACTCAGAAAGAGGGTATCGATTATGAGGAGACCTTTTCACCGATAGTCATGCTTAAGTCGATCCAGATTCTCTTGTCTATTGCCGCTCATATGGATTATGAGGTTTGACAGATGGATGTCAAGACAGCTTTCCTTAACGGAAGTCTTGAGGAAAACATATATATGAAGCAACCAAAGGGATTCATTGCAAAGGGCAAAGAGCATCTTGTGTGTAAGCTTAATCGGTCCATCTATGGATTGAAGCAAGCTTCCAGATCTTGGAACATCCAGTTTTATGAGGTAATCTAGTCTTATGAATTTATTTAGAGTCCGGATGGGTCTTGTGTATACAAGAGATGTGACAGAAACGTAGTGGTATTTCTTGTACTATACGTAGATGATATTTTGCTCATTAGCAATAATGTCAAAGTATTATCAGACATAAGGGTATGGTTGTCCAAATAGTTTGATATGAAGGACATGGGAGAAGCAGGGCACATCCTTAGGATCAAAGTTATAAGAGATCGCAAGAAAAGGATGTTGTCCTTATCTCAAGCTTCATACATAGACACTATTCTAGCTCGTTTTAGCATGCAAAACTCCAAGAAAGATTTTCTACCTTTTCGTCATGGAGTACCTTTATCTAAAGAGATGTGTCCTAAAACATCAAAGGACAAAAAGCCGAAATCGCTCGCCCCCAGCGCCCCCGCCGCACCCGTCCCAAGGCCATCACAAGGGAGGTAAATCACAGTCCCCGGAGTAATTAGTGCACAGTTGGGCTGAGAATTGATACACCAAACGCCCAGAGTTTTAATCCAGTGTGCCTCGTGCTACTCGAACCTGTTGATGCAGTCTGACCCTGATTGTTGTTTTGGTGTTGACATCGATTTTAGTTTAGGTTGATGATTATGATTATGATTAACTCCTAATCGGGGATTAGGCACAGAGTGATTGGAAAATCCTAGCTTGGAGGGCTAAGTATTGAAAAGTCCTAATTCGGAAGGGTTGGGTGAAAAGTCATAGCTTGGAGGGCTAGGTGAAAAGTCCTAACTTGGAGGGTTAGGTGAAAAGTCCCAACTTGGAGGGTTAGATGAAAAAGTCCTGGCTTGGAGGGTCAGGTCCTAGCCTGGAGGGCTAGGTTGGATGAAATCCCGGTGAGTGAAGCCGGGTCCTGGTGAGTGAAGCCAGGTGATGGAAATCCCGGTGAGTGAAGCCGGGTCCTGGTGAGTGAAGTCAGGTGAGGGAAATCCTGGTGAGTGAAGCTGGGTCCTGGTGAGTGAAGCCAGGTGATTGAAATCCTAGTGAGTGAAGCTAGGTTGAAATCCTGGTGAGTGAAGCCAGGTCCCGGTGAGTGAAGCTGGGTAACCGAAACCCTGGTGAGTGAAGCCAGGTCCTAGCTTGGAGGGCTAGGTTGAAGTCCCAGTGAGTGAAGCTGGGCATGGCACGAGTCAGAGAAGGGTTGGAGGCTTGTTCTCGTGACTTAGAGTGCATTTGGGCTTGCCTGGATCGGTCTAGTGACCGATCAGGGAAGTTGGCACGGTGCTCCTTCGTGGATCGATCTGGTGACCGATCCAGCGATGACTGGTCTGTTTGGTAACCGATCAGGGAGCATATAGTTCACCTGCTGCTCTGCTCCAGATCGGTCCGGTGACCGATCAGGGAGCATCCAGTAGGTTTTGGGAACCTTACTGATCTGCTCCTGATCGGTCTGGTGACCGATCAGGGATACTGTTCAGATCGGTCTAGTGAATGATTATTTGTCGCAAGGTTCTCACTATCACCGATCAGGATGACTCCTGATCGGTCTGGAAGCAGCCTGATCGGTCTGGTGAGCGATCAGGCTGGAGCCTGATTAGTCTGGTGACCGATCAGGCTAGAGCCTGATTGGTCTGGGGACCAATCTGGAGTATGCAGTACAATGCTGGATTGGTCTGGGGACCAATCAGGAGTGTGCAGAAGACTGCTGGATCGGTCTGGTGACCGATCAGGGTCCTTCCTGATCGGTCTGGTGACCGATCAGGAGCAGAACTTTAATTCAAATACGCTGTCAGAAGCTCTGATCGCGACTGTTTTCTCTGCCGATTCTCTGATACATTGCTGATTGTTGGTGCAGGAAGCACCATATCGAACCTTGTTTTGATATTGGCAAAGGATTCAAAGTTAAGTGTTATTTGTTATCTAATATGCTCATTAAGTGTGCAGGAAACAAAGTCCTAGCGAAGGACTGCCAGGATACAAAGTCCTAGCGAAGGACTGCTAGGCACTGGCAAAGGACTGCCAGGATACAAAGCCCTAGCGAAGGACTGCTAGGCACTGGCGAAGGACTGCCAGGATACAAAGCCCTAGCGAAGGACTGCTAGGCTACTGGCGAAGGACTGCCAGTATCCAAGCCCTAGCGAAGGAATGCTAGGCACCTGGCGAAGGAATGCCAGGGTAAAAAGCCCTAGCGAAGGAATGCTAGGCACCGGGCGAAGGGCAGCTCGGCATCCAAGACCTGACAAAGGACCGTCAGGCAAAAGTCCAACCAAAGGAGCGGTTGGCATCAGGTACATTCTCCCGAGAGGAGTAGGTGAGGACGCGTTCCCCGTCGAGGGAACAGTAGGCGTCGGTTCGACCTAGGGCTCCATTTTGAAGACCAAAGTCAGAACCAAGACAGCTAAGACTGTATAAACTAACAAATTAATGCTTTATTTTGTTTTCGGACTAACCCTGGATGCAGGACCAAAGGAACGTGTGCCTGCAGCTCAGAGAGCCTCAAAGGAGTGAGGCAGCAGCTGAGTAGGGCGCCCTGAGTGTCTAGGGCGCCTCCAAGGTGAACAAGAAACAGGTAAAGCAAAAAGGAGTTCGGCTAAGCACTGGCCGAAGGCGCCCTCTGCATCCAGGGCGCCCTCAGCAGCCAGGGTGCCCTCAGCGCCCAGGGCGCCCTCAGGAGCCAAGGCGCTCCGTGCCTATGCCAGCGAGGCCGATCAACTCTATCCAGCCGAGAAGACCGCGTCAACCAAGGCGCCCTCAGCGACCAGGGCGCCCCAGAGGTCAAACCTCATCCCTATTCAGGTGGGATAAAGCTTGACCAAGCGAAGTGTGGATCGGCTGACACGTGGCAGGGCGCCCCCGACGTCCAGGGCGCCCTAGGTGCTATAAATAGCACCCCTCGACCCCAAGCTTCAACAATCACTTCAACACAACGCTTCTACGCTCTTGCGCTCTCACGCCTTGCTCCAGAAACCTCCCAACTCGAGCCGACGACGTCCCGCTGCTCCGAAAAAGTCAACCCTCATCGGACGTCGGTAAAAAGAAGAGCTTCTTTTTTGTTAAGTTTACGATACTGTATTTTGCAAATCAATATTTGTAAACTTTTATTGCCCCTATATAGTATTGCCCAACGAAAACGGTCAACGACCGTGGGCCTTGGAGTAGGAGTCGACACAGGCTCCGAACCAAGTAAAAAACCACTGTGTCTTTGTGCTGTGTCTCTTATCTTTATTTCCGTTGTGCACTTACTCTTAGTTTTCCGAAAAAGAACGATTTCCGATATTCACCCCCCCTCTATCGGCTTTCACGATCCAGCAAGTGGTATCAGAGCGGGGTAGTTCAAACTTGGTGCAACCACCAGTTTGAAAGTTTTTTTTCGGATTTACGAATTTTTTAATTTTATTTCTTTTCTTTTTGTTAATCAACGCAACTCAATCACGTTCGCTTTTTATTATAAATAATATCTGTAGGTGGATTTAAAAAATCCTTACGTCTTGTTCAATTTTGAATTTTCATATTTTCACCATAAGTCTGAATTGATAAAACAAACAATTTTTGAAATTTTGTCATAAATTTTTTTATTATTATTTTAATATTTTTCTCGAAATTCGTGCTACTTTAGTTTGAGAAAAAATTTTCTAAACGTTAAATTCCTACTTTTTCATCATTAACCAGAATTGACAAAATCAACATTTTCAGAAATTTATCATAAATTCTCTTTATTATTTTATTATTATTTCGCCTCGAAATTCGTGCAATTTTGTTTGGTTATTTTTTTTCCCGCACTACTAATCCAAGACCAAGTCTTGGTACATTCTGTTAATTCTTTTCTATACGAGGTTAAACTAAATGGCCAACCAAGAGTGGAACAGTGTCCGTCCACCGCTATTCTCCGGCGAGAACTTCAATCATTGGAGAAGTCAAATGGAGTTCCATCTGAAGGCCCATATGGACATATGGATGATCGTTCAAACAGGGTTCTACCTCCCTACAGAAGAGGGACTATCATTTACGTGGGACCAACTGGATGAACCAACCCTGAGGAAGATCGAGACAGATGCAAGGGCAACTGCAATCCTACAATGTGGCCTAACCAAGGAGCAACTCGAGCTAGTAGGTCCATGCAGATGTGCTAGAGAAATATGGGAAAAATTGGTTAACCTTCATCAAGAAATCTCAGATGAAGAAGAAGTAAATTATCTTGCCCTTTCAGTCCAAGCACAAACAACCGAGTCAGAGTCTGAACCCGAATCCAAAATCGAACCAGAATTAGACGACGAATTGACTGAGGCGGTAACCGATTTCGAATTCTTTTCAAAATTAGAATTAAATAATCAATCAGATACTATAATGGTCGAGGAAGGTGTAAATTTTAGTGCAGGGAAAACTCCTAAAGAACCACCAAAGAAGGAGCTTCAACCAGTACCTGAGTCCGATTCAGACACAAAATCAGAAGATAAGCCTAGATCCGAGGCGGCAAGAATCAAGGGGGAGATTCCCAATAAAGAACCAAAAGGTAAAAGTGTAAATTCAGATTTTAATCATGTAATTTGTTACACATGCAGGGAGAGAGGGCACTACCAAAGTGTGTGTCCGACTCGTAAGATTCGAACGACACCACCGACGGCGACAAAGGAATCAGTTCCAAAAGCACGAAGGGACAAAAGTCGCATCCAATGCTTCAAGTGCCAGGAGTTCGGGCATTACCAACGTGAATGCACAGATAAAAGAGCTACCAAGAATGCTGCACAAACAATCGACAAAGGTAAATTTACAGTATTTGAAAATCCGTTATTTACCTTAAATAATGTGATTGATTCATGTAACGTAATTAAAACAAATGTCAGAAAATTGAAACAAGAAAATAAAACCCTAAAACATAAGGTCAATAAGTTAGAAAATTTAATTCATAATCTTGCTGATTTCGAAAATCCGGAGTATTACTCCAATTGTGACCTTACTTAGACAATTGTTTGTTTTAATTATGTGTTTCTTTTTATTATTTTTTGCTTAGATTTAGGAATGGTAGTATAAGGACTGAACCATCTTAACTGAAATTTGACAACATAGTATTGGGTGGCGGTGAGATGATAGTACGTTAGGGAAACCAATTCTAATAAGATCAAGTCTACTTGGTCTCTTTAGACTGGTGAAACTAGCCGAAGCTACCGATCCAAAATCCAAACTAGTTAGACCAGAATTTACCAAAAAGTAATTTTGAAGATGAAATTTCACTAAAAGGCTTTGTCTAGGAAAGGGTTGATGATCCAATAAGGCTACGGCCAAAGAAGGCCTTGTGCCTCGCCAAGACCTGGAAGCCAATTTTTGAAATTCAAATTCAATTTACTCTTTGATTAATTCGAATTTAACATAAATTTTCAGTTAATTTTAGATCCAAATATCTCTTTTCAAAATAAATTTAAATTGGGTTTAAAAAATTAATTTAACTTTTCAAAATTAATCTTTAAATATGCATCTCACAAAATAGTTAAGGATATCCTGTTTTGTCACTTAGAAATGGGTGAGATGCTTAGGACCTAAAAGTTGAGTCCAACCCAACCAACTAATTTAGATTAATCAAACTAAAATTAATTCAATTAAATTAAATCAAAATCAAATTTCAATTAAATCAAAATCAAATCAAAATCAAATCTTAATTAAATCAAAATTAAATCAATTAAATTCAATCAAATCTTAATAAATTTAATTCAATCAAATTCAAATTTAATTCATCTAACATTCAAATTTAATTTAACTAACTTTTAAAATTCAAGTTAAAATTCTAATTAATTTCAAAATCCTTAAAAATAATTTTTTTTAAAACTAAGGTTTAATGTTTCAAATTTAACCATTTTTTTGCTAAAATTAAATATTTGTCTCACAAAACCCATAAGGTTAACATGTTTGACCACGTAGAACCGGGTGAGATATCTAGGACCTAAAAGCATAATTTACTATCCTTTTAAGTAAACAGGTGTGCAAAAGTTATTCAAACTAAGCTCTATTTTGCAAATTAATTTAGTTTACTATACCCTATTTTTTCAAAATAGTGAATTTCATGTTAAATATCACAATAGACACATTTTAGATAGAATCTAAGATTTGTTTGATTTAGTTATTAATCTGTCAAACTTAGCAAACTGAGTTAACCCTAGTCAATATAGTCAAACTTGCACACTGAAACCCCTTAAGAAACTTATATAAAAGTCAGACTATGTCGGATACAGGGGGAGTTTCTTTTAATACTTTTCAAAAAATTTAATTTTTTTTAAAAACCTTATGCTCTAAATCTTATTATCATCTCGATAAGGTTTTCAAAAATTGATTCAAAAACCTTCTTATACTAGTATCTGTTTGAAAATTTATCATTATTTCAAAATATTTTTCAAAAACTGTGTTATCATTTCAAGTCATGTTTTCAAAAATGTATCTCCTAGAAAGTGATCATACTCAAAGGTTGGTCAAAATTATGCTTTTGATTTTAATAAACTCTAAAGACACAGAGGAAGGTCCACTTGATGATCTATAATGACTCCTAGGATGTGTCAAATTTAGGGGGAGTTTGAGTCAAAAGAAATTATTTTTGACAATCATTTTTCAAAATTATTAGATAATTCTTATAGTTTGAATCAAACCTTAAGACTCAGAGGAAGATCGCTTGTAGTCAACAAGCTTCCTAGGACTGGGTCAAGCTCAGGGGGAAATTAAATTAAAAAATTAGTAAATATTTTTTAAAAAATTATATGTTTTCATGCACTGCAATTTTAAAATCCTGTTGAAAACATAAATAAATTGTCTTTTAAAATACTATTCTTTTTCATTTTGCTTATATATACTATCACTTGAAAATTTTGCTTGACTTTAGAATACTTTTGAAAATAATATTAAAACTTTTCAAAAGTACTTATATTTTTTTTCAAAAATGCATAATTTTCAAAATATGCATAACATCTTTCAAAAGTACCACTATTTTTCAAAAGTACTAATACTTTCCAAGGCACTAATGGTTACAAAGTACGAAATGTTTTTTTCGGTTTCAAAAGTGCAATTTAAGCTTTTGCTATGCTTTCAAGGATTATACTAAGTATTTTTTTTTGTTTTTAAAACCCATAGGCTCTGATACACAAACTTTCTCTTATATATTTCTTTATTGATGTATATAGCCAAGGGGGAGAGCAAGAAAGAGAGAAAGGAATTTTATTTAAACTTTTATCTCCTTTTAACGTTCTTTTTGGTGAAAAACTTGCCTAGAAAATTATTAAAGATTTTATTTTTTCAAAATCACAAAGTATTTCCAAGCATATTCTTGTAAGTATGCAAATTCTTTAAAACAAATTTTCTCCCAAAGTTGAACTTTTTTAGAAAAGTTTGGCCTCAAAACTTTACCTAAGTAAAATTCTTTTTGCAAAGCCTTGTAAGTAAAAGTTTTTTATTTAGGTTTGCAAAACTTTTCAAAATTTTACCTTGCTCACCCATGTTTATTTTTGATATATGTCAAAGGGGGAGAAAAAGTCAAAGTTAAGTACTATAAAACACAAGTACTCAGGGTTTTAGGGGGAGTATGAAAAATAAAGAATTTTTCTTAAATCTATTCTGTTCATACTTCATTGTGTTTTTATCTTCTGTTATTAACTATTGTAAGTTTTTAACTTAACTTTGAATTGTGTTGTCATAAATCAAAAAGGGGGAGATTGTTGGTGCAGGAAGCACCATATCGAACCTTGTTTTGATATTGGCAAAGGATTCAAAGTTAAGTGTTATTTGTTATCTAATATGCTCATTAAGTGTGCAGGAAACAAAGTCCTAGCGAAGGACTGCCAGGATACAAAGTCCTAGCGAAGGACTGCTAGGCACTGGCGAAGGACTGCCAGGATACAAAGCCCTAGCGAAGGACTGCTAGGCACTGGCGAAGGACTGCCAGGATACAAAGCCCTAGCGAAGGACTGCTAGGCTACTGGCGAAGGACTGCCAGTATCCAAGCCCTAGCGAAGGAATGCTAGGCACCTGGCGAAGGAATGCCAGGGTAAAAAGCCCTAGCGAAGGAATGCTAGGCACCGGGCGAAGGGCAGCTCGGCATCCAAGACCTGACAAAGGACCGTCAGGCAAAAGTCCAACCAAAGGAGCGGTTGGCATCAGGTACATTCTCCCGAGAGGAGTAGGTGAGGACGCGTTCCCCGTCGAGGGAACAGTAGGCGTCGGTTCGACCTAGGGCTCCATTTTGGAGACCAAAGTCAGAACCAAGACAGCTAAGGCTGTATAAACTAACAAATTAATGCTTTATTTTGTTTTCGGACTAACCCTGGATGCAGGACCAAAGGAACGTGTGCCTGCAGCTCAGAGAGCCTCAAAGGAGTGAGGCAGCAGCTGAGTAGGGCGCCCTGAGTGTCTAGGGCGCCTCCAAGGTGAACAAGAAACAGGTAAAGCAAAAAGGAGTTCGGCTAAGCACTGGCCGAAGGCGCCCTCTGCATCCAGGGCGCCCTCAGCAGCCAGGGCGCCCTCAGCGCCCAGGGCGCCCTCAGGAGCCAAGGCGCTCCGTGCCTATGCCAGCGAGGCCGATCAACTCTATCCAGCCGAGAAGACCGCGTCAACCAAGGCGCCCTCAGCGACCAGGGCGCCCCAGAGGTCAAACCTCATCCCTATTCAGGTGGGATAAAGCTTGACCAAGCGAAGTGTGGATCGGCTGACACGTGGCAGGGCGCCCCCGACGTCCAGGGCGCCCTAGGTGCTATAAATAGCACCCCTCGACCCCAAGCTTCAACAATCACTTCAACACAACGCTTCTACGCTCTTGCGCTCTCACGCCTTGCTCCGGAAACCTCCCAACTCGAGCCGACGACGTCCTGCTGCTCCGAAAAAGTCAACCCTCATCGGACGTCGGTAAAAAGAAGAGCTTCCTTTTTGTTATGTTTACGATACTGTATTTTGCAAATCAATATTTGTAAACTTTTATTGCGCCTATATAGTATTGCCCAACGAAAATGGTCAACGACCGTGGGCCTTGGAGTAGGAGTCGACACAGGCTCCGAACCAAGTAAAAAACCACTGTGTCTTTGTGCTGTGTCTCTTATCTTTATTTCCGCTGTGCACTTACTCTTAGTTTTCCGAAAAAGAACGATTTCCGATATTCACCCCCCCTCTATCGGCTTTCACGATCCAACACTGATTTCATTTGATATGCATTGCTAAGCCTCTGGTGGAGTGTGCAGGTGATAGCAGGTGATTCAAACACTCAAGGAGGGTCAATGGGAGGCTTTCCTTGGAGCAGGTTTGTTTGTTTCTCCTTCTCAGGTTTCAACGGCAACTGAGGCATGGCTGGCGACTGACGGAGGCTCAGCTGGAGAGGGACTTCAGTGGACTGAGTGCTCAGGGAGGTCAGTGGGTTCAGGCTGTGCTCAGGGGATGCTGATGGAGCCTGGCAATGAAGCAGAAGCTTAAGAGGAAGATGAGAAGCAGAGGAGGCGACAAGAACAAACAGGAAAACAAGCAAGTGTGGTTGTGGGTTTCGCTGTTGTGGTTGTGCTCCTTGTGTAGCTTCTCTCTTGAGCTTTCTTGCTACTGTCTTGTGAGAGGTTCCTCCTTAGTCTCGTGAGCTTAACTTGTATCCTATTGAGACGCTTGTGGAGAGGTTTCTCTACCGAGAAGGAGGCGCTGTTTTATCCGGTGTTCACCGGGGCTTGATCTGTCGATGATCAGGGGATCGCCCATCTTACGGGCACGCCAAGGAGTAGGGGCAAGTTATCCCCAAACCTTGTAAACGATCCTTGTTAGCGATCCTTGGTTTGTATTCTCTGTTCCTGCATTTCTGTTAAGATTGTTTCTTTGCATATGTTTTGTTTCCGCTGCTGCTAACTTAAGTGCAAAGAAAATTTAAGAAAGAGCTAAGTTGCAAGTGTCTGGCTATATTCACCTCCCCCCCCCCCTCTCTAGCCATCCGAACTCCAACATAACCCAGGACCTCTTAGACAACACCCCTATGCACTAACCACTCCGGATCCCCGTGGGGACAAAAGGAATATCCTAAAATATCAAAGGAGATAGAGGAGATGAAGGCAGTTTCTTATGCTTCGACTGTAGGAAGCCTCATGTATGTTATGTTATGTACGAGGTCGGATATCTACTTTACCGTGGGCATGGTTAGTCAATATTAGAGTAATCCAGGACAAGGATATTAGACTGCAGTAAAACATATATTGAAGTACCTGAGAAGGATTAGAGATTATATGCTAGTTTACCAAGCAGATTAATTGCTCCCTGTAGGTTAAACGGATTCAGACTTCCAATCAGATAGGGATAACAGTAAGTCTACCTTGGAGTATGTGTTTACTTTGGGAGGTGGAGCCATAGTATGGAGGAGTGTCAAGCAAAAATGCGTGGCAGACTCCACCATGGAAGCTGAGTATGTAGTGGCCTCTGAGGTGGCCAAGGAAGCTGTATGGCTCAGGAACTTCTTGATGGACTTGGATGTGATTCTTGGTTTGCCAGAGCTATCATAATTTATTGTGATAACAGTGATGCAGTTGCAAACTCGAAGGAACCACGAGCTCATAAGGCAAGTAAACACATAGAGCGCAAGTACCACCTGATACGAGATATATATCATACAGTGAGGAGAAGTTATTGTCGCCAAGATTGTATCAGAGGACAGCCTAGCGGATCCTTTCACTAAGGCCCTTCTAGCGAGAGCTTTTGATAGACATGTGGAGGATATGGGAGTCAGATGTATGGCATTGTGATAGCAGCATAGTCTTTTAGTATAAGTGGGAGATTGTTAAGATGTATACTAAAAGCCTAGTTTTATATAGACATCTACATTTTGGAATGAGAATCACATGATCATTGTTTGCATATTTATATTGGTTATTTATGTGCATATTGTCTAATACTTTACATTATAGATAACATGATGTGTGGTGTCACACAGAAGATCATGTTATCAATCCCTTATAGAGTATAAGTAGAGGCTCACAACCTAGATGGTTTTGGATAAACTAGTGTAATTTGGTATTGGTTTATCTTGACCATAGAATTACACTAGTACACTTTGTGTGTATTGAGCAGAACCGATATAGAGGTGATTCAATTTATACTGACTATATAATTGAATCAGACCTCAAATATTATGGAGTGCATGCTCTTAATCCCGATATAATAACGGACACATGTACTTAGTATTTATTTCTTTGATTTACCAATGGACGAGATTTATTTATTAAATTGATAGGCCCGGTAAATTGAAAAATAATATTATTTACATGGTGTGTCATTGATTATAGAAGGAAACCGTGTCCTGGTGAGTTAGGTTGATGATGTCCCAATGAGGACCTCATAAAACTTATCATGTTAAATCTTGCAGGTGGACTTGGTCCGACATGATGATAAGGTTGAGTGATACTACTCATGGAGTTAGATATTAATTAATTAAATTGTCAGTAATTTAATTAAATAATGGGCATTCGATATCTTAAATACGGAAAGATTTTGTACACATAATAGGTGGAGCTCATATTTAAATATGGGGGTTGGTGAGGTAGATCAATAGTGATTCTTTAGTGGATTGGATCATCATTAATGTATCGGGCTTTGATCCATTAGGTGGCCAAGATCCAACTCTTCCTCATGATCTCTATTATAGCCTATAAATACCTCATGTGTCATGAGACCAAGGCATACAATCCAAGAGAACCCTAGAGCTTCTCACTCTCTTTTCTCTCATCCTCTCTCTCCTAGGTCAAGAGTGGCGCTGGCGACAAAGGAAGGAAGAAGAGCGTTTTGGGTGTGGTTTTCTTCTTCACCTATTATCCTCTATCCTTCTTCTTGGGCGTGCGCTGACCTAAAGCAAGGGAGAAGGGCTATGGTGGCCGGCGATCACAAAGAAAAGGAGTTCTTCCTCTCTTTGGCCGGCGGCAAGGAAGAGAAGAAAAGGAAGGGTTTCGGCTTGGGTTTGGTGTGAAGGAGAGAGTTGTTTCTCTTCTTCATCATCTTCATCCTCTTCCTTTACATCTTGTGGAGTCGGTGCAAGTGAAGGAAGGGAGTTCTCCCTCTCCTTTTGGCTGGCGGCAACCACACAACCCACTAGGGTTTCGGAGCAAAGAAGAAGATGAAGGAGGCTTTTCTTTGGTCTTGGTGATTTCGTTTCTCGCAAGATCATCACCCACACGACGTCCAACAAGAGGTTGGGTCATATAATATAAGATCACGAGGTAAACAAGAAGGTATAATTTCTTGTTTTGGTTCCTTTGATCTTGGACCCCGATGATAAATACAAAAACTGGCGATCCATTCATCATCTATTCCGCAGCTAATCGATTGGACGAGTTTGATTGCTAGAACAACATGTTTGTTCAAGCAGTCACTCGAATCGATTAACACGACGATGAGTCGGTTGTTTGGGAAATTGTTCTCTATTCGGATTGAAGAAATTTTAATCCAGGGACATGGAGAGGTTTCTCATGCGAGTAACCGTCAAGGAAACCCAACACGACCATTCTAATCGTGTAGAGATCCAACGAACCAAGGACTAATGGAATAAGCTAAGGGCACATAACAAAGGTATAACTCTTTAGATAGAACTTTGTACAAATTTTTTACATGGATCGCTCAAAGGAATCCTATTTTGCGCTATAATTTTGTTATTTTTCGCATAAAGATCCTTACATCTAGCTTTGACGGGTTCTTGTGAAGCTTGATTAGCCGTGTCCAAAAATCATAGGCACTTGCATTCCTAACATACAGAAGATTTCTTTAGGCAAAATATTAAATAATATTTTTATTACCTTTATGTTTCCCTCAAGGTCTCGAGATGGATTTTCAAGGTTATCAAGTCGTCGAAGCTTTTCACTTTCTAAGAACCATTCCATTGCTCTCTTCTAGTAGTTGAAGTTATCTTATTCGTATGGTGGAGGCTCATAGATGTTTCACCCTTCTTGAAGAGTCATCGACATTCTTACAAAATAGTATAAATAAAGAAAATATTTCCAAGACTTTGTCTTGGGATTACTAGTATCGTACAAAAGAAATACACTAAATAGAAAAGAAAGAAATTCTAATGCTTAGAAAGATCGTTAGATCTTTTCAGAGCTATCTGGCTCTGATACCAATTGTAGGATCATTGGAAATCGAGAGTGGGTTGAATCTCCATCGTTCGTAAATCATTTTTTTTTGACAACGTAAATAAAGTAAAAGAAAAATATAGAGAGAGTTAAACAACGGACAAATGAAGTATACTTTTTCTTTTTACTTGGTTCGAAGCCTTCGGCAACTCCTACTCTAATGCTCATAGTCCTCGACCGCTCTCGATGGAGAATCCACTATAATCCTTTCTCTGAAAACCTTTTGGAGAAAGTAATATTGTACAAAATGTAAGGGAGATTAAAACAACCTACTAACTTCCTTTGAATGTGAAAGTACAAGTATACAACAATAATAAAATAATACCAAAACGTAGTGTAAAAGTTGAATGCACAGTGTCGGAGAGCTTCCCAACGAAGTAGCAGCAGAGCATGAGTAGTGCATCGATGCAAGAAGAGAGTAGAGTGAGTGGAACAAGATTACCGAATGCACTGGTCTCGAGCTCCTATAATAAGGCACGTTCGGTCAACTAAAATCCCGTTCAGTCGACTGAACCACCTATTTGGTCAACTGAATACCGCGCCATACCTTTTTTTGCTCAGCTATGATCGGTTGTCTCTGTATTAATTGTGTTTAGTCAACTGATCCCATAATCAGTTGACTGAAAAGCTTTCCATCTGTGTATGTTGCGCCTTACCAAATATGGTTTGGTCGACCAATCCCTCTGAATATACTGAATCTAGCACAGTCTTCTTGGTTCGGTCGATTGATCCACTCATTTAGTTGATTGAACTCTCGGTCAACTTCTTTTGTTTAATCTGAATAAAAATGTTAGCACAACACAATAACATGTAAAGGATAAACCAAAATAGAGTTAGCACAAATATATAATATGTATGAGTAAACGATAATAAGACTCGTCCTGATCCCAACTTAAAACCTCTGTAGGTTTCTCTAGTTGGATCGGTGCCTAATGTTGTCCCCTCGGGACATGACCTCACAACACTCTCCTGCAGGACTTACCTCAACTCACCTTCCAAACATCGGATCCTCCAGACCTATTTAGACTTAATCTGTTCAGTGTCTGGTTACCTGATCCACTAAGACTTTTCCAACAAAACTAGATTAGCACAATAGCAATAATAGTAATGCAAATAGTATTGATAAACCTATTCTTAGATTTACCAAGAACCATTGGTTTGGTCAACCGCATGCAGTCGACCTAAAACCTTCCGATCAAGCTTGCTTGGAGTTCACTCTTCAAGACTTCTAAAGTTACCTACCTTAGGGTGTCCATTATCTAGCTTCACGCACTAGGACTTTCCACTACCTGACTTCACTCATCAGGACTTCACCAACTAGTTTTACTCACTAGGGTCAAGCTTCATTCACCAAGATTTCACCATTCTAACTTCACTAACTAAAGCCCGACTTCACTCACAGGACTTCACCTTGCCAGACCTCCAGTTAAGACTAGTCACTTGATAGACTTATCATCCCCTTGCCTCCTAACCTTCTGTTAGGATAAGTCACTTGGTAGACTTATCACCCTCTTGCCTAACCTCCAAGTAGGACTAATCACTTGGTAGACTAATCACCCGATTATGTCAACCTTACCAAACTCTAATAAACATAGTGTTAAACAAATATCAAAACTCTAGAGGTCGATTGTATCAACAAAAAGTTCACTTTCAAAACACCTTCATGAAGGCTGGAGATGGACGATGAGGGTTTGAGGGCCCAGTATATAGAGAGAGGCAAAAAAATCCAACAAAGATGTCAAAGAAGAGGAATAATTGAGGGAAAACTAAGAGAATGGGGAGAGCGTGTGACTTTTTTTAAACGATGAAAACCCTTTTAAACCCTAGGCGTGTGGGCGTATAACCATTCGATCCGAATGACAAAATGGCGGATGAAATTACAACCGTCCGATCCTCCACAGACACCTGTCATTTTAAATCAAAAGTCTCCTGTCGCTTCAAATTTACTGTGCCAGGCAGGAGTTGGCACATGCCAAAAGAATACAAGCCAATATTTATGGTAGATGGAACAAGGAAATCATCTCAATAGTACGGTTGCATGCTTCAACACCCATTTATGTTGGTTGACACATTCCTTTTCAAGGTACAAGAATAGCCTCAATGGTACGGATAACAAGATCCCACCTCATTAGAATGTTCGAGGGAAACAACTTCCTCAAGCTATGATCGAATAAGGACCAATCGGGCATCAACGGGCCCAACCCCTCGCTAGGGCCTTTAGAGGATCATCTCCACAGTCTCCGATCAGATCTCGTAAGACACTAGCCCTGCGAGTTTCACTCAAACAAAGTAGACCCGACGCCCCCAAGACTTAATTCCCTTTCTAACTCCTTAAATAGAAACGGTTTGTAAGCCCAACCGTGGATTCAAATACCATCTTGATGGGTGGAGTTCGTCTTGAAGCCTTGTGAGTTCATCAACCCACAAACCCCTATCACTACTAGAGCTTAGAGTAAAGTTGTTAAGAACACGTGGCACAATATCTCTACATAGATACAGAGTGATAATTATATTATGAGTGGCAAGACCACTCAATACAACCAAAATACAACGATTAGATGTGATTTTTTATTTGACATAACTTTTCATTAATGTGGAAATTATCAAAGTGTTATTAAAGTGGTCCCTTCTCCGTGAGCACAAGTATGCATGTTTTTCATCTTCGTCCATCTCATCTCTAACTACTATTAACTTCCTCATCCACTAAACTAACTTGAGCGTCAGAATGGTTATGCCGAGGACCCCTGGCCGATTGGCTGACGTTCTTCTCCTATTCGTGTTATTTGTGGCATTACAAATTCTCCAAGCTCAAGATCTTCACATGGTCAACATCCCAGCCAACTCATTTCATCAATTCAAGAGAAGATCATTTCAATTACTGGATTTACAATGGATTTGACATTCCATACAATTCTTCAACAAATTACATTCATAGTCTGTTCCAAAGAATCTAACTCTTAAGCTAAAACTACACATCCCAGCAAGGAACACTATTCTATCTTTCTATAATAGGAAAATTAAGAGTTTTCATCTCTCGACCTAGGTGTATTGGAAGGACGACTAGTTGTCACTCAAGTATCCATGATTCGATCTCCAATTACGGTCAATTTTACATGAATTTTTTCTCCAAATGGAGCGCATAATCATAGGATGTTAGACTTCTGGACCGTCCGCCGTATGCATTTTCCAATTTATTCTAGCAGCTGGTAAAAAATTTTTGTGAGATCGGGTTGGTTGTTCCGTTATGTTAATCATATAATAGGAAAAACAGGAGCGTTCATGGCGTCTTCCTTCCCTGCAACTGATGAAGAACCTCCCTCTGAACTGTACATGATCATACTCTCTGTGAATGTTTTCGACATCTTGTTTCCATTTTCACGGCGCAAAGGCGAAAGAGAAAGTTGAATTCTCGTGTCAATTGCTTCCTTCAAGTAGTCCGCAGTCCTCACTTCCTGCGCCAGAGAACAAGAACAGCAGCATAGCCACCGGAAACAGTCGGAAACGTCCGGCTGCTTGCAGCAGCAGAGATTAGTCTCAGGGAGGTTGAACTTCTTCCTCATCTGGATCCTCCAAAATCCTCCGTACAGCAATCCGATAAAGAAGAGCAAGCAGCCGGCGATCGCCAGCGCTTCGCGCGCCGTCTCGTCGTCGACGTTGACAGCCGCCATGTTGAAGATGAACAGGGGCGCAAAGCAGAAGAGGAGGAAGGTGGCGACGTGAACGTACATGTTTCCGAACCCTAATCTCTCCATGTTCCACCCGAAGACGCAGCAGCTGCAGAAAACCGAGAGGTATGCCAGCGAAATGTCGTCCCAGAAATCGAGCAGCCCTCCGGCCCACTGCGGGCTGCTACTGGCCGCCGCAACCATGGCGGAGTGCCGCTCTTCGAGGGGTTTCAGGGGAAGATAAGTTTGCCTCTGGCTGCCATTGCTGCCGTCTTTGGATTCCTCTGTTTCGGCATCGTACTCCCTTCCAAGAGGACTCAGCGTGCTGTACAGCCCTGCGACCGCCGTCGCGCCTATCGCAGTGGAGAGGCAGAGGGCCACTCCGACCGCGGGGCGCGCCGATCTCCGATAGCCCAGGTTTAGAGCGCATAGCGCGTACTGAGCGAAACAATTGAGGTGGAGCAGCAGCAGCACGGCCGCCATGTGCGTCCTCTCGTTGGGCTTCTCCCTTCCGTTCTTACAGTAGAGCTTCCGCAGCCACGCTGCGTCTGCTTGCTCCCACCGGATCAGGAGCGCGAGATGGTGGAAGCGTCTCGGGTGCTGGTAGAGGCACATGAGCGTGAACAGGGCGTTGAGGATTTGGTTGTTGACTTCGAACCAGACGTCCCTCGTAGACTTCCTCGGCAAGGCGGCGTTCAGCATTCCGGTCATGACCAAGAACAGAAGAGCGCCGGAGACGACGACGCAGGTCGTCCAGAGGAAAAGGGCCATGTTCATCGGCTCCTTGATCCACGCCCTGAATGCCTCAAACGAAGTGGTCCAGTCGAGCTTGTTCGCGAAGGGAACGCCAAACCGGCGAGACGATCTCGGATCAATCAGGGAAGGCGATGGATCCGCTAGGCCGAGAAGTGTTCGTCCGGAGGTGCTAATGTCAAGAACAAACTGATCATTTGGAGCGCCGCCCATTTCTTCCTTGATTTCTGTTCTTCTTTCGCCACTTCGCATCGGATTCATCATTTTAAACTGATGAACACCACCATATCGCCATGATTAAGGTAGATTGCAAACGATAAACAAAGAAAAGCACATATATATGATTCAAAGCAAACCTGCGAAGAAGAAGAAGTGGAAATCGGAGCTTCTCTTCTAGTTCTTTACGTTGATCGTCAGACGCAGGAAATAGGAAGAAGCCAAATGGGTGGAAATGGAGAGATGGCGTGTGCGTGGAAGAGAACGCCGGAGTCGTGGAGGAACTGGTGATCCGTTCCAAGAAATCGACTGGCCGGTCTCCATGTTTGACCCAGAAAGAAAGTTCTTCGACGTTTGAATTCTTCCTGGAGAAATATTCATTTCACTCCTCATAATTCGTGTTTTTATACAAAGACATTCTTTCAAGTTTTAGAATCATCAAAATGCTTACTTTTATCATTTCGTCTATAAATTTTAGAAAACAAAATGCAATTTATTCTATATATAATTTTGGTAAGGTTGTAAATAAATTAAATGTTAATAAGTAAATTTTTATATTTAGCTAAGTAAGAATTTATTTATATTCAATTTAGAGTGCATAAAATTAATCAAATGAATAAATTTAAATTAAATTTTAAATTATTAATAAATTTTAAAAAATATATTTATTTAATTTGTAAAAATGAATAATATTTATTAATAATGTCCAAAAAAACTTTTGAACCACAAACTATTAATAAATTTATTAAAAAATAAATTAAAATAAAATAAATAAAAATATTTATAATGTCAACTTCACTGGTGAATCAAATAAATTTAATAATATAAAATAGTAAGTAATTAAAAATTCAATAACATCTAAATAAATTAATTCTATGATTATTTCTTGAACTCCACTTGACTCAATTCTATTATTTTACTAATCCATATATAATTTTAATTTTATTTTAATTTGTCTTGTCTCTGTAGGGATATTCAATTAATCAAAGAATGACAGATTTATTATAATAGAGTAGAGATTAATTTTCGATCCGAGCATGTTCCGAGAAAAAAATTCTTCTCACTCTTAATTATTCGACGATCGACTATAAATTAATTTTATAATTTATAAATCTTTATATAATTTGAAGATGAATCTTAAAAAACATCTGAGTTCGGGATAATCCCTTATTTCAATTTGGCTGGTTTGCGATTCTAAATTATGAAAAATTACTATTGGAACTTTCTTCCAGTCGAAAATACTATTTCCTCAAGGAGATTCTTACGGGGTGGTTGCTTTGGCCTTTTAGCCCTAAAGTTTGAATTTATTTTTCTTTTTGGGGGATTGCTTTATTGATTCAAACTTGGCCCCTTTCGTCATATGGATTTATCGCTAAGTAACTTATACGCGTGTTTTGCATGGACGGTGACTACGAAGTCCCACACGTGCGTCAGCGTATAGGCCCGTATGCGTAATGTTTGAGCAGGGATATTTGATTCTCTTATTAATTTTTTTTTTCAAAATAATTCTTATATTTTAATGATATTCGAAATTATCCAAAAATGTTAAGTGTGGATGGAGAAATGGAGATAAAGTATCGTACATGAGCGATACAATTTGGGGGAAAAAAATTTCAAAAGAACCACTTTTATATTATTATCCTTCAAAAATATTGTATATTAAAAAAATACTTATCTTATTCTTTATTATTTTTTATTATAAATTACTCTATATTATAGTAATTTTTAATAGTATTAGAGTTTTATAATTTAGATGGTTCGATTTCATCCAAATAATTTTCAAGATAAATCTCATCCTGAATTTTTTATTGTAAAGGCCCTTTCGAAAAGACAAGATTGAGGATGAGAAGGGATTCAAAGCCCTCGTGGTGGTAATCTCCTTAGGTTATTGTAAAAAAGGATAAATCATGAATAATTACTAACTTGAACAATGATTATTCATGATCTAATTCTAATTCTTTAAACTGCAAGCTCCACCTTGTCTTTGAAATTTTCTCAAACATTTTGGATTAAGAAGATAGTTATTTTTGGATTAAGAAAAGGTAAAAGCCTATTTTTCTCTATATATAAAAAATAAAAAAGTGAGATGTGTAAAGTGAGAGAGAAAACATGTCATAATTGAGATTTTAAATAAGATAACTTTGCAAATTTTTATCTCATTTATTTTTCTAAATATGAAAAAGTCAAATTAAATAAGAAGTAAGAGTTGTTAAGATTTTTATCATTTTAACATCGAGCTATTTTGGACCTCTATTACAATATTGTTGCTACATTTTAACCATCATATTCTGAACGAATCAAATCATGAACAAAGAAGACATGATTCCTTGATTTGCTCATCAGAATAAATTCGAAACATAATTTATATATATTTAGAAGTTGATTTATAAGACATTCATCCAATTTAAAAATTGATTCTCCAAATGTTTTACCATAGAGACAACATTAGAACAATTTTAATTGAGTAGTTTTAACTAATATTAAAGCAGACAATTTCATTAATTTTAAAATAATTTAAATTTACAAATAGTTTTTAAATAATAAATAAGATAGAATATCCTTTTAATATTTGCTACTTACAAAAGACACACTTTTAATTTTTCACTTGTATAATTTTATTTATTTATAGGATAGATTAATATTTAAAAATATTAAACTAACTATCATTTGGATTAAAATATAAACAATATTTGATGATATATTTTTTTACAATCAACTGTAAATCTATAAAAGAAAAAGGCGAAAGGCCGTTGATATAGCCGTTATGGTACAACGGTCCATCTAGGCCGGTTGGGCCTGATCTCTATGGCAATATCGTAAAATTACCAGGGTAATTTAATCATATAAGATAAGGGCATTTTAATCTTCTAAGATATTTCCCGAATCCGAACGGTCTTCTCCGCCTCGAGATGCAGGAAAGCCGACGGTTCTGTCTTTATAAACACACCCCGTTTCTCAGCGGTCGCGCTGGATCTGGGAACAGCGGCGCCGACGGAGGAGAACCACCAGACTGTGGAGGCGGCGACAGCCGGGACGGCGGAGATCGACCTGGAAACCACGGCGCCAATGGAGGAGAACCACCAGACTTTGGAGGCGGCATCCGGGACGGCGGAGATCGACTTGGAAACCACGGCGCCGATGGAGGAGAACCACCAAACTGTGGAGGCGGCGACAGCCGGGACGGCGGAGAACGACCTGGAAACCACTGTGCCTATGGAGGATAACCACCTAACTGTGGAGGCGGCGACGCTGGAAACCACGGCGCCGATGGAGGACAACCACCAGACTGTGGAGGCGGCGACAGCCGGGACTGCGGAGATCGTCCTGGAAACCACGGCGCCGATGGAGGAGAACCACCAGACTGTGGAGGCAGTGACAGCCGGGATGGCGGAGATCGACACGTCGGCGCCGTTCCTGTCCGTGAGGGAAGCGGTTGTCCGGTTTGGTGGCATCGCCGTCTGGAAGTCGCAGCTTAGGGAGCTATTTCACCCCGAAGTAAGATCCCTATTTCTTCCCCTGATTGTTTTCTGCATTTTTGTTATCCTTGTCAAAATTGCTTACGTCTTTTCTACTCTATGTTATTTTGTGCTTTTTTATGGTTTGTTTTTATCCTTGTTTTCTTCGAACTAGTGATGTATAACAATCATTCAGTTTTTCAAAATGAGAACAATAAACTCAGATTAACTTGTTCCTCTCTATGTTGTGGTGTGCATTTTGATGCCAGCCCTTCCTTAATTGACGCTAATTATTCAATGAGAATGCCTACTGTGATTCTCAGATCAAAAAGCTTCTTTTAAATAAATCTTTATTAACTTGTTTTTTTTTCTTTGCCTTATGTGCACTTTTAGTGTCAAATTTCTTTTTATTTATTTATTTTTATTATTATTTTTTTGAACCATATTGTCACAATCCACCTGGATGAGAATTGAACAAGTTTTTTGGGCTCGACTAGAATAAAATGATTATCATGTGAATTTTGATCATCAGCCACAAATCTCCCTCGACCGTGTGTCGCTTGTGTAGTTCATCATCATCACTCGCATGTGGAACTTTGTTTTGTCCATGAATTTTGTTCTTGTGGCATTGAATCCATAACGCCTAATGTTGGTTGAGAATTATACTTGGAAATCAAACTAGGATTGACTTATGTAGATCAATTATCTACAAATTGTTTTATTTATGGTTTCTTGAAAAGTTCAGTAGAATTTCAGTGAGTGACATGCCGTCTTTTGCATCAGAAACTCAATTGCCCGGAGGATGTTAATGAGGCTATCAGTATGGAGGAACAAGCAGCACAACTAGAGATGGATCTTATTCTGAAAGAAAAGGAGGCACTCAATGTTTTACAAGAGCTTGAAATGACAAAAAAGATTGTGAATGCTCTGAAATTGAGATTGCAGAAAGAAGTCCCAGAGGCCACTAAAATGCCTGTTGGGAACTCAGATGATATGATGATACAGTCTGTTCCTGAAACAGAAGAACATTGGGATGAAGGAATGGATGACCTCAGCATAGGGGCGGAAAATTTAACCATGATTACTAGTGATTTTGAGAAAGATGTAGGTGTTGATGACTCTAGCATTGGGGTGAACCAATCTCAGGCGAGGAGGATACCAGTGGAACTGAAGCAAGTGAAGGAAAATCTAACCAAGACAGCTAGTGATTTAGCTGATATTCGAACTTCCATTGGGGTGCTGAACATGAAAATACAAGAGGAAAAACTCCTGTTACAGAAATCACAGAAGCTAACTGCCAATGCCGTGTTGATTTCATCCCTGGCGGAAGATCATTATCAGACAACAACTGAATTGGAGAGAGCTAAAGATTCGGAAAGTGAAAATTGCCAAGATTCCTCTAATATTTTGCAGGAAATCAAACAATTCAACAACTCTGAAATTGAACAGTCAAAGAAGACAAATGAAGCTTCTGAGCTGGCGTCTGAGGTTGAGCACACAAAGGCAAGCATCAAGACTCTTGAGCTTCGGTGGCTTGCTGCTAGGAAGATGGAAGAAGCAGCTATAGCAGCTGAAGCTATGGCTCTTGCCGACATCAAAGCACTAATTTGCAGCAACAAAGCAATCTTCGATCTTCAGAATACATGTGGTGTAACCCTTTCGATGGAAGAGTATATGGCTTTAGCCAGCAAAGCTCAGGAAGCAGACCTAAACTCAAGAAAGAAACTTGAAACTGTTATGCTTGAAGTGGACCAAGGGAGCATGTCCAAAGCGGAGCTACTGACAAAGGTGGAAGAAGCAATGACAGAGGCGAAAAAATGCAAGAAGGCGCTTGACGAGACATTGAAGAGGGCAGAGGTTGCAAATAGAGCGAAACTGGAAGTTGAGGATGCCCTCCGCAGAAGGAGATCAGAACATGGCCACCAGAGTCGCAATGCTTACAACTCCACCAAATTCAAGAAGGATTCCCTGATGCTTGACCTGGGGAGTTCACGCAGTAGTGGCCCACTATCGATCGGGCAGATACTGAGCATGAAGTTGGCAGGCCCCGAATCTCTCGAAAAGCGTGACATAGGATCATGGGAGAAGGAAAATGAAAAGCCCACGGTTTCACTGGGTCAGATGCTGAATAAAAGTCATGGGGGCTGCTTGATGTCGCATAGGCTCGACGAGAATAGACATTTGTCCATTAAGAGTAGTAAGCTCGGTTTTGTAGGGTTGCCTCATCTCTTAGCGAAGCAGGGAAAGAACATGAAGAAGAGGCATTCCTCGAGCATCGAGTGATATTTGTTGTAGATTAGTGTGAACCAGATTGTCATTCAGTGTGATATTACTTAGCTCCATTGTCTATAAATTATATTACTTCTTATAGGGATGAGCCGGGTGAACACGTGGCATGGGAAAGTTACGTGACAATCGGATCGGGAATCGGACTCCCGAGACTTCTCGGAATGAAGACCCTAAGGTCAGTTTGGGAGATGAGACTCCGAGACTGACTTGGGAGAGTGGAACCCAAAGAACATGAAGTCTTCCTCAAAACTTTGATTCCTCGTCTTCCTCCGAAAAATTCCTGACTTGAGCGTCAGAATTTTCCGGTGTGTCCCCTTTAACGTTCATGTTAATCTCGTAGGGCATGCACATCTTCCGGAACAAGTTTGGCATCGTCTATGGGAAACTTCAAAGCACCAGAAACATTGTGATGGCAGATCCAGCTAGAGGGACAACTCATCATTCTGACATGGGAGTAGTTGGATCGTTTAGTCGTCAACGTCGTCAAAGGAGCGTTGGAGCAACATCAGATCGAGTGAGCCGCGAAATCCCAAGAATGTCGACTTGGCAATGACCAACGTCTCGGCGAGATTCCTTGGGAGATATGGAGAGGGTACATTCTGTCACCTCCAGTGTTTTATGACAGGAGGAGGGGCCGGGGAAGATCGAGAGCCCTCTTGAAGTCTCCCTCTATCCCTTTTTCTCCGGACATCATTATTGACGATGTGAAGACGGGATCCGGAAGACCACATCTGTAAATTCGAGAACGCGACTCTCTTACACCAATACACAGATGGTGTGAAGTACCGGGTGTTCTTGAACACCTTATCAGGGCCGCCCAGAGATGGTTTTAGAGGCTGCCCCAAAATTCGATAAACTCTTTCCTGGAGTTTAGAACCGTTTTCTTGCACCACTTCGCCAGTAGCCGGCTGAAGGACTATATCCAGCGGTTCAATCGGGTGATTCAAGGCGTGTCAATCGTTACTTCAGAAATCCTCATCAGCGCTTTCACGAAAGGATTCTCTGAAGGTGATTTCATTCAGTCGCTGGTGAAGTGGTCTTCCGTTGCACCACTTCGCCAGTAGCCGGATGACTTATTGGAGCAGTCGGTCAAACACGTCAATATCGAGGAGGTGCAGCACACCCAGCGTAAAGATTCGGCTAGAGTTCCTGTTCGAATCTCGGTACGATCCGAGAGGAGAGAACCACCCGCACCAGTTCGGGCAAAGGATCCTAAGGATCCTCGTGCCTTGGGGTGGCAAGAAGAGGGTGGTGGAGACAGTTGATACCGAAGAACCCGAGCTGCCGAAGAAGTACTGCAACTTTCACGGTAGCACAACAACAGAGGAGTGACCCTGATGAAGAGGAGGTTTAAGGACGCGGACGCCAAGCGGACGTTAAGCCCTGCAAACGGTGGAACAAAGCGGGGTATCGACAGCGGCCGCCTCGCCGAAGCCCTTTTCCTCATCGATGACAATCAGGGGAAGACAGGTGGAAGACAGCGGTCCCCTTACATTCGGAACATAGCTCTAAGATGTTGGGTGCTCAAAGGGTGCTGTTGAAGATCAGAATAGGGTCAGGGCTAAAGACTGGTAATCCCAAAGTCTACAGTCCTTTAAGATCTTGAAAGATAGGGCTAACTAACTGCTTCAAGTATCGCTAACATAGCCAACAACCGGAGAATCGTGGTTTGGGCTTTCTTTTTTGGGCCAAGGATATTCCATTTATGGTTTGTAGGATAGCCTTCTTTTTTCTAAGCCCACCCTCCAGCCCTAGCCTTAGCAAGGAGGCAGCAAGTGTTGGAAACCGGATGGCTAGAGAGGGGGGGGGTGAACATAGCCAATCACTTACACTTAGACCCAAATCGAATTTCTGCACTTCACTTTGTTAGTAGCACAACGGAAGTATGAAAACAGAAAGTGCAGAAACAGAAAATGAAGGGAAACAACTACGACTACCAAGATCGCTAACAAGGAGGGTTTACAAGATTCGGGGATAACTTGCCCATACTCCTTGGCGTGCCCTTAAGGTGGGCGATCCCTTGATCGTCGGCAGATCAAGCCCCGGTATCACCGGATAGAAGACAATCTCCTTCTCGGTGGAGAAACCTCTCCACAGCGTTTCAATCACAGATAAATGTTTAAGCTCAATGAAACAACAAGAAAGATCTTACTCAAGCACCCAGCAAAGACAAGAACACAACGAGCTTTCCTGAGCTCCACCCAGCAGCGATCTCACGCAAGAAACCCTTCCTCGTATCTTCTCGCTGTCGGACTCCAAGCTCCTTGTTCCTTCCTCCAAGCACTCACGTAAGAGTTGGTTGCTCCTCAGATCTCAATGACTTGCTCAAAGAATCAACAGCACACGCACACAGCAAGTCAAGTGTGGAGAACACAAAATCACAGTAAGAACTTCTGAAAGCTCGAACTCGAGAACTCTACTTCAACCGAAGTCTCCTGCTCTCTTTTGTTTCTCTACTAAGCATCAGATGACACCATCCCTGTAGCTCCCAGCTGCTCATCTGCCAACGCCAGCTACCACTGAGCTATCCCTGAACTCCCTGAGCTTCCCTCAGCCAAGCTCCAGTCTCAGCTCCAGTCTGCAGCTCGGCCGTTGCAACCTGAGATGGAAAAACGGACAAACCTGCTCCAAGGAAAACCTCCATTGACTTCTCCTTGAGTGTTTGAATCCTCCCCTGTCACCTGCAGCTTAATCAGAGTGTTAGAGCAGCATATCAAACAGCATATCATGTATCAGACATTAAGCGCAGAGAATCGGATACGTTCAGACGCGATCAGAGTGTCTGACAGTGCAATTTGAATTAAAGTGATCGGTCACTGGACCGATCAGAGAGCCTCCTGATCGGTCACCAGACCGATCAGGCTCCGTCCTGATCGGTCCCCAACGCTCGATTAGAAATCGCGATTTCTTTGAGACTCTCCTGGATCGGTCACCAGACCGATCCCAGGTTGTGGATCGATCACCCGACCGATCCACTCCTTTATCGGGCAATTTCTGAGCTTCGCAGTCCAGACCTCCTGATCGATCACCGAATCGATCAGAGACCGATCAGGATGGGTCCAGACAGATCAGGCTCCGTCCTGATCGATCATAGAGAGGAACCTGCGACACTGGACCGTTCTCCCGAATGATCTGCATAGTGATCCTAATCGGTCACCAGACCGATTAGCACTGGACCGTTCTCCTGAACGATCTGCACAGTGATCCTGATCGGTCACCAAACCGATCAGGAGCAGTTCAGCAAGGGAACTCAACCTCACTGTTTGCTCCCTGATCGGTCACCAGACCGATCAGGAGCCAATCAGTGGGTGAAACGAATACTCCCTGATCGGTCACCAGACCGATCAGTCATCGCTGGATCGGTCACCGGACCGATCCACGAAGGAGCACCGTGCCAACTCCCTGATCGGTCACCATACCGATCCAGGGGCTCCAACCACCTTAGCCCTCCAAGCTAAGGGTTTTTCACCTAACCCTCCAAGTTGGGAATTTGCACCTAACCCTCCAAGTTAGGACTTTTCACCTAGCCCTCCAAGCTAGGACTTTTCACCTAGCCCTCCAAGCTAGGACTTTTCACCCAACTCTTCCGGATTAGGACTTTTCCAAACCTAGCCCTCCAAGCTAGGACCTGACCCTCCAAGCCAGGACTTTTTTACCTAATTCTCCAAGATGGGAATTTGCATCTAACCCTCCAAGTTAGGACTTTTCACTTAGCCCTCCAAGCTAGGACTTTTCACCCACCTCTTCCGAATTAGGACTTTTCACACACCTAGCCCTCCAAGCTAGGATTTTCAACACCTAACCCTCCAGGTTAGGATTTTTCAACACCTAGCCCTCCAAGCTAGGATTTTCCATACCATGCCTGATCCCCAATCAGGACTTAAATCATAATCAATAATCATCCACCTAAACTAAAATCAGTGTCAACAGCAAAACAACAATCAGGGCTAGACTGCATCAACAATCTCCCCCTTTTTGTTGTTTGACAACCCGATTTTAAGTTTAGGGATTCTCAATCAATTGCTCAACTTTAGAATCATAGGGGAATCCAGATCCTCCCCCTACAACATGATCATCCTAAACTTAACCAATCAACACTCTCTCCCTTTGTCGAACACCGAAAAGGGGTCTAGAAGGGCTGTTAAGTTTAAACTATACTTCCCCTCAACCCCAGGGGTATCCCAAAATAACAATTTGATTTTTGATAAGCATATGAATACATATGACAAAACGATATAGGCATGACAAAACAAGCAAATATATCATATGAGCATGACATCATAAGCATGAAGATAGCTATGAATCAAATATATAGATAGTACTCATAGCATCAACAATAGCCAACTAAAGTAGGATTAAACATGCATCAAAGTCAGAAAGGATAAGTCATAAAACATCCAGAGAAATCACACGATGCAAGACAGATGCATCAAAATCCAGATACGTGTGGTGCAAGACCACAATAAGCAAGTCATGGGGCATACAACCCAAAAGTCAACAGACCAAAAATGATCAGGTACACAGATCATGAGAAGAGGCAGCAGACATCCACGCTCAAACGTCAGTGGGGGGGGTCGTCATCGTGCATGAGGTCATCCATCATGGCATCAACGGTCCCAGGCGCAGTACTGGCAGAGGGCGCACCTCCAGGGAATGTGTGTCGGCGCCACTCATCGTACCAAGTCTGCTGCAATGCCTGGACCCCAAAGACAGTAGACTCTACGCCGGTCAATCGGCGATCAAAGGAACGGAAATATGAGCGGGCCTCCTCTCGATGGAGCTCCCTCAAATGAATATCCTCCTGGAGGATCCGATCCAGCTCGGAGATCTGCCATCGTAGGTCTGGGTCAGGCTCATAGTCGTACTCGGCGTCAGCAGCAGGAGGCTCATGTAGTGCAGCAACCTCGGGTGGTGCCTGAAAATGTGGTGCTCCTCTAGGTAGGTCACCAAGTCCTCTCCCATCCTTCCATACTAAGGCCCCATCGCGCTCACGAATAATAATTCCAGATTTCGCAAAAGCCCGCCGACCAAACCGACAATCCTGTCTGACCATGGGCACGGTCCTGCCCTTGGTGACATCAACACCAACTGACATAAGCTAGTCAGTGATGACATGACCAAATGACATGTAGACCGTGCGACGACTCGGCTCACGATAGGACAGGATGGACTGGAAGATGCTCTCTATGATGTCGAAGTCCATCTGGCAGTGCATGCCGTAGAGAATAAGGCAGTGATAGGGTCGGATCTCAGTCAAAGGCTTTGAAGTGATGGGTAAGATGCAATTTGTGATTATCTTGAAAATGACGTAATCAACTGGAGCAAGTCGTAGGGCTGCAAAAGTAGGGAAATCAGGACCCAACTCATCGAGTCCGGCTGGGCAGGGATGGCCAAAGAAGTGCTGATAGATGGAGTCGGGGGTAACATCTGCAAATGGGGCCAGCAGAGGATCAGGGAGCTCAGGGTAGATCGAATACAGATTCGGTGATCGTCGACCACCTAGATACTCTGCCAAGATCTCGTAAGAAAAGTCTAGGTTCCTCTTGGCGACTCGAGTAGTGAACTCGAAGCCCCCTTGAGGACCTTGCTGTAGATTGTTGTAGAATTTTGAGACTAGGTCGTAATTGATGGTCCGCTCCAAAGAAAGAAGAAAGCCTAGGTTGTAGAAAGTGACAATGTCCATGACCGACGGACAATGTTCAGTCAGAAATGGAACATCAATGGATCGGCAGGGAAGTAATTTGATAGTCCTTGACTGGAAGGCCTGTTCACAGGCCGCATTTGGGAACCGGGGGCTAGAAGAAGGTTGTGGCCTTCTGGAAGGGGCAGATGAGGAAGGGGTTTTCCCTCTCGAACTGCCCTCAGCTTCTTTACCCTTAGAAGACTTTCTAAAGATTTGAATTGATCATGACACAAGATTAAATCAATTGGACAAGATTGAAGAGATCATAGGGACAAAGGTTTAATCAAAGACCCAAGATTTGATTCCGACACAACAATCAAAAGATCACAAGGCAAGACATGATCATAGTTTAATCAACGACACACAGTAAACAGGATTATGACAAACCAACCGATTACAGATGTAAGAATTGATCAAAGATAGAGTATGACAAAGGTGGATCACGGCCAACACAAGAAGGTCACGACACAAAACAAACACCAAAACATGATTAGCGTTAAAGACAAACACTATAGACTGATTTGGAGGAAAAACTAACCCAAAAACTCACTTTGGTGCCATTGGGAAGTTCTTGAAGATTGGAAGAATCGGCTTGCGCAAAGGAAACCTTCGGCGCAAGTGAGATCGCACAGCCCTTCAGCGCGAGAAAATGTCGCAGGAAGAAGACAGAGCTCGGAAGAACTCCTTAGGACTGCACGCGCGGAGACTCTCTCGAGGAGGAAGAAAGCACTGGGAGAGCTTTCGCACGAAGCAAAGGTTGCGCGAGTAAGAGGTTTCGGCGCTAAGGTTTGGCAAAGAGAAGTTTTTCGCGCAGTTATTTGGTTGGTGGATCGGTCCACCAACCAGACTTTAATGTATCTGAACGGATCACCATTCGATCTGATAGCGCCCAGACCGATCAGGCTCTAGCCTGATCGGACTGACATGGGCCTGATCGGTCGGGTGACCGATCAGGTGCGCTCCTGCTTGGTCGGCTGATCGATCAGGACATGAACAGTAGGGTTTGGAGAGAACCTTGGGAGCCCCTGATTGGTCTGCGGACCGATAACCAGAGGGTGCCAGATCGGTCCGGGAACCGATCCAGGCTGGCTCAGTAAGGTTGATCAGAATTTCGTGAAGTCACTGAAGCCCCTCTGATCGGTCTGTGGACCGATCGTTACAGGATGGAGCCAGATCGGTCCGGGGACCGATCAGCCTTATGCCTGATCGGTCCGGTGACCGATCAGGGTTCCTGATATTCCCTGATACGATCTGAAACATTCAGTTTCAGATTTCCAGAATTTTTCCAATTGAGATCTGATGAAGTTTATCGACCTTGACCACGATTTCGTGACTAAACTTGATCCTTGAACAAGGATCAAAAGTCTTTATAGGTTCAACAATCACTTTGCTCCACCCAAATGGAGTCAAACTCAATCAACAATCATTCAAGCAAATTCAATCAAGTTTTGTTCCAAATTCAAGTTTCCAATCAAGTTGCCTTGATTGGAATGTCCAAGTATGATCATGAAGCCATATACACATATGTTATGCAATGGTTTTCCCCATACTTGGTCACCGAAGTGATTATTATCTCGTCAACTTAATTTCTCAAGGGATGCATTGACATTTTGAGAAATTTAGTTGATCCTAACATCTCACCCCATATCTAGCAAACAAAAACGTTTTGTTAAACCTTATAGTTCGTGTGAGATGCCCCCAAAGTTACCCAATTGTTTCCCAACAATTTCGAAATAATCATGAAGGGTTTGAAAGCATTTTGAAATTCATGAAGCACGACACATTCCCAACTCCCTTCTTAGGAAACTAAATTCATTTTCGGGGAGTAGTTTAGTGAAAATGTCAGCTAGGTTTGATTTGGACTCTACATGTGAGAGTACAATATCTCCCCTAGCTACATGATCCCTAATGAAGTGGTGACGCACCTCAATGTGTTTGGTCCTAGAATGATGGACTGGATTCTTGGTTAGGTTGATTGTGCTAATGTTATCACATAACACTTGCACACCCTTGTAACTCAATCCATAGTCCTCTAAAGTATGTATCATCCACAACAATTGCGATACGCTCTCTCCCATGGCGATATATTCTGCCTCAGTCGTGGAGAGAGCAACACAATGTTGCTTCCGACTTGACCAACTTACTAAGGACGAACCTAAGAATTGTCAACCCCCACTTGTGCTTTTCCGGTCCAACTTACATCCAGCGTAGTCGGAATCTATATAGCCAATTAAGTCAAATGATTCGGTACGGGGGTACCATAGACCGACTCCTATTGTGCCTTTAAGATATCTCAAAATTCTCTTAACAGCGATTAAGTGAGATTCCTTGGCACATACTTGATACCTAGCGCACATACCCACAACAAATAAAATATCTGGTCGACTAGCTGTAAGGTATAGCAAACTACCTATCATGCTTCGATATTGAGTCAAATCAACAGGTTTACCACTCTCATCATTGTCTAATTTTGTGTTTGTAGCCATGGGAGTGGTTACCTCTTTTGAATCACTCATATTGAATTTTCGAAGCATTTCTTGTGTGTAATTTGATTGGTGCACATGGATACCATCGTGAGTTTGCTTGATTTCAAGTCCAAGGAAGAAAGTCAACTCTCCCACTAGACTCATTTCAAACTCACTCTCCATGTGTCCAATGAACTCATTTAAATAGCCCTTATTGTTTGAGCCACAAATTATGTCATCGACATATACTTGGGCTACAAAAATATTGTCACCATCTCTGCGTAGAAATAGTGTAGGGTCTATTTGGCCTCTAACGAAGCCCTTCTTAATTAGGAATGTTGACAACCGCTCATACCAAGCCCCGGGTGCTTGTTTAAGGCTATAAAGTGCCTTTTTGATCTTGAACATATGGTTTGGAAATTTGGAACTCTCAAACCCTGGTGGTTGTTCGACATAGACCTCTTCCCTAATTAGACCATTTAGAAAGGCCGATTTGACGTCCATTTGATATAATTTGAAACCACAATGTGCTGCAAATGCTAGCATCAATCGGATGGACTCTAATCGTGCCACGGGAGCATAAGTCTCATCATAATCAAGGCCTTCAACTTGACTATAGCCCTTGGCTACTAATCATGCCTTGTTTCTAATGATTTCTCCCTTATGGTTCAATTTGTTCTTGAAGACCCATTTGGTTCCAATGATGGTGGTCTTCTTAGGTCTAGGGACTAAGTCCCAAACTTGACTCCTCTCGAATTGACCTAGTTCATCTTGCATTGCGATAATCCAATCGGGATCATTTAATGCTTCATCAATTTTTCTAGGTTCAATTTCAGAAATTAGGGCAACTTCATTAGCCTCATTCCGGAAGAATGATCTAGTTCTAACCCCATGATGGATGTCTCCAACAATTTGATCTTGGGGATGACTAGAGGCTAATCTAGTTTGCCTTGGTGTTGGTGGTGCTTCGTGAATGGGCTCACTAGACACAAGTTCAGCCTCAGGATCCGGCTGATCAATGGATTGTTTAGGTTCACCGTCATCGGATTCATCACCATCAACAATATTTGGACTTTCATTCAAACTTAGTCTCCTAAGTTCGAATTGGACTCCATCTTCTGGTTGACCATTGACTTTTGGAATTTCTTCAAAGACAACATCAGAAGATTCTTCAACTAGTCTAGACTTCTTGTTGTAGACTCGATAGGCTTTACTAACGAGGGAGTACCCGACTAGTATCCCTTCATCAGCCTTTGCCGTGAACTTTCCAAGATGATCCTTGGTGTTTAGAATGAACACCTTACAACCAAACACTCGAAGGTGTTTAACCGTAGGTGGTTTTCCAAACCAAAGTTCATGGGGAGTCTTGCCTAAAAACCTATGAATGAGGACCCGATTTTGCACATAGCAAGCTGTATTTACAACTTTAGCCCATAAGTAACTCGGGAGTGAGTACTCATTAAGCATGCTTCGTGCTGCCTCTTGAAGTACACAGTTCTTCCTCTCTACAACACCATTTTGTTGTGGTGTTCTAGGAGTAGAGAACTCATGTCTATAACCCCTATCTTGACAAAACTCCAAAAACCTTTGATTTTGAAATTCACCTCCATGATCACTTCTAATTGTCTTAATTGTTAATGATTTTTCATTTTCTACCCTCCTACAAAAAGAAATAAAAACATCTAAGGTTTGGTCCTTATATTTCAAAAAGTAAGTCCATGTATATCTAGTGAAATCATCAATGATCACAAAGCAATATCTACTTCCATTCAATGATATGATAGTACTACAATCAAATAAATCCATGTGAAGTAAATCTAATGCAGTAGAAGTACTTACAGCGCTTTTACCTTTATGTGCAGATTTTGTTTGCTTACCCATTTGACATGCATCACAAAGTTTATCTTTCTCATACTTGATGCTTGGCAAGCCATGAACCAATCCCTTGTTGGTCAACTTCCGGATGTTCTTCATGTTCACATGTGTTAGCCTCCGGTGCCAAAGGGTGGACTCTTCTTCTTTTGACATGAAACACTTAGCAGAATCATTAGTAGCACTTTTAAATGAAACTTGATAAATATTGTCTACTCTTGTTCCTACTAGTACCGTGTCCAAGGTGTCATGTTGTCTAACTAGACATTGACTTGGTTGAAAATCAATTGTGTAACCCGTGTCACACAATTGACTGACACTTAGGAGATTAAATTTCATCCTCTTGATTAGAAGGACATTTGAGATTTTAAGACATTCGGATATTTGAATGTCTCCTATTTTATGACCTTAAGACTACCATTGTTACCAAATGATACATTACCTCTACTTTTCTTGTGAAGTGTGGTAAACAATGATCTATCCCCGGTCATGTGTTTGGAGCATCCACTATCAGCGAACTAAGTTGATAGATGCTCCCCCTCAATCATAACCTACACAATTCGAAAAATAGAAGTTTTAGGTACCCAAACCTTGGGACCTAAAGCATCAACTAAACAAGACTTAGGCACCCATGCCTTGACAACTCTCTTTTGAACCTTGGGTGTCCTAGATTGTCTCATATCAGTCCTAGACATCAAGGACACGAATGAGGGTTCTTTGGGTTGATACCCAATACCGGCCCTATTGTAGACCGCCCTTTGGGCATTTAAGATCATGTCTAGGGTTTTAGAGCTAGTTGAGAACTTCTCAAGAATATTCTTGAGTCTGTCAACTTCACTCTTTAATGATTTGTTCTCTTCTACTAGCAAGTCATCATGCAAATCATTTACATCCTCAACCTTAGAGGATTTCAATTTATCAACCTCATGCTTCAATGACTTAATTTCATCTTCTAACAATTCAACATGCAAGTCATCAATGTTATCATCCCTAGATAATTTCAATTGATCAATTTCTAATTGCAATGCTTTAACCTTATTTTTTGACTTCTTAAGCATACTAGTTAAACATGCAATTGTTCTATAATATTTTTCAAGCTCGGGAGAAGTGACCTCTTCATCATCCGAAGATGATGAAGCCATGTTTAAGGAACTTGAAGATTCATCACAGCTTTCCTCTCCTAGAGCCATGAGTGCCATATGCCTTATGCTCTTCTCCTCCTTCTCTTCATCGGATGAGCTAGAGGATGACTCATCCCTGTTGGATCGAGAGAACCGATAGAGGGGGGGGGTGAATATCGGAAAACGTTCGGATTTAGGGAAAGAGAAATTGCACAGCGGAAGATAAAAACAAACACGTGAACATAGTAATTTTTTACTTGGTTCGGAGCCTAGGTCGACTCCTACTCCAAGGCCCACAGTCGTTGACCGTTTACTTTGGGCAATTCTATATGAGGCGCAATAATAGTTTACAAGGATCGATTTACAAATTCAGCACAGTAAACTTAACAAAAAAGAGAGGCTCTTCTTTTACCGACGTCCGATGTATGTTGTCTTTTTCGGAGCAGCGGGACGTCTTCGGCTCGAGTTGGGAGGTTTCCGGAGCGAGGCGCGAGAGCAGAAGAGCGTAGAAGCGTTTGATTGAAAGTTGTTCTCAGCCTTGGGGTCGAGGGCCCTTTATATAGGGCCTGGGGGCGCTCGGGACATCGGGGGCGCCCCCCACGTGGCGGTCGATCCGTCTTCAGCTCGGTCAACATCTAATCCCTTCAAAATCGGGATCAGGTTTGACCGGGGCGCCTGGAGCGCTCGGGGCGCCCGCATTGACTGGGTCAAACCTTCATCCTCTTGGCTTCGCGAGGGTGTGCTTCGGCAGTTGGCACTGGGGGCGCCCGCGACAGGCGGGGCGCCCGGAACATCCGGGGCGCCCGGAGCATCCGGGGTGCCCCGACATATAACTGTCGAGGCGTGTTTTCGCTCCTGCTGATTTGGGTTGACCTTGGGGGCGCCCGGAACATCCGGGGCGCCCTGCTCAGCTTCTGCCTCACTCCTTTGAGGCTCTCTGAGCTGCAGATACTCAGTCCTTCGGTCATGCATCCAAGGTTAGTCCAAAAAGCAGTAAAACATTAAATTATTAGTTTATACAGCCTTAGTTGTCTTGGTTCTGACTTTGGGTCTCCTAAATGGAACCCTAGGTCGAACTGACGCCTACTGTTCCCTCGACGGGGAATGCGTCCTCACCTACTCCTCTCAGGAGAATGTACCTGATGCCAACCGCTGCTTTGGTTGGACTTTTGCCTGGCGGTCCTTTGCCAGGTCTTGGATACTGAGCTGTCCTTCGCTCGGTGCCTAGAATTCCTTCACTAGGGCTTCAGTCCCAAGCTATCCTTCGCCTGGCGCCTAGCAGTCCTTTGCTAGGGCTTTTCACTCTGGCATTCCTTCGCCAGTGCCTAGCAGTCCTTCGCTAGGGCTTTTTACCCTGACATTCCTTTGCTAGTGCCTAGCATTCCTTCGCTAGGACCTTTTACTCTGCACACTAGAGTGACATGTTAGATAACAAGTAATACTTAACTTTTGAACCCTGTTGCCATTATCAAAACACAGGTTTGACTTTGGTGCTTTCTGCACCAACAATCTCCCCCTTTTTGATTTATGGCAACCCCAGTTCAAAAAGTTAAGTTTAATCAAAAGCATAAAAATTTATTCCTTCCCCCTGGAGGGAATCTCCCCCTAGATTTTTCAAAACTTCGTGGGGTTCTAAGTTTTTAAAAATTTTTTACTTAGAATGATTTTGCACTTTGAAAACTTAAGTTTAGGTAGTTTGGAAATCTTTTGATAACTTAAGTTTTAAAAGTATATAGAGGAGTTTTTGAAAGCATGAGTTTAGAGTACTTACAAAAATTTGAAGCCTTAAGTTTAAAGTACTCAAAAGTTTTGAATCCTTTAAGTTAAGTACTTAGTAAATTTTGAAACAATTTAAGTACTTAGTAAATTTTGAAACAATTTAAGTACTTAGTAAATTTTGAAACAATTTAAGTACTTAGTAAATTTTGAAACAATTTAAGTACTTACAAATTTTTGAAAAGCTTAAGTACTTAGAGACTTGATACTTTTTGAATAAAGGATAGAGTTTTTTTTGAAGAAATTTGAAATTTTGAAAAAATTTGAAAATTTTAAACTCTCTCTTTTTCTATCTCTCCCCCTTTGCCATATATATATAAAAAAAGATAAATATAGCAGGAATTAAATTACAGAACGGAAATAAATTTTATAAAGAAAAATATTTACATGTCTTTGCTGTACTGAACCAAGACTTAGACCAAATCAGTTGATTTTTTCTTATAGGGACCTGTCTAACCCATTTAGGTACTCACTAACTGTTATAAGCAGTAGTTTTCGCTAGGGTTAGTCAAGTTAAGTGTTTCTGTTCAAGTTAGATTTTCTAAACTTGACACTTAACTTGATTGCTGTATAAGTTGTATTTAGTGCCCCAATTACTGCAGATGCACTGACTTAAAGCATGTTGAATTAAGGCAAAGACCTAAGCATCTCAACCCTTTATAGGTTATCAATCAAAAGTACCTTAAGGTGCTTGTGAGATGCTGGCTTCTAAATCTATAGGTGCATGCAGTTCTAGGGTTAGGGCCTAGGCTAAGTCTATTTGCTAAAAAGCCCTAGTTTTGAAAGGGGATAGTTTTGAAATAAAACTAGGAGAAAAAAAATTAAAAGAAACTGATTTAAAAAAAACATTTTTTCAAATTCTTTTAGAAATTAATTTTTAAATCAAATAAAGCAGGAAAAAATTGAGTTAATCTATTCTACAGAACACAATCCTAACTGCCTTCTTAGTGAGCTGAACTCAGACTCAGGTAAGGGTTTTGTGAATATATCAGCTAAGTTGGATTTTGAGTCTATATGTTTAAGTACTATCTCACCCCTGGCTACATGGTCTCTTACGAAGTGATGTTTAACTTCTATGTGTTTTGTTCTGGAATGTTGTATTAGGTTTTTCGTTAGATTAATCGAGCTTATATTGTCAATAAATACTTGAGTTTGGGTGTAGTTGAGCTGGAAGTCCTTAAGAGTGTGCATCATCCATAAAAGTTGTGCTACACACTCTCCTAAGGCTACATACTCAGCTTCAGTTGTGGACAGAGCTACACAGTCTTGTTTTCTGCTGCACCAACTCACTAGACTATTTCCTAACAGTTGGCAGCTTCCACTTGTGCTCTTTCTATCTAATTTGCAACCAGCATAGTCAGAATCCGAGTATCCTGACAAATTGAAGGTTGAGGTTCTAGGATACCAAATCCCTACATTTAGGGTGCCCTTTATATATCTTAGTATTCTTTTTAGAGCTGCTAAGTATGTTTCCTTAGCACAGGTTTGGTATCTAGCACACATCCCTACAGCAAAAAGAATGTCAGGTCTACTAGCTGTAAGGTATAGTAGACTACCTATCATACTTCTATATAGTTTGAGGTCTACTGGTTTACCATCAGGGTCACTATCTATTTTTACATTAGTGGCCATGGGAGTACTTATGCTTTTAGAGTTGTCCATTTTAAATTTCTTTATTAACTCTTTAGCATATTTGGATTGATGGACTTAGTTTCCATCTCTAGTTTGTTTGATTTGTAGACCTAGGAAAAAGGTAAGCTCACCAACTAAGCTCATTTCAAATTCATTTTCCATTATTTTGACAAACTCTTTTAGGAAGTTTGTGTTGGTGGAACCAAAGATTATGTCATCTACGTAAATTTGGGCAATAAATATATCTTTTCCTACGATTTTAATGAATAAAGTTGAGTCAATTCGTCCTTGTTTAAATTCTTTAGAAGTTAAGTAAGTTGATAAACGTTCATACCAAGCCCTAGGTGCTTGTTTTAACCCATATAGTGCTTTAGTTAATTTATAAACGTGGTCAGGTCTGTCTAAGTCCTCAAACCCAGGGGGTTGTCCTACATAAACTTCTTCTTTAATGAATCCATTTAGGAAGGCTGACTTTAGATCCATTTGGTATAGCTTAAATCCTTTATGGGATGCAAAGGCTAACAACATTCTAATGGACTCAAGTCTAGCTACTGGGGCATATGTTTCATCGTAATCTAATCCCTCTACTTGGCTGAATCCCTTAGCTACTAAGCGGGCTTTATTTCTAACTATTTCTCCTTGATCATTTAGCTTATTCCTAAAGACCCACTTAGTATCTATGATGGATTTGCCTTCAGGTTTAGGCACTAGTTCCCAAACTTGGTTCCTCTCAAATTGGGCTAATTCTTCTTGCATAGCTATGATCCAATCAGGGTCAGGTAGGGCTTCATCTATAGTTTTGGATTCTATTTTTGATATCATAGCTATTTGACTAAGGTTTCTATAGGAGGATCTAGTCCTGACTCCTAGAGTTGGATCACCCACAATTTGATCGGTTGGGTGACTAAGTCTGGGTTTCTTGGTTCTCCTAGAACTTGGTTCAGCCTCAGGTCCGGCTGGTCGGTTTGGTTCACTATTTGATTCGACTCTTTGGGCTGGTTCATTTGTTGGTTCGATAATTGGTTCAGTTGACTCATTAATTGGTTCAATAGTTAGTTCGTTTAAGGATTCAATTAAGGGTTCACTAGTTTGTTCATTATTTTCTTGATCAGAATTTGATGAAGTTAGGTCTGGATTATCAGATGTTGAGTTGACTTCTTCATCAAATATTAATTTAGTTGTTTCTTCAATTTTCTTAGTTTGTTTGTTGTAAACTCTATAGGCTCTACTTGTGGTTGAGTATCCTAGGAAGATACCTAGGGTTGATTTGGATTGAAATTTCCCTAAGTAGTCTTTGGTGTTTAGGATATGGACTTTGCATCCCTTAGGTAGTGTAGATTTGGGAGCCTATGGTAGTACAGTTCATAGGGTGTTTTGTTGTGTCGCTTGTTAATTAGAACCCTATTCTGGATGTAACAAGCCGTACTAATCGCTTTTGCCCAAAATTGGTTTGCTAAGTTAAATTCATTGAGCATAGCCCTAGCGGCTTCCTGTAATGTTCTATTTCTTCTTTCTACTATCCCATTTTGTTGGGGGGTTCTAGGACATGAAAATTCATGCAAATACCCATTGACCTTACAAAATTCCTCGAACCGTTGATTTTCAAATTCTCCCCCGTGGTCACTCCCAAGTCTTTTAATTTTGGTGTCGTTTTGATTTTCAATTAATTTACAGAATTCATTAAATAGTTTTAGGGTTTCATCTTTGGTTTTTAGAAACCTAACCCAGGTGAATCTAGAATAATCATCAACTATTACTAAGCAGTATCGATTTCCGCTTAGTGACTTGGCTCCATGTGAATCAAATAGGTCAAGGTGCAGGAGCTCAAGTGTGGATTGAGTTAGGTCAGATTGGATTAGTTTGTGATTAGATTTGGTTTTTTTACCTTGATTACATGATTCACATATTAGGTTTTCATGATTTTTAATTTTAGGTATGCCTTTAATTAGTCCAAGTTGGGTGATTTTTGAGATAGTTCTTAAGTTAGTATGACCTAGTCTCCTATGCCAGAAGTGTGATTGTTCTAACTGAGTTAACATACATTTGCGTACTAGGGGAAGGTTTATAGTGTATACATTATTTTTCCTAGTGCCCTTAAGCATGATTTCTGAGTCTTGTATATTTCTAATCAGGCAGTTAGAATTGTTGAAGGTGACTATATAACCAGAATCACATAACTGACTTATGCTAAGCAAGTTAAATTTGAAGTTTTCAACCAAAAGAACTTTCTTAATAATAAAGTCAGTTTTAAGCTCAATATTACCTGACTCAATTACCTTGAGTGTAGCATTGTTGCCAAATGTCACTGAGCCTAGGTTCTTGAACTTGAGTTTGGTGAACTTCAATTTATCTCCAGTCATGTGTCTGGAGCAACCGCTATCCAACATCCATTGGTCCAAATCATTATGTTCCTGCACATAAAGAATTTTATTGATTTGGATCCAATTAGAGTCAGGAATAGCTTAAATTAAGTTTCACTGCCTAGTCTGTCTCACCCAAGTCTAAGATTTTCAATCACGTTAGCCTTATAGGTTTTGTGAGACAGGTTTTGATAAAAAATTATTTTGAAAAATTATTATTTATTTTGAAAGCCTTAAATTAATTTTTGAAAACAGTTAGGTTTATTTTGAGAGAAAATGTTTGAATCTATACTTAACTGAAAATTGTGTTAGATTTGAATTTAACAAAAAGTAATTTGAATTTGAAATTCAAAAATTAGCTTCCAGGTCTTGGCGAGGCACTAGGCCTTCTTTGGCCGTAGCCTTATTGGATCATCAACCCTTTCCTTGACAAAGCCATTTAATGAAATTTCATTTTCAAAATTAATTTTTGAAAAAGTTCTGGTCTAACTAGTTTGGATTTTGGATCGGTAGCTTCGGCTAGTTTCACCAGTCTAAAGAGACCAAGTGAACTTGATCTTATTAGAATTGGTTTCCCTAACATACTATCATCTTACCTCCACCCAATACTATGTTTTCAAGTTTCAGTTAAGTTTGTTCAGTCCTTATACTAACCTAGGTCTAAGCATGGTAAATTGCAGAAATTTAAATAAACAATCAATCAGGCAAATTGCAAGAATTAAATTTTATTTAACAATAAATATAGTTTTCAATTTGGCTCCCCCTGGACTATAGCCACGATAATGATTAGGCAAGATGTGAATCTTGTCCTTGGGGATCCAATACTGATTTCATCCAGTTGGTTTGTTCAGGTACAGTTTTGGTACCCATGCCTGAACTTTACCTCTGGACTAATTTAGTACAGCAAAATAAGATCTTTGTCAGGATTTGGTTCTATAGCCAAGTCCGGATCGATTTAGAACGGACTTCTGTTTTCCAAGAATCATGTCAAGACCCTTGGAACAGAAGTGAATCATTCTAAAGCCGTTCTAAGATCCTTAACCTGAGTTTTCAGGGAGGAGTTCTCTTTCTCAAGTTTTTCAACTTGAGTAGGAGTTCCTTCTTGAACATTCTCGGTTAAGGACTTAGAGTCAGCTCCCTCTTGTTGGGACCGGGTGCATGTCGACAAGGATACGGGTTCGTAAAATTTTAAATTTTTACGTGCAGCGGAAGAATTAGCATAAAATAATTTCCTAAATTATTTTAACCACGTATCTAGCATGCAACCTTATGATGTGTTGACATAATCATAAATTAAAACATTGCGAAAAAAGTAAACTAATTTACTAAGTACCTCTCGTAACTCGAAGTAAGGGACGAGATCCAACCGTAGCGTCCCTTGGAAGCTCCGCCTCTATTCGCGTCCACGCCGAGTTCTCTCCGGGATGACTTCGCAAAGCCACGAGTTTTGTGCCGACGAGAACTACTAGATTCTCCGAAGACACAACTAGAAGAACAAGAGAAAAGATAGGAAACTAACCACCCGAGAAACGGAATCGAATTCCGAGAAGGAAGGAGATGTGATCCGCTTCTTCTTCTTCTTGGTTGGCTTCTCCTTGGTGTAGATTGCTCACGCCAACTCCTTGGAGAACAATGAAGGTGCGCCGGCCCTAGGAAATCTAGGTTGGGCGCCGGCCCTAGATGGGAGGGAGAAGGAGAAGAGAATAAGAGAGAGAGTGGGAGAGGATTAACTCTTAATCAACTCAATTGATTGATTGAAGGCTAGCCTTTGGTTCCTTTATATAGCAACCTCTCCCTTGCTAAGTCTCCTCTTTAATGGAATTTTACATAAGAAATTTATCCTATAAATTATCTTATTAATTATTCCGTTTAAGCCAAGTTTTATTATAACTAACTTTATAATAAAACAAATACTTTCTCTCTTTTAATTATGGAATAAAATTTGTATAAAATTTTCTTATCATGGATAAATCAATTCATAATTGATTTTATAAATTAAAATTAAACCAATTCATGGTTTATTTTAATTTCCATAAAAAGAATAAATTTACTACAAATTTCTTTATAAATCTCTTTATATAAATTTCTTTATATATCAATTTATTTATCCATAATTTATAAAACAAATCGCGCTAGATTTATTTTATTAACTAAACCAATTAAATTGGTTTTCTTCCCTTTTAATGGCCGGCCACAACAAACAGGTTTGGCACCCTCTTTGGCCGGCCAAACCAACCCGAACCGATCGCGAATTAAACTCATTTAATTCGCCAAATAAGCCTTCAAAAGACTTAGCCATTTTTAGCTTCCATTGCGCCTCTGACAAATTCAGATTCGACTTATTTCTCTTGATCAGAAAATCCAATTTTCAACTCGTTTTAAATCCCTCGGATTACTCGTAGTGCGTGTGACTAAATAGGCTTTCGATTTATGTTGGCCGTCTATAATCAACCAATTATAGAACGATCATGAGTGGCACCTAGTAGTACATCATGACCCCCAATTAATCGAAAGATCAACGGTTTGACCTCAGAAGTAATTCCGAAACCCTTCAGCAGCTCTAATGAATCGTGCCCCATTCCCTTCACCATCTTATACCCACTTGGTTCAGGACACGGTCTATTTGTGTCAGTCCCCACTAGGCTGACTACGTCACACCTAGCCCAAGTAGTGTCTTTCTCGTCCTTTGGATTTCTAATTACTCTCATGTATTTAAGAGACTCGCACTCTAAACATGATCTACTCTGGCCAGAGGTTTTGAGTAACAATCCAACGATAGGCCTGGGTATACATCTCCTCGCAAGGAGTGGTGAATCCTTTGTAGGCTGTTCAAACATCTTCGGGCACTTCGGCTTATACCCAATCATCCTGGGTCCATGCCTCCTTGGAGATGCTTGCTTAAGATGTTAAAGTATAAGTCTCCATGACCAAGATGACTTGAACACCGCAAGTCAAAGGAACATCGCACTTAAGCTGCAGTAAGAACTTCATTGACATATCTACATGTAGATTCCCATATGAAGTCTTACAGCTAGTCACTCCAATGAACTAGTTCCCTTAACTAGCATCCATGTTTATCTCCGGACATCCCAATGTCACCAGCCAGTGAGAATTAGCTGATTAGAGAATAACCCATGCTAGTCTCAACAGAATTGATAGTGTCCGTTTTTATCAATTCATCGACTAGGGATAATTTCAATACTTCACAATTGCACATTAGAGATAATCACTAGTTGTGATCCCATCACAAATTCTCTTATGCTGTTAGTTGTATTGCGGACATTCAGTAGATGAGTTTAAGATCCCAATCAAATACACAAAACATGTATACTCAAATAGTGAATTATCATTTATTAATATAAATGTTTACATCATAAGGCGATTGCCTTAGGATACTTCTCTCATATCACTAACAAACTCCCACTTGGCCTAATGCCAATCGCTACGGTATCCAATACCACAGGCTCTAACATGACCCTCAAACTTGTTTTGAGGCAAGGCCTTAGCTAAAGGATCCGCTAAATTCCTTTCAGTGGGAATTTTCTCAATTTGTATGTCATTCCTACTTATAATCTCTCTGATCAGATGATAGCGGCGAAGCACGTGTTTGGATCGTTGATGAGACCATGGTTCCTTTGCTTGTGCAATAGCTCCATTGTTGTCGCAGTAAACCGGCACTTCTTCATCAATGGTTGGAACCTCATCAAGTTTTGAGACAAACTTCTTGATCCAAACTGCTTCCTTTGCTACTTCCGAAGCTGCGATATATTCCGCTTCCGTGGTAGAATCCGCTACGGTGTCTTGTTTGGAACTTTTCCAACTTACTGCGCTTCCATTCAAAGTAAATACGTATCCAGACTGCGATTTGGAGTCATCCTTATCTGTCTGGAAACTGGCATCTGTATACCCACGTATTACCATATCTCCTTCTCCATATATTAGGAACACATCCTTAGTTCTTCTTAAGTACTTAAGGATTGTCTTGACAGCCGCCCAATGATCCATTCCTGGATCCGACTGGTATCTGCTTGTGACGCTCAAAGCATACGATACATCAGGTCTAGTACATAACATAGCATACATGATAGATCCTATTGCAGATGCATAGGGAATCTTATTCATGCAAATCCTCTCGTCTTCTGTGCACGGACACATAGACTTTGAAAGGTTGATCCCATGCCTGATGGGAAGGTAACCTTTCTTGGATTCCGACATGCTAAACCTTTTTAGCACTCGGTCTATATATGTAGACTGCGAAAGACCAAGCAACCGTTTTGATCTATCTCTATAGATTCTAATCCCAAGGATATAGGTTGCTTCTCCCAGGTCTTTCATGGAGAAAGTTTTGGACAACCAAATCTTAGCTGTCTGTAAAACTGATATATCGTTTCCTATAAGTAATATGTCATCAACATATAATACTAGGAATACGACTGCACTCCCACTAACCTTCTTGTACACACAAGGTTCGTCAGGATTTTGTGAGAAATCAAACTCTTTGATTATCTCATCAAAACGGATGTTCCAGCTCCTAGATGCTTGCTTCAGTCCATATATGGATCGTCGAAGCTTGCATACTTTGGTTTTATCAACCGATGTGAAACCTTCAGGTTGTATCATGTATACATCCTCAAGCAGGTTTCCGTTAAGGAAAGCTGTTTTCACATCCATTTGCCATATCTCATAATCATAATGAGCTGCTATGGCTAGGAGCATCCGAATGGATTTAAGCATAGCTACTGGCGAATAGGTTTCGTCATAATCAATTCCTTGTTTTTGACGATATCCTTTTGCCACTAATCTAGCCTTAAAGGTAACAACATTACCTTCCATGTCGGTTTTCTTCTTGAAAACCCACTTGCACCCTATGGGCTTAATCCCTTCGGGTGGGTTAACCAAGTCCCATACTTGATTTTCGTACATGGAATCCATTTCCGATTTCATGGCTTCAAGCCATTTGTCCCTTTCTGAACTTTTCGGAACATCTTCATAACTGATAGGTTCGTCATCGCTTATGAGTAACACGTCGTTTGATTCACTTATGAGAAATCCGTATCTCTCTGGAATATTGCGTGTCCTATCAGACCTACGAAGAGGTGGTGTTGTTTTAGGTTCAACTGATAGCTCATCATTATGAGGTATTGGTTGTGGGTCTAGACTAGGTGTCTCTGTAATGTCTATTGGAGTTTCTTGAACTTCATCAAGTTCAATCCCACTCCCACTATTTTCTTGTAAAAGAAGTTCTTTCTCTAGAAATACAGCATGCCTTGAAACAAACACCTTTTGTTCCAAGGGATGATAGAATTGATAACCCTTCATTTCCTTAGGGTATCCAATAAATAGATATTTATCAGACTTAGCATCCAATTTGTCTGATACAGTCCGCTTCACATAAGCGGGACAACCCCATATCTTAAGATGAGTTAAGTGGGGTTTCTTACTATTCCATGTCTCATATGGAGTAGTAGAGACTACCTTGGTCGGGACTCTATTTAGCAAGTAAACAGCTGTCTTAAGTGCATAGCCCCAAAAGGATTTTGGAAGAGTTGCATGATTCATCATCGACCTAACCATGTCCATCAAGGTTCGGTTGCGCCTCTCAGATACACCATTATGCTGTGGTGTATACGGCGAAGTCCATTGGGACAGTATACGGCCAAATCTCGAGAAAGATAAGAGATAAGATCATTTAATTGACTTCTATTGAAACCACTTACCTTGATCTCGCCGTCTTCTGAAAAGGTTAGTCTGCCATCGTCCTGCTCTGACTCTGACCCGGTCCCGACTTCTTCTGAGGCGGTCAGGGCTAGAAGGTTGGACTGGGGTGCTTCTTCTTCTTCTTCTGAGGAAGATTCGTCCCAGGTTACTTGTAGTGCTTTCTTTCTTCTTGTCTTTTTGGTCTCCTTCAGGTTTAGACATTCCGTCTTGTAGTGGCCTTTCTTCTTGCACTCGTAGTAGGTTACGTTGGGCTTGTTTTTGTCACTCGCGGGTTCAGCTGGTTCGTCCTTTCTTCGGCTTGTTTTCCGTTTGTTGGCTTGGTTCTTCAATTATTTATAGTAGCTTCGGGCCAGTCGGACCAGCTCAGATTGATCTCCTTCTTCGTCTTCTGCGTCTGAGTCTAAGTTAGACTCGGGTTCAGGTTGAGGTTTCTTCTTTGTCGACCTTCTAGTTTTTCCTGCAACAAAGACAATACCTTTCTCGGCCATATTGCAGTTAGTCTGTTCGTGAAGTTTTAACTCAGAAAACAATTCATCTAATTTAGTTTTAGAGAGATCCCTTGAAACCTTGTATGCATCTACCATAGATGCCCACAAGGTATTTCTAGGGAAAGCATTTAGGGCATACCTTATTTGGTCACGGTTTTCGACCTTGTGACCTATAGTGTGAAGACCGTTCATCAATTCTTGGATTCGTGCGTGGAGTTGGGCTGCTGTTTTATTGTCGGCCATCTTGATGGTATACAATTTGTTCAGGAGCAGATCCCTCTTGCTGATCCTGGTGTTTGATGTTCCTTCGTGCAGCTCGATTAACATTGCCCACAGCTCCTTGGCACTGTTGAAGGGGCCCACCCGGTTCAGCTCCTCTTTGTTAGTAATATGAGAGAAGTGTCCTAAGGCAGTCGCCTTATGATTGTAATCATTTACTTTAATAAATGAATATTCATTATTTGAGTATACATATTCGTGTATTTGATTGAGATCGTAAACTCATTTACTGAATGTCCGCAATACAATTCACAGCATGAGAGAATTTGTGATGAATTCACAACTAGTGATTATCTCTACATGTGCAATTGTGAAGTATTGAAATTGTCCCTAGTTGATGAATTGATAAATACGGACACTATCAATTCTGTGGAGACTAGCATGAGTTATTCTCTAATCAGCTGATTCTCACTGGCTGGTGACATTGGGATGTCCAGAGATAAACATGAATGCTAGTTAAGGGAACTAGTTCATTGGAGTGACTAGCTGTAAAACTTCATATGGTAATCTACATATAGATATGTCAATGAAGTTCTTACTGCAGCTTAAGTGCGATGTTCCTTTGACTTGCGGTGTTCAAGTCATCTTGGTCATGAAGACTTATACTTTGACATCTTAAGCAAGCATCTCCAAGGAGGTGTGGACCCAGGATGGTTGGTATAAGCCGAAGTGCCCGAAGATGTTTGAACAGCCTACAAAGGATTCACCACTCCTTGCGAGGGGATGTATACCCAAGGCCTATTGTCGGATTGTTACTCGAAGCCTCTGGCCAGAGCATGACATGTTCAAAGTATGAATCTCTTAAATACATGAGAGTAATTAGAATACGTTGGACGAGAAAGACATTACTTAGGCTAGGTGTGACGTAGTCAGCCTAGTGGGGACTGACACACATAGACCATGTCCTGAACCAAGTGGGTATAAGATGGTGAAGGGAATGAGGCACGACTCATTATAGCTGCTAAAGGGTTTCAGAATTATTTCTGAGGTCAACCGTTGATCTTTCCATTAATTGGGGGTCATGATGTACAACTAGGTGCCACTCATGATCGTTCTATAATTGGTTAATTATAGACGGCCAACATAAATCGAAAGCCTATTTAGTCACACGCACTACGAGTAATCCGAGGATTTAAAATGAGTTGAAAATTAGATTTTCCGATCAAAAGAAATAAGTCGAATCTGAATTTATCAGAGGCGCACCGGAAGCTTAAAATGGCTAAGTCTTTTGAATGCTTATTGGACAATTAAATGAGTTTAATTCGCGAGGAGGCGGCTTGGTTTGGCCGGCCAAAGAGGGTCCCCACCCTCTTTGTTTTGGCCGGCCACAACAAGGAGGGAAACCAATTTATTTGGTTTAAATTATAAAATAAATCAAACGCGATTTGTTTTGTAAAATTATGGATAAATAAATTTATATAAAGAAATTTATATAAAGAGATTTATTTTCATGGAAATTAAAATAAACCTTGGATTGGTTTGTTTTATTTTATAAAATCAATTATGAATTGATTTTTCCATGATAAGAAAAATTTATATAATAAATTTCTTGTGAAAATTTATTCCATAATAAAAGGAGAGATGTGTTTGTTTTATTATAAATTTAGTTATAATAAAACAAGGCATAACGGAATAATTCATAGGAAAATTTATAAGTTAAATTTCTTAAGAAAAATTATTCCGTTAAAGGGGAGACTTGGCAATGGAGAGGCTACTATATAAAGGAACCAAGGCAAGGCTTGAATTCCAATCAAGAGATTAAGAAGCAAGCTCTCTCTCTCTCTCCTTCTCTCCCTCTCCCTCCTCTAGGGCTGGCGCTCTCTTCCTCCTCTAGGGCCGGCGCACCTCCTAGGGTTGCCGTGAGCCTCCTCCACCAAGAAGGTGCCAAAGAAGAAGAAGAAGCGGGTCGCAACTCCTTCCTTCCCCCGGATCTTGATTCCGTTACTTGGTGGTTAGTCTTCCATCTCCCTCTCTTGATATTCTTGTCGTGCCTTTGGAGAATCTAGTAGTTCTTGTCGGCACGAAACTCGTGGCTTTGCGAAGTCATCCCGAAGTGAACTTGGCGTGGACGTGAATAGAGGCGGAGCTTCCAAGGGACGCTACGGTTGGATCTCGTCCCTTTCTACGAGTTACGCGAGGTATTAAGTAAATTAGTTTACTTTCTGCAAAATTTTAAATGTATGATCATGTCTCCACAACTTAAGGTTACATGCTAGATACGTGGTTAAAATAATTTAAGAAATTATTTATGCTAAACCTTCCGCTGCACGTAATTAAAATTTAAAATTACGAACCCGTATCCATGTCAACATGCACCCGATCCCAACAGTGGTATCAGAGCCGGTTAGTGTTCGACATAATCATATAATTGTTTTGCGGAAAACTTTGTCATGATCTTAATTTTGGAAAATTTTCCAATTATGGAAACTTTCCAATTATGATAAATTTTAGATTTAGGAATTTCAAAGTTTGGAAATCCTCATGAAATTTTGCAAACTTTTGAAATATCCTAGTTTCTGAAATTTTATGATAATTGTAAAAACCATTCCATTTTTGGAAACTTTCCAATTTTGGAAATTTCCTATTTTGGAAATTTTCCAATTTTGGAAATATGTAAGTTTTCTTTGTACCAGAAACTTACAAATATTCTGAAAACCTATTATGAAATCTCTCAATTTTGGGCACTTTCTTTCAAGAAAGTCTAGACAAATTTATGGATTATTAATTGACAATTAAAATTCGAATTGGTTTTAAATTATTAACAAAATTCTTTATTTTGGATTGAGCCTCGGGGAGCCGTCCAATTTAAAGTTAGTTGTTGTAATTTAATTTCCCATTTTGAATAAAATTGTCATGTTTAATTTGGTTACGCCTCGGGGAGTGGACCAAATTGGATTTACGACAAATTTCTTTTCTTTGGGTATCTGTGCCTCGGGGAGCCACCCTTAGAAAACAATTTGTTGTAATTAATTAATCCATAAATAAAATATGTGATCAAATCTTGAAAATTTAGGATAATTTCCTTATTTGATTTAAGAGGTGATGCTCTTACATATTGTTGACTCCAAAATTAATTAGGAAAATGGTTTCCTATAGAGTTTTCTTAAAATAAGATTTTCATAAAAATAATATGTGGTTGAATTAAGAGAATCAGTCTCTTAATTTAATAAGATTTGATTTAGAGAAATCAAAGTCTTAAACATATTATTTCCGAAATTGATTATGACAATTTAGGAAATAGTTTCCCAAAACAATTCCTTGAATAAAGTATGAAATTAGAATTAGGAAATCTGGTTCCTAATTCAATTAATGAGACTTGATAAATTAAGTCATATACATACTTTATTAAGGAAATCGTTAGTACATGACATAATTGTATGTCATGAATGTGCTTAGAAAAGAAAGGATGAGACCCAAAACCCCTTACAAAATATTAAGGCCAACACCTTCCATTAATATGGTTAGAACCGGAGTTTTGTTTCTCGTTTGGGTTGATGGACACATCCATGCCCGGCTTGAACCTCAACATGTTCAAACCATGAAATTAGTTTATGATTAATATAGTTGGAGTCAGAGGTCAATCCTTAGTTTTAGTTGTTGGACACATCCAAGCCTGACTAAATGGTTGAATGAGCTCCAACCATATTAAAACTATTTCTTGATTAATGGGTCAGCCTTAAGCTTGGAGCATCGATTTGTTGTGCCACAGCCAAGGTCGATATAAAGAGAGGTACAGTTGGGTGCTATGTATAATGTTGCATACTTGTTAATGAGTTAACAACCCAATGATTTATGCAAACATTCAATTAGTTGATAGCATAAAGTGATAATTACATATATGTGATATGTAATCGGTATAATTACCTACCTTCATAGCTAAGAATAACTTGATGGCCACAACCATGGTTGTTCTTATCTATGGTTGGATATCAACCTATTTGGAGATGTTCCTACGATCTCCCGAATTGATAAAAAAGGTTATTCAATTCGAAAAATAAATAGGATTTAATTAATGTATGTTGATGCATTCTTTATCATTCTTCTCACATAAGCTCAATTTGTATTTCTAGGATAATCACTCGATCATGTCTTCTCTGAATTTGCGTTCCATTTTGGACACCAATAAACTGACTGGGCCAAACTTCATGGACTGGCTTCGAAACCTGAGGATAGTCCTCAAGGCAGAGAAGCTTGCTTATGTCCTTGAAGATCAACTTCCCAACCGTCCTCCAGAAAATGCAACTCCAGACCAGTTAGTGGCCTATCAGAAACATGTGACCGATTCTGAACTTGCGAGTTGCATCATGCTAGCCGCTATGGTACCTGAGCTGCAAAAGCAGCATAAGCATATGGATGCTTATACCATCATCTTCCATCTTCATGAGTTATTTGACGAGCAGGCGAGATCCGAAAGGTTCGAGGTCTCCAGACTCCTCTTCACCTCTAAGATGCAGGAAGGCACTTCTGTCTCACAGTTTGTGTTGAAGATGTTGGGGTACATTGAGCGACTGGGCGCACTCGGTTTTGCAATGGATCATGAACTAAGTATTGACTTAATTCTGCATTGTTTCGCCAAAAGTTATTCACAATTCGTGATGAACTATCGGATGAACAAGCTGGAGACTACCATTCCTGAGTTGCTCAACCTGCTGAAGACTATAGAGCCTTTTGTAAAGCAGGATCAGAAGACGGTATTGTTAGTTGGTTCCTCGAAGAAAGGTTCTAAGAGGAAGGCTCAAGAACAGAATAAAGGAAAGAAGAAAAAGGCCAAAAAGACTGAAAAGACACCAAAAGGCACTTGCCATCATTGTGGCAAGGAGGGTCGAAGAGGTGGCGAAGAAACTGCAANTTGCATACTTGTTAATGAGTTAACAACCCAATGATTTATGCAAACATTCAATTAGTTGATAGCATAAAGTGATAGTTACATATATGTGATATGTAATCGGTATAATTACCTACCTTCATAGCTAAGAATAACTTGATGGCCACAGCCATGGTTGTTCTTATCTATGGTTGGATATCAACCTATTGGAGATGTTCCTACGATCTCCCGAATTGATAAAAAGGGTTATTCAATTCGAAAAATAAATAGGATTTAATTAATGTATGTTGATGCATTCTTTATCATTCTTCTCACATAAGCTCAATTTGTATTTCTAGGATAATCACTCGATCATGTCTTCTCTGAATTTGCGTTCCATTTTGGACACCAATAAACTGACTGGGCCAAACTTCATGGACTGGCTTCGAAACCTGAGGATAGTCCTCAAGGCAGAGAAGCTTGCTTATGTCCTTGAAGATCAACTTCCCAACCGTCCTCCAGAAAATGCAACTCCAGACCAGTTAGTGGCCTATCAGAAACATGTGACCGATTCTGAACTTGCGAGTTGCATCATGCTAGCCGCTATGGTACCTGAGCTGCAAAAGCAGCATAAGCATATGGATGCTTATACCATCATCTTCCATCTTCATGAGTTATTTGACGAGCAGGCGAGATCCGAAAGGTTCGAGGTCTCCAGACTCCTCTTCACCTCTAAGATGCAGGAAGGCACTTCTGTCTCACAGTTTGTGTTGAAGATGTTGGGGTACATTGAGCGACTGGGCGCACTCGGTTTTGCAATGGATCATGAACTAAGTATTGACTTAATTCTGCATTGTTTCGCCAAAAGTTATTCACAATTCGTGATGAACTATCGGATGAACAAGCTGGAGACTACCATTCCTGAGTTGCTCAACCTGCTGAAGACTATAGAGCCTTTTGTAAAGCAGGATCAGAAGACGGTATTGTTAGTTGGTTCCTCGAAGAAAGGTTCTAAGAGGAAGGCTCAAGAACAGAATAAAGGAAAGAAGAAAAAGGCCAAAAAGACTGAAAAGACACCAAAAGGCACTTGCCATCACTGTGGCAAGGAGGGTTACTGGCGAAGAAACTGCAAGGTTTATCTTGAGTCCTTGAAGAAGAAGGCATCCGATGCCCCATCCTCTTCAGGTATCTTTGTTATTGAATGTCACTCTATTTCCTCAACCACCTGGGTACTTGATACTGGGTGTAGCTCACATATATGTAATGACATACAGGGGCTAAGGAATAGAAGAAGACTCGTCAAGGGAGAAGCGAATTTGCGAGTTGGAAATGGAGCAAAGATTGCTGCTATTGCCATCGGAACATATTTGCTAAAGCTCCCTACTGGACGTGTCTTAGAATTGGATAATTGTTATTTTGTTCCTTCGTTAATAAAGAACATTGTATCTATTTCATGTTTGAATGAAAAGGGTTTTCATTTAACTTTTAGTAACAATTGTTGTTACATAACTTTAAATGATGTTCTATATGAGACCGAAACTTTGTGCAATGGTATCTACACGTTAGATTTATCCGGTGACATTTTCAATATCGAAGTTAGCAACAAACGTGCTCGAATAGATAATCGAAGAGACTCCTATACGTGGCATTGTCGTCTGGCCATGTAAGTAAGAAACGCATGACCAAATTACACCGATGTGGAATTCTGGAATCATTTGAACCCGGTTCATTTGATACATGCGAATCATGCTTAAAAGGCAAGATGACCAAATTACCCTTTTCCGGAAAAGGTAATCCAGTGGGAGAATTGCTTGGTCTAATACATACTGATGTATGTCGACCAATGTCAACTCCTGCATAAGGAGGCTATAGCTACTTCATTACCTTTATCGATGATCACTCACAATTCGGGTATGTGTTCTTGATGAAACACAAATCTGAAGCTTTTGAGAAATTCAAAGAGTTCAGAAATGAAGTAGAGAAACAGCTTGGCAAAAGTATTAAGATACTTCGATCCGATCGGGGTGGTGAATACTTAAGTCAAGAGTTTCAAGATTATCTTAGGGACAATGGGATATTGTCTCAATGGACTCCGCCAAATACACCACAGCATAATGGTGTATCTGAAAGGCGTAACCGAACCTTGATGGACATAGTTAGATCCATGATGAATCATGCAACTCTTCCAAAATCCTTTTGGGGCTATGCACTTAAGACAGCTGTTTACTTGCTAAACAGAGTCCCGACCAAGGTAGTCTCTACTACTCCATATGAGACATGGAATAGTAAGAAACCTCACTTAACTCACCTTAAGATATGGGGTTGTCCTACTTATGTGAAGCGGACTGTATCAGACAAATTGGATGCTAAGTCTGATAAATGTCTATTTATTGGATACCCTAAGGAAACAAAGGGTTACCAATTCTATCATCCTTTGGAACAAAAGGTGTTTGTTTCAAGGCATGCTGTATTTCTGGAAAAAAAATTTCTTTTACAAGAAAACAGTGGGAGAGGCATTGAACTTGATGAAGTTCAAGAAACTCCAATAGACATTACAGAGACACCTAGTCTAGACTCACAACCAACAACTCATAATGATGAGCTATCAGTTGAACCTAAAACAACACCACCTCTTCGTAGGTCTGATAGGACACGCAATATTCCAGAGAGATACGGATTTCTCATAAGTGAAATCAAACGACGTGTTACTCATAAGCGATGACGAACCTATCAGTTATGAAGATGTTCTGAAAAGTTCAGAAAGGGACAAATGACTTGAAGCCATGAAGTCGGAAATGGATTCCATTTACGAAAATCAAGTATGGGACTTGGTTAACCCACTTGAAGGGATTAAGCCCATAGGGTGCAAGTGGGTTTTCAAGAAGAAAATCGACATGGAAGGTAATGTTGTTACCTTTAAGGCTAGACTAGTGGCAAAAGGATATCGTCAGAAACAAGGAATTGATTATGACGAAACCTATTCGCCAGTAGCTATGCTTAAATCTATTCGGATGCTCCTGGCCATAGCAGCTCATTATGATTATGAGATATGACAAATGGATGTGAAAATAGCTTTCCTTAATGGAAACCTACTTGAGGATGTATACATGATACAACCTGAAGGTTTCACATCGGTTGATAAAACTAAAATATGCAAGCTTCGACGATCCATATATGGACTGAAGCAAGCATCCAGGAGCTGGAACATCCGTTTTGATGAGACAATCAAAGAGTTTGATTTCTCACAAAATCCTGACGAACCTTGTGTGTACAAGAAGGTTAGTGGGAGTGCAGTCGTATTCCTAGTGTTATATGTCGATGACGTATTACTTATAGGAAACGATATATCAGTCTTACAGTCGGTTAAAATTTGGTTGTCCAAAACTTTCTCCATGAAAGAACTGGGAGAAGCAACCTATATCCTTGGGATTAGAATCTATAGAGATAGATCAAAACGGTTACTTGGTCTTTCGCAGTCTACATATATAGACCGAGTGCTAAAAAGGTTTAGCATGTCGGAATCCAAGAAAGGTTACCTTCCCATCAGGCATGGGATCAACCTTTCAAAGTCTATGTGTCCGCGCACAGAAGACGAGAGGATTTGTATGAATAAGATTCCTTATGCATCCGCGATAGGATCTATCATGTATGCTATGTTATGTACTAGGCCCGATGTATCGTATGCTCCGAGTGTCACGAGCAGATACCAGTCTGATCCAGGAATGGATCATTGGGCGGCTGTCAAGACAATCCTTAAGTACTTAAGAAGAACTAAGGATGTGTTCCTATTATATGGAGAAGGAGGAGATATGGTAATACGTGGGTATACAGATGCCAGTTTCCATACAGATAAGGATAACTCCAAATCTCAGTCTGGATACGTATTCACTTTGAATGGAGGCGCAATAAGTTGGAAGAGTTCCAAGCAAGACACTGTAGCGGATTCTACCATGGAAGCGGAATATATTGCGGCTTCGGAAGCAGCAAAAGATGCAGTCTGGATCAAGAAGTTAGTCTTGAAACTTGGTGTGGTTCCAACCATTGATGAAGCAATACCGGTTTACTGCGACAACAATGGAGCTATTGCACAAGCAAAGGAACCAAGGTCTCATCAGCGATCCAAACACGTGCTTCACCACTATCATCTGATCAGAGAGATTATAAGTAGGAATGATATACAAATTGAGAAAATTCCCACTGAAAGGAATTTAGCGGATCCTTTAACTAAGGCCTTGCCTCAAAGCAAGTTTGAGGGTCATGTTAGAGCCTTTGGAATTGGATACTGTAGCGATTGGCATTAGGCCAAGTGGGAGATTGTTAGTAATATGAGAGAAGTGTCCTAAGACAATCGCCTTATGATTGTAATCATTTACTTTAATAAATGAATATTCATTATTTGAGTATACATATTCGTGTATTTGATTGAGATCGTAAACTCATTTACTGAATGTCCGCAATACAATTCACAGCATGAGAGAATTTGTGATGAATTCACAACTAGTGATTATCTCTACATGTGCAATTGTGAAGTATTGAAATTGTCCCTAGTTGATGAATTGATAAATACGGACACTATCAATTCTGTGGAGACTAGCATGGGTTATTCTCTAATCAGCTGATTCTCACTGGCTGGTGACATTGAGATGTCCAGAGATAAACATGAATGCTAGTTAAGGGAACTAGTTCATTGGAGTGACTAGCTATAAAACTTCATATGGTAATCTACATATAGATATGTCAATGAAGTTCTTACTGCAGCTTAAGTGTGATGTTCCTTTGACTTGCGGTGTTCAAGTCATCTTGGTCATGAAGACTTATACTTTGACATCTTAAGCAAGCATCTCCAAGGAGGTGTGGACCGAGGATGGTTGGGTATAAGCCGAAGTGCCCGAAGCTGTTTGAACAACCTACAAAGGATTCACCACTCCTTGCGAGGGGATGTATACCCAAGGCCTATCGTTGGATTGTTACTCGAAGCCTCTGGCAAGAGCATGACATGTTCAAATAATGAATCTCTTAAATACATGAGAGTAATTAGAATCCGTTGGACGAGAAAGACATTACTTGGGCTAGGTGTGACGTAGTCAGCCTAGTGGGGACTGACACACATAGACCATGTCCTGAACCAAGTGGGTATAAGATGGTGAAGGGAATGAGGCACGACTCATTATAGCTGCTGAAGGGTTTCAGAATTATTTCTGAGGTCAACCGTTGATCTTTCGATTAATTGGGGGTCATGATGTACTACTAGGTGCCACTCATGATCGTTCTATAATTGGTTGATTATAGACGGCCAACATAAATCGAAAGCCTATTTAGTCACACGCACTACGAGTAATCTGAGGGATTTAAAACGAGTTGAAAATTAGATTTTCCGATCAAGAGAAATAAGTCGAATCTGAATTTATCAGAGGCGCACCGGAAGCTTAAAATGGCTAAGTCTTTTGAAGGCTTATTGGACGAATTAAATGAGTTTAATTCGCGAGGAGGCGGCTTGGTTTGGCCGACCAAAGAGGGTCCCCACCCTCTTTGGTTTGGCCGGCCACAACAAGGAGGGAAACCAATTTATTTGGTTTAAATTATAAAATAAATCAAGCGCGATTTGTTTTGTAAAATTATGGATAAATAAATTTATATAAAGAAATTTATATAAAGAAATTTATATAAAGAGATTTATTTTCATGGAAATTAAAATAAACCTTGGATTGGTTTGTTTTATTTTATAAAATCAATTATGAATTGATTTTTCCATGATAAAAAAAATTTATATAATAAATTTCTTGTGAAAATTTATTCCATAATAAAAGGGGAGATGTGTTTGTTTTATTATAAATTTAGTTATAATAAAACAAGGCATAACGGAATAATTCATAGGAAAATTTATAATATAAATTTCTTATGAAAAATTATTCCGTTAAAGGGGAGACTTGGCAATGGAGAGGCTACTATATAAAGGAACCAAGGCAAGGCTTGAATTCCAATTAAGAGATTAAGAAGCAAGCTCTCTCTCTCTCTCCTTCTCTCCCTCTCCCTCCTCTAGGGCTGGCGTTGCCCCCGGGGCTATGGTGCAGCGGTAAGGTCACTAGTTGTTAACCCATGCATCCGTGTTTCGATCCCCAGCTATGGCGCATTTTGCAGGAATTTTTCCTCCAAATGGGGCGCAAATCCTGGGCTGCTGGGCTTCTAGACTGGCCACCGCGAGCGCTTCCCGATTTACCCTGGTGATCGGTGGGAAACTTCCGTGGGGCCGGGCCGGTCACCCCAGGTTCAATTTGTCTGCTGCCTGGTTCATCATTTTTTTTTCCTCTAGGGCCGGCGCCCTCTTCCTCCTCTAGGGCCGGCGCACCTCCTAGGGTTGCCGTGAGCCTCCTCCACCAAGAAGGTGCCAAAGAAGAAGAAGAAGCGGGTCGCAACTCCTTCCTTCCCCCGGATCTTGATTTCGTTACTTGGTGGTTAGTTTCCATCTCCCTCTCTTGATATTCTTGTCGTGCCTTTGTAGAATCTAGTAGTTCTTGTCGGCACGAAACTCGTGGCTTTGCGAAGTCATCCCGAAGAGAACTCGGCGTGGACGTGAATAGAGGCGGAGCTTCCAAGGGACGCTACGGTTGGATCTCGTCCCTTTCTACGAGTTACGCGAGGTATTAAGTAAATTAGTTTACTTTCTGCAAAATTTTAAATATATGATTATGTCTCCACAACTTAAGGTTGCATGCTAGATACGTGGTTAAAATAATTTAAGAAATTATTTATGCTAAACCTTCCGCTGCACGTAATTAAAATTTAAAATTACGAACCCATAACCATGTCAACATGCACCCGGTCCCAACACTCTTTTGTTAAGCTACATTGAAGGGTCTGAGTCGCCTTTGCGTCTGCTTCGATTCTTCGTTTCAGAGCGGTGTCCCACTCTGTGTAGCTTTGAGGAACCCCGTCAGTATTTGTGGGAATCTCCAGTCCGAACTGGATGATGATCCACATGTCCTCCTGAGTTTTCAGGTGGACCTCCATTCGACTTTTCCAGTAGGAAAAGTCTTCTCCACTGAAAAGTGGAGGTCTGGCGGTGCTAAATCCTTCTTGCATGGCCATTTAATCTGAAAAATAAGAAAACTAACAAGAAAAAAAAATTTCCGAAGACTAGGTCGTGGATTAGTAGTGTGGGATGAATAAAATGAAATAACGAGGGGTGTTGCACCAACCTCGATTAACAGGAAGAAGAAAATTCGAACGAAATATTTAAATAAAATTCGAATGAGAAAAAGAAAATAAAAATCCAAAAAATTTTTAAACTGGTGGTTGCACCAAGTTTGAACTTCCCCGCTCTGATACCACTTGTTGGATCGAGAGAACCGATAGAGGGGGGGAGAATATCGGAAAACGTTCGGATTTAGGGAAAGAGAAATTGCACAGCGGAAGATAAAAACAAACACGCGAACATAGTAATTTTTTACTTGGTTCGGAGCCTAGGTCGACTCCTACTCTAAGGCCTACGGTCGTTGACCGTTTACTTTGGGCAATTCTATATGAGGTGCAATAATAGTTTACAAGGATTGATTTACAAATTCAGCACAGTAAACTTAACTAAAAAGAGAGGCTCTTCTTTTATCGACGTCCGATGTAGGTTGTCTTTTTCGGAGCAGCGGGACGTCGTCGGCTCGAGTTGGGAGGTTTCCGGAGCGAGGCGCGAGAGCAAAAGAGCGTAGAAGCGTTTGATTGAAAGTTGTTCTCAGCCTTGGGGTCGAGGGCCCTTTATATAGGGCTTGGGGGTGCCCGGGACGTCGGGGGCACCCCCCCACGTGGCGGTCGATCCGTCTTCAGCTCGGTCAACATCTGATCCCTTCAAAATCGGGATCAGGTTTGACCGGGGTGCCTGAAGCGCTCGGGGCGCCCGCATTGACCGGGTCAAACCTTCATCCTCTTGGCTTCGCGAGGGTGTGCTTCGGCAGCTGGCATTGGGTGCGCCCGCGACAGGCGGGGCGCTCGGAACATCCGGGGCGCCCCGACATATAACTGTCGAGGCGCGTTTTCGCTCCTGCTGATTTGGGTTGACCTTGGGGGCGCCCGAAACATCCGGGGCGCCCTGCTCAGCTTCTGCCTCACTCCTTTGAGGCTCTCTGAGCTGCAGATACTCAGTCCTTCGGTCCTGCATCCAGGGTTAGTCCAAAAATCAGTAAACATTAAATTATTAGTTTATACAGCCTTAGCTGTCTTGGTTCTGACTTTGGGTCTCCTAAATGGAACCCTAGGTCGAACCGACGCCTACTGTTCCCTCGACGGGGAACGCGTCCTCATCTACTCCTCTCGGGAGAATGTACCTGATGCCAACCGCTCATTTGGTTGGACTTTTGCCTGGCGGTCCTTTGCCAGGTCTTAGATACCGAGCTGTCCTTCGCTCGGTGCCTAGCATTCCTTCGCTAGGGCTTCAGTTCCAAGCTATCCTTCGCCTGGCGCCTAGCAGTCCTTTGCTAGGGCTTTTCACTCTGGCATTCCTTCGCCAGTGCCTAGCAGTCCTTCGCTAGGGCTTTTTACCCTGGCATTCCTTTGCCAGTGCCTAGCATTCCTTCGCTAGGACTTTTTACTCTGCACACTAGAGTGACATGTTAGATAACAAGTAATACTTAACTTTTGAACCCTGTTGCCATTATCAAAACACAGGTTTGACTTTGGTGCTTTCTGCACAAATAATCACAAGTGGACTTCAAAGCCTTCTTCTTCTTCTTGAATTTTTCTTCTTTCTTTTTGGATTTCTCCTCCTTCTTCTTTAGTTTTGGACACTCATTCTTGAAGTGCCCTTTCCTACCACACTCAAAACAAGATGCATTAGTCTTGTCAAGTTTAGCTTCACTAGAGTTACCTCTACTCTTGAAGCGTCGACCCCTTCTCATCATCCTTCTCACAAAGTTCGCCATTTCGGAGGATGAGGAGCCGCTGCTATCTACTTCGGAATCGGACTCGGATTCGGAAGAGGATGAAGACGAAGAGACCTCCTTCTCCTTCTTCTTCTTGTTGGATCGGTCCCCTGCAACTAAAGCAATCCCCTTCTCCTTGGGGCCATTGTTAGCCATTTCATGCAATTCCATCTCACAAAATAAGTCATCTAACTTTACAATGGATAGATCCTTGGAAACTTTGTAGGCATCCACCATGGATGACCACAAAGCATTCCTTGGAAAGGCTTTCAAGACATACCTCACAAGGTCGCGATTCTCGACCTTTTCATCAATCGAATGAAGCCCATTAAGAACTTCATTGAACCGACTATGAAGCTCACTTACTGATTCATTCTCCTTCATGGAGAGATTTTGGAGTTGATTGAGGAACAAATCCCTCTTTGCGATTCTTGAGTCTCGGGTGCCCTCATGAAGTTCAATGAGTTTGTTCCACAAGTCCTTTGCACTTGTGAAAGGACCAACCTTGATGAGTTGGTCTTTGTTCATGCCACATTGTAGAGTGACAACCGCCTTCGCGTCGGCTTCACTCTTTCGAGTTTGTTCAGCAGTCCATCTCCACGACTCAAGTTCTTTGCCTTCATCATCCTTAGGAGGGGTGAATCCCTCCTTCACCGCGAACCAAGTATTGATGTTCATCTTCAAATAATATTCCATCTTCGATCTCCAATATTGGAAGTCGGCGCCATCGAAGAATGGAGGTCGAGTGGTGGAAAAACCTTCCCTCAATGCCATGGATGTAGCTCTCGGTTGTTAATCCGCAAAAGCAGAGCCCCTTGCTCTGATACCACTTGTTGGAAACCGGATGGCTAGAGAGGGGGGGGGGGTGAATATAGCCAATCACTTACACATAGACCCAAATCGAATTTCTGCACTTCACTTTGTTAGTAGCACAGCGGAAGTATGAAAACAGAAAGTGCAGAAACAAATAATGAAGGGAAACAACTACGACTACCAAGATCGCTAACAAGGAGGGGTTACAAGGTTCGGGGATAACTTGCCCCTACTCCTTGGCGTGCCCTTAAGGTGGGCGATCCCTTGATCATCGGCAGATCAAGTCCCGGTTATCACCGGATAGAAGACAACCTCCTTCTCGGTGGAGAAACCTCTTCACAACGTTTCAATCACAGATAAATGTTTAAGCTCAATGAAACAACAAGAAAGATCTTACTCAAGCACCCAGCAAAGACAAGAACACAACGAGCTTTCCTGAGCTCCACCCAGCAGCGATCTCACGCAAGAAACCCTTCCTCGTGTCTTCCCGCTGTCGGACTCCAAGCTCCTTGTTCCTTCCTCCAAGCACTCACGTAAGAGTTGGTTGCTCCTCAGATCTCAATGACTTGCTCAAAGAATCAACAGCACACGCACACAACAATTCAAGTGTGGAGAACACAAAATCGCAGCAAGAACTTCTGCAAGCTCGAACTCGAGAACTCTACTTCAACCGAAGTCTCCTGCTCTCTTCTGTTTCTCCACCAAGCATCAGATGACACCATCCCTGCAGCTCCCAGCTGCTCATCTGCCAACGCCAGCTACCACTGAGCTATCCCTGAACTCCCTGAGCTTCCCTCAGCCAAGCTCCAATCTCAGCTCCAGTCTGCAGCTCGGCCGTTGCAACCTGAGATGGAAAACGGACAAACCTGCTCCAAGGAAAGCCTCCATTGACTTCTCCTTGAGTGTTTGAATCCTCCCCTGTCACCTGCAGCTTAATCAGAGTGTTAGAGCAGCATATCAAACAGCATATCATGTATCAGAAATTAAGCGAAGAGAATCGGATACGTTCAGACGCGATCAGAGCGTCTGACAGTGCAATTTGAATTAAAGTGATCGGTCACCGGACCGATCAGAGAGCCTCCTGATCGGTCACCGGACCGATCAGAGAGCCTCCTGATCGGTCACCAGACCGATCAGGCTGGGTCTAGACCGATCAGGCTCCGTCCTGATCGGTCCCCAACGCTCGATTAGAAATCACGATTTCTTTGAGACTCTCCTGGATCGGACACCAGACCGATCCCAGGTTGTGGATTGATCACCCGACCAATCCACTCCTTTATCGGGCGATTTCTGAGCTTTACAGTCCAGACCTCCTGATCGATCACCGAACTGATCAGAAAACATTCTGATCGGTCACCAGACCGATCAGGATGGGTCCAGACCGATCAGGCTCCGTCTTAATCGATCATAGAGAGGAACCTGCGAGACTGGACCGTTCTCCCGAACGATCTGCACAGTGATCCTGATCGGTCACCAGACCGATCAGGAGCAGTTCAGCAAGGGAACTCAACCTCACTGTTTGCTCCCTGATTGGTCACCAGACCGATCAGGCGCCAATCAGTGGGTGAAACGAATACTCCCTGATCGGTCACCAGACCGATCAGTCATCGCTGGATCGGTCACCGGACCGATCCACGGAGGAGCACCGTGCCAACTCCCTAATCGGTCACCAGACCGATCCAGGGGCTCCAACCACCTTAGCCCTCCAAGCTAAGGGTTTTTCACCTAACCCTCCAAGTTGGGAATTTGCACCTAACCCTCCAAGTTAGGACTTTTCACCTAGCCCTCCAAGCTAGGACTTTTCACCTAGCCCTCCAAGCTAGGACTTTTCACCCAACTCTTCCGGATTAGGACTTTTCCAAACCTAGCCCTCCAAGCTAGGACCTGACCCTCCAAGCCAGGACTTTTTCACCTAATTCTCCAAGATGGGAATTTGCACATAACCCTCCAAGTTAGGACTTTTCACCTAGCCCTCCAAGCTAGGACTTTTCACCCACCTCTTCCGAATTAGGACTTTTCACACACCTAGCCCTCCAAGCTAGGATTTTCAACACTTAACCCTTCAGGTTAGGATTTTCCAACACCTAGCCCTCCAAGCTAGGATTTTCCATACCATGCCTGATCTCCGATCAGGACTTAATCATAATCAATAATCATCCACCTGAACTAAAATCGGTGTCAACACCAAAACAACAATCAGGGTCATACTGCATCAACAGCAAGGAGGCAAGCAACATCTCGGGAATTGTTTGCCCCCGTCTCATATTTGATCACTTATTACTCGCCCCTTCCCTTCGTTCAGCTCTTCGCCCCTCACCTCCTAATTCAAGGAAAAGAAAGCTCCGAAAAATAGAGCAACGCCAAGAGTGGCCATTCTTTAAGGTAAGTTGGTCCCGCGTCGTTATCACATAAATCGCTCTAAGCAAGCTGGCTAGCAAGCACCAGTTCGTGAATGGGTACATGAACTCTGACGCACCTAGCACCAGTCGTTCATTACGACCTGACAGTTAAAGTAGAGCAATTGGATGGAATTGAATAGTCGCTTTCCCGAACCCGTATAAAGATCTTTCGCCCTGACAGTTCAAGTGAAGGAGTACGGGCCTTATCTTCCCGGTCAATTTGTCTGCACCAGTCGTTCATTACTTAATGAACTCTACTTGAACTTTTGTTTCACTTTCTCTTTCTCCGTTTTTCATTTCTATATTAGCTTTCGTCAGTTTTAGTTAGATTAGAGTCCTACTCGGTTCGGCTTTCTTACGTTCTCGAGGAACTTGACTAGGCATCTCGGGGATCAAGTTCTTTGGTCTCATTGCGACTAGAGTAAGCTAAAGAGCAAATTGATCTTAGGTCATGTACTAGAGGTATTTTTGACTTTTTGCAATCCTTATGCGCAAGGACGATCCTGTTGATGCAGTCTGGCCTGATTGTTGTTTTGGTGTTGACACCGATTTATGTTTGGTTGAGTGAATTCGGATTAAGTCCTGGTCGGGGGCTGGGCACGAAATCCTAGCTTGGGAAGCTAGGTTGAACGAAACCCTGGTGAGTGAAGCCAGGTCCTAGCTTAGGAAGCTAGCTAGGTTGATTGAAACCCTAGTAAGTGAAGCCAGGTCCAAGCTTGGGAAGCTAGGTTGAACGAAACCCTGTTGAGTGAAGCCAGGTCCTAGCTTGGGAAGCTAGGTTGAATGAAATCCTGGTGAGTGAAGCCAGGTCCTAGCTTGGGAAGCTAGGTTGATTAAAACCCTGGTGAGTGAAGCTAGGTCCTAGCTTGAGAAGCTAGGTTGAATGAAATCCTGGTGAGTGAAGCCAGGTCCTAGCTTGGGAAGCTAGGTTGACTGAAACCCAGGTGAGTGAAGGAAGCCAGGTCCTAGCTTGGGAAGCTAGGTGTTGAAAACCCCGGTGAGTGAAGTCGGGTCCCGGTGAGTGAAGCCGGGTGACTGAAACCCTGGTGAGTGAAGCCAGGTCCTAGCTTGGGAAGCTAGGTTGAACGAAGTCCCGGTGAGTGAAGCTGGTCACGGAGTCTTGGTCCGGGAGACTGAGCACGAGTCAGAGAAGGATAGGGAGCCCGTTCTCTTGACTTAGAGTTGAATTGGGAGTCTCTGGATCGGTCTGGTGACCGATCAAGGAGCTGGAACGAACTCTTGTTGTAGATCGGTCTGGTGACCGATCCAGGGAAGTCTGATCGGTCTGGTGACTGATCCAGGGAAGTCTGATCGGTCTGGTGACCGATCAGGGAGAGAACACAAAGGTTTCTATTAAGCTTCTGATCGTTCTGGTGAACGATCAGAGAGAGGTCAGTAGCCTTGGGAAGAACTCTTGATCGGTCAGCTGGACCGATCAAATATCGCAAGTTTCTCACTCGGACCGATTAGGATGGATCCTGATCGGTCAGGGAGTGACCTGATCGGTCACCAGACCGATCAGGGCACAACCTGATCGGTTAGGTGACCGATCAGTGGGTTTGTCTTGCGAAGCTGGAAAAACCCTCAGCAAAGGGGTGGATCGGTCAGGTGATCGATCCATGACCTGTGATCATTCTGGTGACCGATCAGGGTCATCTCTGATCGGTCTGGTGACCTATCACTTTAATTCAAATCGCTGTCAGACGCTCTGATCGCGTCTATTTTCTCTGTGTTTCCTCTGATACACTGCTGATATTGTTTGATACCCATTTGCTAAGCCTCTGATCAGTGTGCAGGTTAGACAGGAAGGATTCAAACATTGGAGGAGAGTCAACTGAGGACTTTCCTTGGTGCAGGTTTGTCTGTTTACTGGTTTCAGGTTTCAACGTCTTCTGGCGTGCGGCTGGCGACAGACGGAGGCTCAGCTGGAGAGGTCTTCAGGCACTGAGTGCTCAGGGAGTCAGGGGGGCAGGCTGTGGCTCAGTGGATGCTGATGGAGCCTGGTGATGGCAGCAGAGCTTAAGACAAAGCTGGAAGCAGAGGAGTGGTAGAGACGAACAGATAGAAACTTGAGGAGTTTGGTTGGGCTGTGTCGTGTGCTCTCTGTTGCTTTTGTGCTTAAGTGTTCTTGCTGCATTCTTGTGAGAGTTTCCTTCAAGTGTCTCGTAAGCTTAATTTGTATCTTCTTGAGACAGCTTGTGGAGAGGTTTCTCCACCGAGAAGGAGGCATTGTTTATCTGGGTTCACCGGGGCTTGATCTGCCGACGATCAAGGGATCGCCCACCTCACGGGCACGCCAAGGAGTAGGGGCAAGTTATCCCCGAACCTTGTACATCGCTGTGTCGTTTGGTTTGCTTCTTTTGTTTTGATTTCTGTTCTTCATCTCTGTTTCTGCATCTTGTCTTCCGCTGCCTAACCTTAAGTGCATAAACCTCAAAGAAGCTAAGTTTTAGTGTCTGACTACATTCACCCCCCCTCTAGCCATCCAAGCACCAACAAGTGGTATCCGAGCTTGGGGCTCTGCTCAAACAGACTAAGACCCGAGAGTCTACAAGATGGCGATGGGAGGAGAAGGCTTCAGCACAAACCAACCTCCGTTTTTGGATGGAACTGATTTCCTGTACTGGAGATCCCGAATGGAATTTTACCTCAAGACTAACATCAGTATGTGGTTCTCAGTTAAGGAAGGTTTCTCCTCTCCAAAGGATCATGAGAGAAAAGAGCTTGAGTTTTCAAGGTGGTCGGCTGAACAAATCAGAAAAGGGGAAGCCGATGTTAAAGCTGTTGTCACCTTGCAATGTGGGATGACCAAAGAGTAGCTAATCAAGGTTGGCCCCTTCACCTCTGCCAAAGATCTATAGAACAAACTCATTGAGCTCCATGAGGGAACTCAAGATACCCGGAGAGCCAAGAGAGATCTCCTTATCAGTCAACTCCAAAACCTTTCCATGGAAGAAAATGAAAAGGTAAGTGAACTCCATGGACGATTCAAGGAGATCCTCAATGGCTTGCATTCCATCAATGAAAAGGTAGAAAACCGAAATCTTGTAAGGTATGTCCTTAAATCATTTCCTAGGAATGCCTTGTGGTCATCCACGGTGGATGCCTACAAGGTATCCAAGGACTTGTCAATTGTCAAATTAGAAGATCTATTTTGTGAAATGGAATTACATGTGATCTCTAACCAAAGCCCCAAGGAGAAGGGGATTGCTTTTGTGGTAGGTGACCGAAGGAAAAAGAAGGAGAAGGAAAAGGAGGAAAGTTACTGCCACATGACCTTCATGGCATTAGAAGAGTCAACCAAGGAGAGTGATAATGAATCGAATAACTCCTCAACCGCGCCTTCATCATCTTCGGATGATGAAGAGGTAATCTCTCCGGAATTAGATAAATGCTATAGGACAATAGCATGCTTAACTAAGTTGTTAAAGAAATCTAAGAACAAAGCAAAGCTATTGAAATTAGAAATATAAGAAGTAAAATCCTCTAAGGTTGAGGATATTAATGATTTTCATGATGACTCGCATGTTAAGATCCTTGAGAATGAAAATAAGAACTTGAAGAGCGAAGTTGAAAATCTCAAGAATATTCTCGAGAAGTTTTCAACTAGCTCTAGAACTTTAGATATGATTCTAAATTCCCAAATAGCGGTTTATAACAAGGTTGGTTTAGGTTACCAACCTAAAGAACCAAGCTTCATGTCATTGATGTCGAGAACACAATTTAGATCACAAAATAATTCTAGAGTTCAAAAGGTTAGAAAGAAAATGACTAAGGCATGGGTACCAAAGTCATTTATTGTAGATGCTTTAGGTCCCAAAATATGGGTACCCAAAACATCTATTTTTCGAATTGTATAGGTATTGATTGAGGGGGAGCATCTATCAACATGGGTGGTTGATATTTGGTACTCCAAACACAAGGCTAATGATACACTCATGAATGTAGTGATTTATGAAAATCTCATTTTGGCAGTAGGAAAATTATTCAATCACATATAACAATGTATTCATGCACAAAGATGGCTTTCAAAATGAATCAATAAGTTTTGGAAAGAAAAATCATTACATGGATGACTTAGGTTGACATATATCTTGTTTTTCTTTGGAATTGCCTACATTTAATAAATTTAGACAACTTCATGGTTTTGTGATCCATAGTTAAATAGATACATGTTTGTGAATTTTCTTATTAGTAAAGTACAACTTTATGATGATGAATTCATTGTGATCAAAGGAGCATGAGTAGTTTCCTGTCGACATTATACTATGTTTCGTTTTGATACAAACTTGATTGGAACCCTAAATTTGATACACACTTAGAACTATGAATTTTCCAATTCAATCCATGAATTATCAATAGAATGGAGAATTAGGATTCTAGACTCGATACAAATTCAAATTAAGACTATGAATTACCTTAGAATGTTTAGCTTCATTGTGGTTCCAATAATCTGAGGTCTAATTAGAATAACAGTTTTTTTTCAATATCTTATGATGTATCTTAGGCTTAAGTTTTCCTCAATATTTTTGGAAGATGAACCTAGTTGAGTATGCCATGATTTTACCGTATGTGCTATTAACATTAATCTATGGCATGCAACTTTTGTTTAAGAATAAGATGAACATATAGCTTGTGCTAAGCATTATAAAAAATCTCACAAGGACTCACTGCTTAAGATCTATGACCTAGTGATTTCTTTGTATCAATTTAAATCAAGGTTCTAGGACTTAGCATATATATATATGTATCCCCAACATCTAGCTCATCACATTCAAGTTTACCATGTTTTTCGTAATCACGCTTTAAACTTTGTATTTTTGTGTTTTACTCTTAAGTTCTATTATCATTAGAGGTGTTGTATGATATGAAAATATACATTTTGGTTAAGGGACCCCCTTTTAGGAACAAATGGATCAAATCTAATTGTATAAGGGTTTAGGAGTGGTTGAGATTTGAACAAATTGTGTTCTAAAATGTCTGAAATCTGATCGGCTTGTAAACAAACCTTCTGTATCATACCTGATCGGTCCACTGACCGATCAGGTGTCATTCTGATCGGTCTGGTGACCGATCAGATCAATGCTGATCAGGAAACTCCCTTAGACTACTCAGTCCGATCCCTTTTCATCAAATTGTATCAGATTCTTGATCATATTGATACACACAAATCTGATACAAACCGATTATAATTGGAACATACTCATCATACTTGGAACAAACCTAATGCCGATTCGAAACAAACCTGTTTGGGATTTTCAATTTTCAGAAGGAAGGGTTAGTTGAATCATGACTCTTGTTTCTTAATGAGGAGTAACTTTTAGAAATTTTTCTGAAATATCGAATGTTAATGGAGTCTACACCCTTGTTGTGGAATGTCAATTGTTAATGCAGTCTGATCAGGAACGTATCAGAATTTCAGAAATTTTTCTGAAATCTGATCGGTCCCCAGACTAATCAGAAATATTTCTGTATCGAATAATCAACGAACCTGATCGGTCACGGAGACCAATCAGGACTATATGTCAGATACAGCTGCGTTCCTTACTTGTCATATGAAACTTATACATGTTTGACCATGATATAATTTTGTCTATGTTTTCATATGCAATTCACAAAATTTACCTTTGATTATTTTGGGTTTGGGGAGAGACCCTTGATTAAGGGGGAGATATGTTTAAACTTAATAACCATACCCTTTTCGATGTTTGACAAAGGGGGAGAGAATGGTTGATTAAGATTAGGGTTGTGTTGACTTCAATTGATCACTAATACCTAAACTTAAATCGGGTTGTCAAACAAGAAAAAGGGGGAGATTGTTGATGCAGTCTGGCCCGATTGTTGTTTTGGTGTTGACACCGATTTAAGTTTGGTTGAGTGAATTCGGATTAAGTCCTGGTCGGGGACTGGGCACGAAATCCTAGCTTGGGAAGCTAGGTTGAACAAAATCCTGGTGAGTGAAGCCAGGTCCTAGCTTGGGAAGCTAGGTTGAACGTGATGGATCGCTTCGGCGTGCTAGAGGCGGGGGGGGGTGAATAGCACTTTTTCGGTCGTTTCTCTACAATGTCGTTAGCGCAGCGGAAACAATAATATGTAAAAGAAAATGAGTACAATGCTAACAACAAGAGTTACTTGATATCCACCCAGATGGGTGACTAATCCAAGGATCCACGCCGCACACCACTTCCACTATCGAAAAATCTCCTTCAGGTGGAGAAACCTTTACAGTGGTGATCTTCCTCTTTACAGAATGCAGTAATATGAGAGAGGAAGTAGAAGACACCCTTCAGACGAGCAACACTTCGACACTATACGGAACCGTACCGCTCACGTGCAAAAAGGTGCTCCTTTTATAGGAGAACAGGATAAACTCGCAGTCTGTCCAGCCCCGCACTAGTCGACAGCCCCAGGGGCAGTCGACTGGCCTAGCATTAATTGCTAGCTAACGGCTAGCCAACGGCTAGTTTTCGGGGTATACCAGTCGACTGCCCCAAGGGCAGTCGACTGGTCCAAGGCCGAAAACTCTCTGTTAGTTTTGGCAGTCAACTGGCTCTGGGCCAGTCGACTGCCCTGCATCTCAGCTTAGTTCCAGCCACTCCGGACCTTCTCCTTCATGTGTGCCTTCAAGTCTGCTCCCTTGGCTTGCCTCTTGAAGTCCTCTTCCTCTAGCTATCGTCCCTCGGATGCGCACGCAAGCCTTCCCTTGGCTTGCCTCCATGCCACCCTTCACGTGTGCCCTTGAAGTCCACTTCCCGGCTTGCCCTTGGAGTCCTCCTCCCTCGGCTCTCATCCCTCGGATATGTCCACCATGTGTAATTCTCCAAGTCCTGCAAACTCAATTATACATATCAAATACAACATAACACTCTAACCTTAAACATATTCACCCACACACATCAAAACCATGATCTTCCAATCATTTAAGGGCCGATTGCCTCAACAATCTCCCCCTTTTTGATGTGTGGCAATATATTTAAGTTTAGAGATTAACAACAGCCAACAATAACAATAGAAAAAGATAGCAATTGAAAAAGCATAAGACATAGTAACCCTAAGAGGTAACCTCCGCCTTAATTCATATATTCTCTCATTTTCAATTCTAATTATAATCCCAGTTAAGTTTCCACTTAACACTAAACAACATTAAAAATGTAAGACATATCAAAACCTAAGAGGTAGCCTCCCCCTTAATCCATGTCTTCTCCCCATTTTTAATCATTCAAGATCTAAGTGAGAAATAAAACCTTATACCATCCATTCTAAGTTAGAATTCTAACTTAAACCACCCATTCTCCCCCTTTGACACCATCAAAAGGATTGCCTCAAGCAACCCAACCCTATGGCATCAAATGAGAAAAAATTGGATTTCTGAAAGAAGGTCTCAGAATCTGAAAACAAGCATGCCAGTCGACTGCCCATGGGGCAATCGACTGATACGCTATCAGTCAGAATTTTTAGCTTTTCTACCGCATTTCAGACACATCCAGAAAAATCCAGAAAATTCCAAAAATTGTAAAAACTTGTATACATGTTTGAAATGATATACTCTATCAAGGAAAAGTATTAGTCCATATAAAATTTCAAACATGCATGACTTTTGATAAAAATCCAAAATCTTTAAAAACCACTAAGTTTTGTACCAAACTTACAATCTAATTTTGCAATTATATAACTTTAAAAAGCATGGCAAATTATATAAAGCATAGAATGGTTTTCAAAAGTTTAAAATGTCCAACTATGATCTTTGGGCAAAGTGTCCATTGATTAAACACTTGCCTTCCTCATAGTTGGTCTAGTTTTCATATTTTGATACTTCTAATGGTTCAACAATATTCCACAAGCACAAGTGAGCCAAATATATCACCCTAATGGATCAAGCACCCTCTTTCAGAGCTAATATCTCCAAGTTCATCCTATACTTCCACAAAACACATTCCAAGACCTTTTCTTAAGGATGTAAACTCCGATTCGGGAAGAGGCTTGGTAAAGATGTCGGCTAGGTTCAACTTTGATTCAACATAGTGTAGTTCTATGTCTCCCCTTGCCACATGGTCTCTAATGAAGCGATGTTTCACTTCAATGTGTTTTGTCCTAGAGTGGTGAACTCGATTTTTGGTCAAGTTGATTGTGCTTACATTATCACACAAGACTTTGACCTTGGTGTAATGTGACTTATAATCCTCTAAGGTGTGCATGATCCAAAGGAGTTAGGAAATACACTCACCCATTGCCACATATTCTGCTTCCGTTGTTTATAGGGCAACGTATGGTTGTTTCCTACTACTCCAACTAACTAAGAAAGACCCAAGGAATTGACACCCTCCACTAGTACTCTTCCTATCTAACTTACAACCCGCATAGTCCGAGTCGGCGTATCCAATTAGATAAACACTAGGGGTTCTAGGATACCAAAGTCTGACATTGAGTGTAACGACCCGAAAAATTCTCTTAATATTTTTTTTAAAATATTGAGCATGTCTAGATAATTTTCTGAGGGACCTAGAAATATTAATACGTATTTTAGCTTAGAAATCCATATTTTCTCATTTAAATTGGGAAAAATAAGCACTAATGGGCTTTATATGGGCTTTCTAGTACCTTAATTATTGGTGAATTTTAGATAAAAATTTATGTAAATATAAAGAGGTTTTAATGAGAAATATTAACATAATTATGGGAGGATTTTTGAAGGATTTTCGAAATAATAGAAAATAAAATAAAAATAAAATACAAAAAAAATTAGTGCATGCACCAAGGATTGAACCTTGGACCTCTTGTTCAACCATGCATGCTCTAACCAATTCACCTAACAAGGGAGTGCTATGAGGAAATGAAGTGGATTATGGTTAAGGCTTAGAAAAAATGAAGAGTCATCAACCATGACTCTTCACTTGCCCTCCTTAATGTGTTATAAAGAGGGGGTTTGGGAGTTTCTTTCTTCCTTCCATCAATTCCACCTCTCTTCTTCCTCCTCCCTCAAGCTGGCCGAAACTTCAAGGAAGGTTTTCTTTGAGAAAACTTCACAAGAGGGCTTAATCTTCAAGTGTTAAGGGTCATCTACAAGGTTACAAGGGCTAAGGGTGATCAAGGGACAACCAAAGTCTTCATCATCTTCCCTTTTAAGGTCTAAAAACCAAGATAACCCAAGGTAAGACTCCCTCACCTGTGGTATAATGGTTTTTGAGTTATTTTCATGATACAAGAAATTGTTTGAACTATATATGAAGAAACACCAAAGTTAGGGCTATCAAGGGTTTCGACCACCATGGGTTCTATGATTTAGTTTGGATCCAACTCTTTAATATTGTTCCTTATGTTTTATTGTGTGGTAAGAGATGTTAATAAGGGTTATGTGAAAGTTTGTACATGATGTAAGGCCCTAGAAACTTTCGGCCAAGATGGGATTTAGGGCTAGGGCTCAAGGTTAACTCCAAGCAAGGGTTCAAATGTTTTCTATGGAAGTATATGTAAATTATAGGATGTAAATTTGTAACTTTATGAATTTATTCATGTGATGGTGACCCATTAGGGTTTCGGCCAAGGTCCCAAGGTAGGGCTAGGGCTTAGGTTAACTCCAATTATGGGGGTTTGATGGCTCCCTAAGGCCTTGTATGTGATGTATGGATGTTCTTTTACTCATGGAACCCTCCCTATTGAGTGAGTGATGGAGCCTCATGCTAGGGAACCATTCGGGCAACTCCCAAGATTTAGGGTTTGGGTTGGGTTAAGACCCCAAGGATGCAGGTCTATGGGGTACTATGATGTATGTAGAGATTTAAGTATGTTGGAAGAATAGTTATGCCAATTGAAACCCTAGCTTATGTATCATGAATTATATGTAGGTCATTTGTGAAGATGATTCCTAAGTGTTTAGACATGTGCCATGATTTATGAATGATATGTATTTATGCCATGATTTATGAATGATATGTATGTATGCCAGGTCTTATGAATGATATGTAGGTATGCCATGCTTTAGGAATGATACGTATGTATGCCATGATTTATGAATAATTTACATGTATGCCATGCTTTATGAATGATATGTACGTATGCCATGTTTAAGAATGAAAAGGATGAATGAAGTTAAAGTTTATGCTTTCGAGGCATAATGATGTTATGGAACGAAAATGATGAATGAATGAATATGCTATGAATGTTTATGAATGAAGAAGCATGTGAAGATATTTTATTTTATGAATGGGCTTGTACCGGACCTAAGTAAGGTCCACGGTTCTGGACTACCGATGAAGCTACCCACGGTTCGGGACTACCGATGAAGCTGTCCTTACGGTTCGGGACTACCGATGAAGCTGTCCTTACCCTAGTAGGTCGAGATTAGCTACCTCGTATTTACTTAGGGATGCTCGCATATGATGTATGAATGTGGTACAAGCCAGGGCCCAATGAATGTTATGATTATGTTAAAGTATTTAAAAGCGTGATTTTAAAGATTAAGCATCCTTATATATATATATACATTGCCACATGCATCCATCCATGTTATGCATTATATTTATGATAAGAATATTATGCAAAGTAAGTTTATGCAAGGTATGTTTATGCAAATGATCTTATTTATGTTTATGCTAATTTATAATGCCATGATTTTATTTATGTTCATGCTAATTTATGATGCCATGATTTATTTATGGTTATGCTAAGTTAGGATGCCATGATTTTATTTATGTTCATGCTAATTTATGATGCCATGATTTATTTATGGTTATGCTAAGTTAGGATGCCATGATTTTATTTATGTTCATGCTAATTTATGATGCCATGATTTTATTTATGTTCATGCCAAATTATAATGCCATGATTTTATTTATGTTCATGCTAATTTATGATGCCATGATTTATTTATAGTTATGCTAAGTTAGGATGTCATGATTTGATTTACGTTCATGCTAATTTATGATGCCATGATTTTAATTGTGTTCATGCCAAATTATAATGCCATGATTTTATTTATGTACATGACAGATTATAATGCCATGATTTTATTCATGTTCATGTTAATTTATGATGCCATGATTTTATTCATGTTCATGTTAGACTAAGATGCCATGATGATATCTACGTTCATGCTGATGCCATGATGATATCTATGTTCATGTTAAATTCTGATGCCATGATTTCAATTATGCTTATGCTAAAATGATGATGCCGTGACCGTGTAGATGTTCACGATAAGAAGTAATATGTTCATGTTTATACGACGTATGGATTTTGTGAGTAGGAAAAGGGTCTTACTAAGCCTCCGTGCTTATAGTTTTATTTTCTTATACTGCAGATTAAGCAAGAGATTTCAAAGGAAGCAGCAGGAGAGGCAAGACCATGTGTGTGTGGTAGTGACATGGCCAAGAGTCCCTCTCATTTCACTGATTTCATGTTTTGTTATCTTACAATACTTATGTTGGTTATGCTCTACTTATGATAGCTATGCCTATGAAACAACCTACTACTTATGAAGTTACAGATAAACTACTTGCTACCCGAAAGGCTTATGAAGGAATTATGGAAAGTAAATAATCATGATGCTATGTATGCGGGTAATAGGATACCTGAAATGCTCATGGAAGCTTATGAATGTGTTACGAAAAGTTGATATCATGATGCTAGATATGTGTATATGATTTAAGCACTAATTGCATGGTTAAAAGCATGTGAAAAAGAATTTATGATTCCGCTGCATTAAGATGTTTGATATGCACATGTATGGTTAGCATAACGCCGCTTTATGAAAAAAAAGGGTGTTACATTGAGGGTACCTTTAACATACCTTAGGATCCTCTTAACTACAACCAAATGGGACTCTTTGGCACAAGATTGGTACCTTGCACACATACCTACCTCAAAAAGTATATCGGGTCTATTAGTGGTTAGGTATAGTAAGCTACCAATCATGCTCCTATATTGTTTAGAGTCTACCATTTTCCCTTCAAGGTCACTATCCATTTTCACATTGGTTCCTATGGGTGTAGATGCTACCTTAGCATTTTCTAAACCAAATTTCTTTAATATTTTCTTAGCATATTTGGTTTGAAAGACATGTGTACCTTCATTAGTTTGCTTAACCTGAAGTCCTAAAAAGAAGGTTAACTCTCCTACATGACTCATCTCAAATTCATCTTCCATACACTTGATGAATTCTTGTAAGAAGTCATTATTTGTTGACCCAAAAATGATATCGTCTACATAGACTTGGACAACAAATATGTCCTTATCCTTAGATTTTAGGAACAATGTAGGGTCAATTGTTCCTCTCCTAAACCCCTTAGGCACTAGAAATGAAGAAAGCCTTTCATACCAAGCCCGAGGAGCTTATTTCAATCCATATAAGGCTTTTCTTAGTTTATAAACGTGTCTTGGATAGTTAGGGTCCTCAAACCCGGGGGGTTATTCTACATAGACCTCTTCCTTAATGATCCCATTAAGGAATGCCGACTTCACATCCATTTGGTGAAGTGTCAAACCCATGTGAGCGGCATAGTCTAGTAGAATTCTAATAGATTCTAACCTAGCTACGGGGGCATAAGTCTCATCATAATCTAATCCCTCAACTTGGTTAAACCCCCTAGCTACCAATCTAGCCTTGTTCCTAGTGATTTTGCCTTGGTCATCTAGTTTGTTCCTAAAGACCCATCTTGTGGTTACAATGGTGCAATCATTGGGCCTAGGAACCAACTCCCAAACTTCACTCCTCTCAAATTGATTTAGCTCTTCTTGCATGGCTAAGACCCAATCAACATCTCCTAATACTTCATCAATGGACTTGGGTTCTAATTGAGAGATTAGAGCTATTTGACTAGTTTGATCCATAAAATATGACCTAGTCCTTACTCCTTGAGTTACATCACCCACTATTTGGTCAATAGGGTGATCGTGGTGATGTCTCAAGGGCCTAGAAGTTGTAGGTTCATTTACTACTTCTTCCTCTTCCTCCAGAGTACTTTTAACTCCCCCTTGATCTGTAACGCCCGCTTTTTTTTTTCTTTTCTTTTTCCTGAAGCGGCGTTACGTTAACATGCTTAGGGCATGTAGACATCATAATGCAGCGGAAACTTTTAAACTTACTCCTACATGCACTTACTACCATTCCTAGCATCATAACATGGAAACTTGAAATATTAACTTTATACTTAGTATCATATCATGTCATACTTAGCATCATGTCATACTTAGCATCATATCATGTCATACTTTAGCATCATGTCATAGAGTCACATTCAAGTACTTAATAGTAAAGGTAGAGTTCTATCATAAGACGAGCAACCATATTGCTCCTTGGCCAAGTCACTATCACACACATTCTTGGATGCCCTCCTGCTGCTTCCTTAGTGTCCCCTTGCGTGATCTGCGGTATAAGAAATAAGACTATAAGCACACAGGCTTAGTAAGACTCTTTCCTACTCACTAAAACCATTCATCTTTTCATCATGAGCACATAAGACATTAACATACTTAGTGCTTTACTTAGAACATAAGCCTTTTCATCACTTAGCATACATTCGTCATGGCATGATCATAACTTAATCATATTCGTAGCATGACATAAACATAACCATAAAAACATTCATGGCATGGCATAATACTTGGCATAGACATAAACATCGTAAACTTTCATAGCATGACATAATACTTGGCACAGACATAACATAATAAACCTAATTAAATCATGGCTTCAGAGATTAGCATGGGCAGAAATAAAATCATGGCATCCTAACTTAGCATAACACAATTAAATCATGGCATCCTAAACTAGTATAAACATAAATAAAATCATGGTATTCTAACTTAGCATAAACATAATTAAACCATGGCATCCTAAACTAGCATGAACATAAATAAAATCATGGCATTCTAACTTAGCATAAACATAATTAAATCATGACATCCTAAACTAGCATGAACATAAATAAAATCATGGCATCCTAAATTAGTATGAACATAAATAAAATCATGACATTCTAACTTAGCATAAACATAATTAAACCATGACATCCTAAACTAGCATGAACATAAATAAAATCATGGCATTCTAACTTAGCATAAACATAATTACATCATGGCATCCTAAACTAGCATGAACATAAATAAAATCATGGCATCCTAAATTAGCATAAACATAAATAAATCATGGCATCACATATTAGTATAAACACAATTAAATCATGGCATCATATATTAACATGAACATACTTTGCATAAACATACTTTTCCTAAACATACTTTTCATAAACATACTTTTCATAACATAATGCATAACATGAATGGATGCATGTGGCAATTGCATATATATATATATATATATAAGGATGCTTAATCTTTAAAAACATGCTTTTAAATACTTGAACATAATCATCATATCATTGGGGCCCTGGCTTGTACCACATACATACATCATACGCGCGCATCCCTAAGTAAATACGAGGTAGCTAGCCTCGACCTACTAGGGTAAGGACAGCATAGTCGGTAGTCCCCGAACCGAGGCGTTCTTAAGGTGCCCATCCCTGTCGCACAACTTCGGTAGTGCCAGAACCGTGGACAGCATAGTCGGTAGTCCAGAACCGGGGCGTTCTTAAGGTGCCCATCCCTTGGACCCATACTTCGGTCCGGTACAAGCCCATTCATAAAATAAAATACTTTACATGTTTCATCATTCATGAGACATTCATGGCATACTTAACATAGCATAACTTGTTACGGCTCGGCCCGTCTACCGGCCCATTTACCGGTCCTCTCGACCGTCGTACCGTCGACCATCGACCGTGCCGTTTAGCATATTTATGCCTTAAAGACATAAGCATCATCTTTCATTCATCATACTTGTCTTTCATCATCATTTATTCATCATACTTAACATCATCGTTATGCCTTAAAGGCATCATCATTCATAGCATATTCATTCATTCATCATACTTAAACTTCCTTCATCCTTTTCATTCTTAGACATGACATAGGTACACATCATTCATAAAGCATGACATACATACGAATTATTCATAAAACATGGCATACATACATATCATTCATAAGACATGGCCTACATACATAGCATTCATAAACATGGCATACATACATATCATTCATGGATCATGACACATGTCTTAAACATTTATGACCTAATCATATCATTCATGGCATATAAACTAATGATTTGGTTAACATAAAAATTCTTCCATCTTACTTAATATACCTCTTAGTAACCTATACATAAGCATCTTGGTAGGTTTAACCCAACCCTAGCCCTAGGTTAGACACTTGGCCGAAAGCCCCAAGGAACCCTAGGTCCATAAACCTTCACATAACTTCCCAAACAACATCTCACACACATATACTAGGCCATAGGACCCCTTTGAGTCCATACTTAAGGCCAACTATAATTTCTTTAGCCCTAATCTTACTCTTGGCCGAAACTTCAAGGCCATGGGGCCATGGAGAAATTCCATTAAATCCCCAAATCAATTCTTAAACACCAACCATACCTTACCATAGGGCCATTGGGACCCTTACATGAAATAAGTCCTAACTTTCCACCCTATTAGGGTACTTGGATGAAACCTATAGGGTCTCTAGGCCATGGGAATCATTCACATAAACACCCTCCATCTCCCTTATATCACGTTAAAACATAAAACATACACTTGAAGTTTGAGACCCAACCCTACACAAGGGTTCTTGATGTTGGCCGAAACCCTAGGGTATCCTAGGGTACCCCAAAAATTCCCAAAAATTATATTTAATCTCTAAACATCATAAGAGAGCATTAAAAAACATTATCATGATTTTTTACATAATTATAGACCTTTAAATCATGGTGGCCGAGACCCTCAAGCTTAGGGTTCTTGGTTTTGTTTCTTTCATGTTGGCCGAAACCCTAGGGTGTCCTAGGTACTCCAAAAATTCCCAAAAATTATACTTAACCTATAAACATCATGGGAGAACATTAAACAACATTATAAGGATTTTTAGCATCATTATGGACCCTAAAACATTGTGGCCGAAACCCATAGGGTCTCTAGGTGTTGATTTTGTTCCTTTCATGTTGGCCAAAACCCTAGGGTGTCCTAGGGTACTCCAAAAATTCCCAAAAATTATACTTAATCTCTACACATCATAAGGGAACATTAAATAACATTATCAAGTTTTTTGGAATAATTATAGACCTTTAAATCATGGTGTCTGAAACCCTTAAACTTAAGGTTCTTGGTTTTCCTTCCTTTCAACATCAAATCCAAAAACTAACCAATATATCATGCTAAAAATCATGGAAATCATAAGGAACTATTATACCACAGGTGAGGGAGTCTTACCTTGTGTTTCTTGATTTTTTGAACCTTGAAAGGGAAGAAAATGGTAAGATCTTTGGACCCTTGCCCCCCTTGTCCTTGTATCCTTGGAAGACCCCCTTAGATCTTGGAGATGAGACCTCTGGTGGAACTTTTCCAAGGGAGAACCCTTCCTTGGGTGTTTGGCTAGGATGAGGGAAGGAGGAGTTTCGAAAATGCAATTAATGGGAAGAAGAGGTAACTCCCAAAACCCCCCTTTTATAGCCCATTAAGAAGGTAAATGAAGAGTCTCTCCATGACCCTTTATCTTCTTCTATGCTTTAACCAATATCCACTTCATTCCCTCATAACATTACCTTGCTAGGTGAGTTGGTTAGTGCATACATGATTGTACAAGTGGTCCAAGGTTCAATCCTTGGTAGATGCACCATTTTTTTCCCACTTATTCTATTTTATTTTTCTTTTTATTTCCCCAAAATTCCGAAAATCCTCTAAAAATTGCCTCATAATTATTTTAATATTCCCTATTAAAATCCTTTATATTTATATTAATTTTCACCTAAAATCCACCAATAATTTTGGTACTAAAAAGCCCATATAAGGCCCATTAGTGCCCTTTTTTCCTAATTTAAATGAGAAAACATGGATTTTCTAGGCCAAAGTTCACATTAATATTTCTAGGTTCCTCGGAAAATTATCTAAACATGCTTAATATTTTAAGGAAATATTAAGAGAATTTTCCGGGTCGTTACATGATCATTGCCCTCCAAATGTAGGTCTTGGATTCTTTGGACAAGGGGTTGGACCTCTTCTATATCCTTATCAATTGATGCTTTTCTAGGGTAGGTACTTGTTGTTTCATCAAACTTAACATTTGATGATTCCTCAATCACTTTTGTCCTTTTGTTGTAAACTCTATATCCCCTACTGGTGGATGAGTACCCTACTAGAATCCCTTCATTGGCTTTTGACTCAAACTTCCTTAGGTCATCTTTGGTATTTAAGATGTAAACTTTACATCCAAAGACCCTAAAGTAATGGACTTGTGGTACTCTCCCATTCCATAATTCAAAAGGTGTTTTTCCTAGGAACCTATGTACCAACACCCAGTTTTGAATATAACAAGCGGTGTTAACCGCTTCGGCCCAAAAGTAACTAGGGAGAGAATATGTTTTAAGCATAGTCCTAGCAGCTTCTTGTAGGGCTCGGTTTCTTCTCTCAACTACCCCATTTTGTTGAGGTGTCCTTGGGCATGAAAATTCATGCTTGTATCCATTTTCAACATAAAATTGTCTGAAACTTGCATTTTGGAAATCCCCACCGTGGTCACTCCTAATTCGGTTTATTTTGATATGTTTTTTGTTTTCTACCCTTTTACTAAATCCTATAAAAATCTCTAGAGTATCATCCTTATGTTTCAAAAAGTAAACCCATGTAAACCTAGAAAAATCATCTACTATGACTAGACAATATTTACTCCCTACAAGTGAGGGAGTACTATGATAAAGAGGTAGTGGTTAGGGTTTTACCTTTGTGTGATGATTTTGATTGCTTACCCTCTTGGCATGCATCACACAATTTGGTCTTCTCATATTTGATCATTGGTAGCCCCTTCACCAACTCTTCCTTGGCCACTCTTGCAATGCTTCTTATGTTGACATGTCCAAGTCTCCGGTGCCACAACCACCCTTCTTCTTCTTTAGACATGAAACACTTAGCAACATTGTTAGTAGCATAAGCAAGATCAAGATAATATAAATTTACCTCTCTAAACCCTTCTAATATGACATCATTTGATTCATTATGTTTAATTATGCACTTCTTAGTATGAAATTTGACCCTAAAACTCGTATCACATAATTGACTCACACTTAGTAAATTGAGCTTCATATCTTTAATTAGGAGTACCTTATGTATAGAAATCGTGGGAGATACCTCAATGGTGCCCCTACCAATAATCCTCAATTTTTCACTATTTCTAATGGAGACCGTCCCTTCTCTTAAGTAGCTAATAGTAGTGAACATACTCACATCCCCGGTCATGTGTCTTGAGTATCCACTATCTACTATCCACATAGTTGAGGCCTCCTTCACCTTTACCTATACAACATGAAAAACATATTCTTTTGGTACCCAAATCTTTGATCCATAAGTATCATTTAGAAATCTTTTAGGTACCCAATGCCCTCTTGGTGTTTCCCTTAGCCCCTTGTCTCTTAGATGCACCAATCCTACCGGTGAGTGAGACAAAGGCCACTTCCTTTGTCTTTGGCCTATATCCCAAATCGGCCTTGTAATAAACGACCCTTTGACTGTTGATTATCATATCTACGTTGCTAGATCCTACTTGAAATTTCCTAAGGGCCTTTGTGAGGTCATCTATCTTTTTCCTTAGTTCCCTATTTTCAGTTTCAAGATGTGAAGCATGTGAAGTAATAGAACTAGCATGCAATTCTTCAAGTTTGGTAGATTCTACTCTAAGCATGACAATCTCTTCTTTTAGATCCTTAATCTTACTTCTAGCCTTAGCTAAGTCCATGTTAGTGCTAGAAATAATCTTAACTAAAGTAGAGGAGGGTAAGTGGTATACCTCACTTACCGAAGCTTCTAACTCGGATGATGAAGAGGAGGAGCTCTCATCTTCACTACTTGAGCTTCTTTCATCATCTGATGAATCTGAGTGGTCTTGCGCTATAAGAGAAAAATGGGAAACTTGCTCTTCTTCTTCCTCTGAGGATGATGAATCATCCCAGGTTGCCTTGAGGTTGGTGGCACCCTTCTCCTTTCCCTTTGACTTCTTCTTGTCACCTTTCTTCTTCTCCTCCTTCTTGTCATCTCTTCTCTTCAATTGAGGATACTCGTTCTTCATGTGTCCCTCTTGGTGGCAGTTGTAGCATATAATATCCTTGGCCTTACCCTTGCCTTTGGACCCTTTACTAGCATATGATTTGTTAGAAAAATTTCTGAAAGCCTTACGCATCTTTCTTACCATGAATGCCTCTTGGTCGCTATCCATGGAGGCGCTGGATTCCTCTGAATCTGATGAGGAGGAGTAGATCACCTTCTTCTTCTCCTTCTTTTTTTTCTTCTCCTTTTCTGCAATAAAAGTAATACCCTTCTCTTTGGCCGAGACGTTAGCTTGCTCGTGTAATTCAAATTCACAGAATAAGACGTCTAATTTAACAATGGAAAAATCCCTTGATACCTTGTATGCATCAACCATGGATACCCACAAGGTGGTTCTCGGGAAGGCTTGTAGAACATACCTGACGATATCTCGGTTCTCGATCTTTTCTCCAATCACATGGAGCTCAGTGATTACTTCCTTCACCCTTCCATGTAGCTGGCTGACAGTCACGTTGCTCTTCATGGATAGGGATTGGAGTTGGGCCACGAGCAAGTCCTTCTTGGCTCTACTGGACTCGTTTGAACCCTCGTTCAGTTCCACCAAATTGTCCCACAGTTCCTTGGCGCTCTTGAACGGCCCCACCTTGTTCAGTTGCTTCTTTGAGGGCCCGCACTACAGTGTGGTGGTGGCCTTGGCATTGGACTGCGCCCTCTTCATTATCTCCTTCGACCAGGATCTCATCGGTGTCGGTTCTCCTCATTCATCGACGGGTGCCTCGAAGCCATCTGCAACACTAATCCAGTTCTCAATATCGTTCATAAGGTAGTATTACATCCTACCTTTCCAGTAAGCAAAGTCGTACCCGTCGAAGAAGGGTGGTCGTGCGGTGGAATATCCCTCTTGAAACACCATTATACTTTCTCCGGTTGACGGTTAGTTCTTCCGAAACGAACCGGCTCTGATACCAACTGATGGATCGCTTCGGCGTGCTAGAGGGGGGGGTGAATAGCAATTTTTCGATCGTTTCTCTACAATGTCGTTAGTGCAGCATAAACAATAATATGTAAAAGAAAATGATTACAATGCTAACAACAAGAGTTACTTGGTATCGACCTAGATGGGTGACTAATCCAAGGATCCACGCCGCGCACCACTTCCACTATCGAAAAATCTCCTTCAGGTGGAGAAACCTTTACAGTGGTGATCTTCCTCTTTACAGAATGCAGTAATATGAGAGAGGAAGTAGAGGACACTCTTCAGATGAGTAGCACTTCGACACTATACGGAACCATACCGCTCACGTGCAAAAAGGTGCTCCTTTTATAGGAGAACAGGACAAACTCGCAGTCTGTCCAGCCCCACACCAGTCGACTGCCCCAGGGGCAGTCGATTGGCCTAGCATTAATTGCTAGCCAACGGCTAGTTTTTGGGGTATACCAGTCGACTGCCCCAAGGGCAGTCGACTGATCCGAGGCCGAAAACTCTCTGTGAGTTTTGGCAGTCGACTGGCTCTGGGCCAGTCGACTGCCCTGCCTCTCAGCTTAGTTTCAGCCACTCCGGACCTTCTCCTTCACGTGTGCCTTTAGGTCTGCTCCCTCGGCTTGTCTCATGAAGTTCTCTTCCTCTGGCTATCGTCCCTCGGATGCGCACGCAAGCCTTCCCTTGGCTTGCCTCCATGTCACCCTTCACGTGTGCCCTTGAAGTCCACTTCCCGGCTTGCCCTTGGAGTCCTCCTCCCTCGGCTCTCGTCTCTCGGATATGTCCACCATGTGTAATTCTCCAAGTCCTGCAAACTCAATTACACACATCAAATACAACATAACACTCTAACCTTAAACATATTCACCCACCCACATCAAAACCATGATCTTTGAATCATTTAAGGGCCGATTGCCTCAACAGAACGAAATCCTGGTGAGTGAAGCCAGGTCCTAGCTTGGGAAGCTAGGTTGATTGAAACCCTGGTGAGTGAAGCCAGGTCCTAGCTTGGGATGCTAGGTTGAACGAAATCCTGGTGAGTGAAGCCAGGTCCTAGCTTGGGAAGCTAGGTTGACTGAAACCCTGGTGAGTGAAGCTAGGTCCTAGCTTGGAAAGCTAGGTGTTGGAAACCCCGGTGAGTGAAGCCGGGCCCCGATGAGTGAAGCCGGGTGACTGAAACCCTAGTGCGTGAAGCCAGGTCCTAGCTTGGGAAGCTAGGTTGAATGAAGTCCTGGTGAGAGAAGTGTTGGGACCGGGTGCATGTTGACATGGATGCGGGTTCGTAATTTTAAGATTAATTACGTGCAGCGGAAGGTTTAGCATAAATAATTTCTCAAATTATTTAAGCACACATCTAAGCATGCAACTTTATCTTGTGTAGACATGATCATATATTTAAAATTTTGCAGAATCGTAAACTAATTTACGTATTATCTCGCGTAACTCGAAGCAAGGGACGAGATCCAACCGTAAGCGTCCCTCGGAAGCTCCGCCTCTATTCGCATCCACGCCGAGTATCTTCGGGATGACTTCGCAAAGCCACGAGTTTCGTGTTCTCGAGAACTACTAGATTCTCCGAGAACGTGACAAGAAAACCAAGAGAGAAGTAATCACATCGGAAAAACTCACTACCAAGGTTGGCCGGAATCACAATTCCGATGAGAAGGAGGAAGATGACTTGCGCCCAATCCCAAGGTGATAATGGTCGGAGAGGAAGATCGTCCCAACGGAAGAACTTTGTCGCCTCGGTGCTTCCCTTGTTCTCATGGCAAGAAGAAGGGAGAAGAGCCTTGTGGCCGGCCAAGAGAAAGAAGGGAGGAGAGGGAGAGAGCCCAGGCAAGAATACTTCGATTGATTTCCAAGCCTTGCCTTGGGTCCTTTATATAGTGGCCTCCCAACCGCCAAGTCTCTTTTTTTTATGGAATAAATTTTCTATGACTTATTCCATCATGCCAAGTTTTATCATATTTTAATTCATGATAAAAACCGACCAAGTCTCCTTTTTTCTTATGGAATAAATTTTCTTATCATGGTAAATCAATCCATGATTGATTCTATATAATAAAATAAACCAATCCATGGTTCATTTTAATTTCCATGAAAAATAAACCAAACCTTGGTTTATTATATAAAATTTATATCATCCATAATTTTATAAAACAAACCACACATGGTTTATTTTATAAATTGAACCAAAAACTTGGTTCTCTCCCTTTGTTGTGGCCGGCCAAGCAAAGAGGATGGAGACCCTCTTTGGCCGGCCCATCCAAGCCACGCCCCAATGAATTAAACTCATTTAATTCATCTATTAAGTCTTCAAAAGACTTAGCCATTTTACGCTTCTGATGCGTCTCTGAAAAATTCAGATTCGACTTATCGTTTGGCTCAACCAAACCTAATCTCTCTTGATTGGAAAATCTAATTTTCAACTCGTTTTAAATCCCTCGGATTACTCGTAGTGTGTGTGACTAAATAGACTTTCGATTTATGTTAGCCGTCTATAATTAATCAATTATAGAACGATCATGAGTGGCACCTAGTAGTACATCATGATCCCCAATTAATCGAAAGATCAACGGTTGACCTCAGAATCAATTCTGAAACCCTTCAGCAGCTTTAATAAATCGTGCCCGATTCCCTTCACCATCTTATACCCACTTGGTTCAGGACATGGTCTATGTGTGTCCGTCCCCACTAGGCTGACTACGTCACACCTAGCCCAAGTAACGTTTTCTCGTCCTATGGATTCTAATTACTCTCATGTATTTAAGAGATTCATACTTTGAACATGTCATGCTCTGGCCAGAGGCTTCGAGTAACAATCCGACGATAGGCCTTGGGTATACATCTCCTCGCAAGGAGTGGTGAATCCTTTGTAGGCTGTTCAAACATCTTCGGACACTTCGGCTTATACCCAATCATCCTGGGTCCACACCTCCTTGGAGATGCTTGCTTAAGATGTCAAAGTATAAGTCTTCATGACCAAGATGACTTGAACACCGCTAGCCAAAGGAACATCACACTTAAGCTGCAGTAAGAACTTCATTGACATATCTATATATAGACTACCATATGAAGTTTTACAGCCAGTCACTCCAATGAACTAGTTCCCTTAACTAGCATTCATGTTTATCTCCGGACATCCCAATGTCACTAGCCAGTGAGAATCAGCTGATTAGAGAATAACCCATGCTAGTCTCAACAGAATTGATAGTGTCCGTATTTATCAATTCATCGACTAGGGACAATTTCAATACTTCACAATTGCACATGTAGAGATAATCACTAGTTGTGAATTCATCACAAATTCTCTCATGTTGTGAATTGTATTGCGGACATTCAGTAAATGAGTTTAAGATCTCAATTAAATACATAAACATGTATACTCAAATAGTGAATATTCATTTATTAAAATAAATGATTACAATCATAAGTTTATTGCCTTAGGACATTTTTCTCATATCACTAACAAACTCCCACTTGGCCTAATGCCAATCGCTACTGTATCCAATACCACAGGCTCTAACATGACCCTCAAACATGCTTTGAGGCAAGACCTTAGTTAAAAGATCCGCTAAATTCCTTTCAGTGAGAATTTTCTCAATTTGTATATCTTTCCTACTTATAATCTCTCTGATCAGATGATAGCGGCGAAGCACATGTTTGGATCACCGATGAGACCTTGGTTCCTTTTCATTCAAGCATGAAATAGATACAATGTTCTTTATTAACAAAGGAACAAAATAACAATTATCCAATTCTAAGACAAGTCCAGTAGGGAGCTTTAGCAAATATGTTTCGATGGCAATAGCAGCAATCTTTGCTCCATTTCCAACTCGCAAATTCGCTTCTCCTTAACGAGTCTTCTTCTATTCCTTAGCCCATGTATGCCATTACATATATGTGAGCTACACCCAGTATCAAGTACCTAGGTGTACGAGGAAATAGAGTGACATTCAATAACGAAGATGCCTGAAGAGGATGGGGCATCGGATGCCTTCTTCTTCAAGGACTCAAGATAAACCTTGCAGTTTCTTCGCCAGTGGCCCTCCTTGCCGCAGTGATGGCAAGTGCCTTTTGGTGCCTTTTCAATCCTTTTGGCCTTAGTTAACTTATTAGTGTCCAAAATGGAACGCAAATTTAGAGAAGACATGATAAGGTGATTATCCTAGAAATACAAATTAAGGTTATGTGATGAGAATGATAAAGAATGCATCAATATACATTAATTAAATCCTATTTATTTTTCGAATTGAATAACCCTTTTTATCAATTCGGGAGATTATAGGAACATCTCCAAATAGGTTGATATCCAACCATAGATAAGAACAACCATGGCTGGAGTCCATCAAGTTATTCTTAGCTATGAAGGTAGGTAATTATACTGATTACATATTACACATATGTAACTATCACATTATGCTATCAACTAATTGAATGTTTGCATATATCATTGGGTTGTTAACTCATTAACAAGTATGCTACAATATACATAGCACCCAACTGCACCTCTCTTTACATCGACCTTGGCTGTGGCACAACAAATCGATGCTCCAAGCTTAAGGCTGACCCATTAATCAAGAAATAGTTTTAATATGGTTAGAGCTCATTCAACCATTTAGTCAGGCTTGGATGTGTCCAACAACCAAAACTATGGATTGACCTCTGACTCCAACTATATTAATCATAAACTAATTCCATGGTTTGAACATGTTGAGGTTCAAGCCGGGCATGGATGTGTCCATCAACACAAACGAGAAACAAAACTCCGGTTCTAACCATATTAATGGAAGGTGTTGACCTTAATATTTTGTAAGGGGTTTTGGGTATCATCTTTTTCTTTTAAGCACATTCATGACATATAATTATGTCATGTACTAACGATTTCCTTAATAAAGTATGTATGTGACTTAATTTATCAAGTCTCATTAATTGAATTAGGAACCGGATTTTCTAATTCTAATTTCATACTTTATTCAAGGAATTATTTTGGGAAACAATTTCCTAAATTATCATAATCAATTTCGGAATTAATATGTTTAAGACTTTGATTTCTCTAAATCAAATCTTATTAAATTAAGAGACAGATTCCCTTAATTTAACCACATATTATTTTCATGAAAATCTTATTTAAGGAAATATACTCTATAGGAAACAATTTTCTTAATTAATTTTGGAGACAATAATATGTAAGAGCGTTACCTCATAAATCAAATAAGGAAATTATCGTTTGAGAATCATCTCAAAATTTCCAAGATTTGATCACATATTTTATTTATGGAAAATTAATATCAATAACTTAATTTGGACGGCTCCCCGAGGCTCAATCCAAAATAAAAATTTATTGATAATATAATTTGGACGGCTCCCCGAGGCTCAATCCAAATTAAACATTTGACAGTTTAAATTTAATTTAGGAAATTTAATTATAACAACTAACTTTAAATTGGACGGCTCCCCGAGGCTCAATCCAAAATAAAGAATTTTGTAAATAATTTAATTTCCAATTATGAATTTAAATGCCAATTAATATTCCCATAATTTGTCTAGACTTTCTTGAAAGAAAGTGCCCAAAATTGCGTGCTTTCCATAAATGGAAAGCTTCCAAAATAAAAGGTTTTCAGAATAATTGCAAGTTTCTGGTACAAAGAAAACTTACGTATTTCCAAAATTAGAAAATTTCTAAAATAGAAAATTTCCAATATTGGAAAGTTTTCAAAAATGGAAAGTTTTCACAATTATCATAAAATTTTAGAAACAGGGATATTTCAAAAGTTTGCAAAATTTCATGATGATTTCCAAACTTTAAAATTCCTAAATCGAAAATTTACCATAATTGGAAAGTTTCCATAATTGGAAAATTTTCCAAAATTGAGATCATGACAAAGTTTTCTGCAAAACAATTATATGATTATGTCGAACACTAACCGGCTCTGATACCACTGTTGGGACCGGGTGCATGTTGACATGGATGCGGGTTCGTAATTTTAAAATTAATTACGGGCAGCGGAAGGTTTAGCATAAATAATTTCTCAAATTATTTAAGCACACATCTATGCATGCAACTTTATCTTGTGTAGACATGATCATATATTTAAAATTTTGCAGAAACGTAAACTAATTTACGTATTACCTCGCGTAACTCGAAGGAAGAGACAAGATCCAACCGTAAGCGTCCCTCGGAAGTTCCGCCTTTATTCGCATCCACGCCGAGTATCTTCGGGATGACTTCGCAAAGCCACGAGTTTCGTGTTCTCGAGAACTACTAGATTCTCTGAGAACGTGATAAGAAAACCAAGATAGAAGTAATCACATCGGAAAAACTCACTACCAAGGTTGGCCGGAATCACAATTCCGACGAGAAGGAGGAAGATGACTTGCACCCAATCCCAGGGTGATAATGGACGGAGAGGAAGATCGTCCCAACGGAAGAACTTTGTCGCCTCAGTGCTTCTCCTTGTTCTCACGGCAAGAAGAAGGGAGAAGAGCCTTGTGGCCGACCAAGAGAAAGAAGGGAGGAGAGGGAGAGAGCCCAGGCAAGAATACTTCGATTGATTTCCAAGCCTTGCCTTGGGTCCTTTATATAGTAGCCTTTCAACCGCCAAGTCTCTTTTTTCTTATGGAATAAATTTTCTATGACTTATTTAATCATGCCAAGTTTTATCATATTTTAATTCATGATAAAAACCGACTAAGTCTCCTTTTTTCTTATGGAATAAATTTTCTTATCATGGTAAATCAATCCATGATTGATTCTATATAATAAAATAAACCAACCCATGGTTCATTAAAATTTCCATGAAAAATAAACCAAACCTTGGTTTATTTTATAAAAATTTATATCATCCATAATTTTATAAAACAAACCACACTTGGTTTATTTTATAAATTGAACCAAAAACTTGGTTCTCTCCCTTTGTTATGGCCAGCCAAGCAAAGAGGATGGAGACCCTCTTTGGCCGGCCTATCCAAGCCACGCCCCAATGAATTAAACTCATTTAATTCATCTATTAAGTCTTCAAAAGACTTAGCCATTTTACGCTTCCGATGCGTCTCTGAAAAATTCAGATTCGACTTATCGTTTGGCTCAACCAAACCTAATCTCTCTTGATTGAAAAATCTAATTTTCAACTCGTTTTAAATCCTCGGATTACTCGTAGTGCGTGTGACTAAATAGGCGTTCGATTTATGTTGGCCGTCTATAATTAATCAATTATAGAACGATCATGAGTGACACCTAGTAGTACATCATGATCCCAATTAATCGAAAGATCAACGGTTGACCTCAGAAACAATTCTGAAACCCTTCAGCAGCTATAATGAATCGTGCCCCATTCGCTTCACCATCTTATACCCACTTGGTTCAGGACATGGTCTATGTGTGTCAGTCCCCACTAGGCTGACTACGTCACACCTAGCCCAAGTAACGTTTTCTCGTCGTACGGATTCTAATTACTCTTATATATTTAAGAGATTCATACTCTGAACATGTCATGCTCAGGCCAGAGGCTTCGAGTAACAATCCGACAATAGGCCTTGGGTATACATCTCCTCGCAAGGAGTGGTGAATCCGTTGTAGGCTGTTCAAACATCTTCGGGCACTTCGGCTTATACCCAATCATCCTGGGTCGACACCTCCTTGGAGATGCTTCCTTAAGATGTCAAAGTATAAGTGTCCATGACCAAGATGACTTGAACACCGCAAGTCAAAGGAACATCGCACTTAAGCTGCAGTAAGAACTTCATTGACATATCTATATATAGACTACCATATGACGTTTTACAGCCAGTCACTCCAATGAACTAGTTCCCTTAACTAGCATTCATGTTTATCTCCGGACATCCCAATGTCACTAGCCAGTGAGAATCAGCTGATTAGAGAATAACCCATGCTAGTCTCAACAGAATTGATAGTGTTCGTATTTATCAATTCATCGACTAGGGACAATTTCAATACTTCACAATTGCACATGTAGAGATAATCACTAGTTGTGAATTCATCACAAATTCTCTCATGTTGTGAATTGTATTGCGGACATTCAGTAAATGAGTTTAAGATCTCAATCAAATACATAAACATGTATACTCAAATAGTGAATATTCATTTATTAAATAAATGATTACAATCATAAGGCGATTGCCTTAGGACACTTTTCTCATATCACTAACCTGAAGCTGGGCACGGAGTCTTGGTCCGGGGACTGATCACGAGTCAGAGAACGCTAGGGAGCCCGTTCTCTTGACTTAGAGTTGAATTGGGAGTCTTTGGATCGGTCTGGTGACCGATCAGGGAGCTGGCATGAACTCTTGTTGTAGATCGGTCTGGTGACCGATCTAGGGAAGTCTGATCGGTCTGGTGATCGATCAGGAGAGAACAGAAAGGTTTCTGTTGAGCTTCTGATCGTTCTGGTGAACGATCAGAGAGAGGTCAGTAGCCTTGGGAAGAACTCTTGTTTGGTCTGTTGGACCGATCAAATATCGTGAGTTCCTCACTCGGACCGATCAGGATGGATCCTGATCGGTCAGAGAGTGACCTGATCGGTCACCAGACCGATCAGGGCACAACCTGATCAGTCAGGTGACTGATCAGTGGGTTTGTCTTGCGAAGCTGGAAAAACCCTCAGCAAAGGGGTGGATCGGTTAGGTGATCCATCCACGACCTGTGATCGATCTGGTGACCAATCAGGGTCATCTCTGATCGGTCTTGTGACCGATCACTTTAATTCAAATCTCTGTCAGACGCTCTGATCGCGTCTATTTTCTCTGCGTTTCCTCTGATACACTGCTGATATTGTTTGATACCCATTTGCTAAGCCTCTGATCAGTGTACAGGTTAGACAGGAAGGATTCAAACATTGGAGGAGAGTCAACTGAGGACTTTCCTTGGTGCATGTTTGTCTGTTTACTGGTTTCAGGTTTCAACGTCTTCTGGCGTGCGGCTGGCGACAGACGGAGGCTCAGCTGGAGAGGTCTTCAGGGACTGAGTGCTCAAGGAGTTAGGGGGGCAGGCTGTGGCTCAGTGGATGCTGATGGAGCCTGGTGATGGGAGCAGAGCTTAAGACAAAGCTGGAAGCAGAGGAGTGGTAGAGACGAACAGACAAAAACTTGAGGAGTTTGACTGAGCTGTGTCGTGTGCTCTCTGTTGCTTTTGTGCTTAAGTGTTCTTGCTGCATTCTTGTGAGAGTTTCCTTCAAGTGTCTCGTAAGCTTAATTTGTATCTTCTTGAGATTGTGGAGAGGTTTCTCCACAGAGAAGGAGGCATTGTTTATCCGGGTTCACCGGGGCTTGATCTGCCGACGATCAAGGGATCGCCCACCTCACGGGCACGCCAAGGAGTAGGGGCAAGTTATCCCCGAACCTTGTACATCGTTGTATTGTCTGGTTTGCTTCTTTTATTTTGATTTCTATTCTTCATTTCTGTTTCTGCATCTTGTCTTCCGCTGCCTAACCTTAAGTGCAGAAATCTCAAAGAAGCTAAGCTTTAGTGTCTGACTACATTCACCCCCTCCCCTCTCTAGCCATCCAAGCACCAACAGATCCATCTAGGCGTCAACATGGTGAGTTTAGTTTTTGTTTGGTTCAATTTAGGCGCTGGTCTTAGGTGTGGCTTCATGTAACACCCCAATTTTACGATTTGAGTACCTGGGAATTGTTTAAAGTTCGGGACGAACTTTTTATAAGATGTGTAGGATTGTAACACCCCAAAATTTCACCATGAATAATATTGTGAATTCATTATGAAATATTATGTGAATAATATTGTGAATTCATTATGAAATATTATGTGAATAATATTGTGAATTCATTATGAAATATTATGGGATTCATGAAGTATTATAGATTCATGAATATAAAATATTAAAAATATTATGAAATAATATTTATGGAATATTATGAAATATTATGAATTCATGAAATATTATTAATATTATGAAATTTCATGATAGGCTTGGCTTAAAGGGCTTTGATATGGATTAGTGCAAATTGTGATAAAAAGAAGAAGTAGAAGGGAGGAAGCAAGGATTGAACCTTGAACCTCCTAGTTGCACTTTCCATGTCTTAACCACTACACCAAGCATTGTTTCTTGTTGAGAGAATAAGAAACATGCTTGTTAAGCGTGTAATAGTGAAGAGACATGTCTTTTCATGAGAAAAGTATAAATAAGAGAGGGAAGAGGTGTGAGTAACTTCCTCTTCTTCTTCCTTTCTCTTCCCCATCGAAATTCCTTCTTCTCCTCTCCTCTTTTCCATTTTTCGAAAAGTGCTCCCTAGGGTTCTAACCCTAGGGGATTGGAAGGAAGAAGGCTCTTGCCCTCTATTAGGGCCAAGGAGTCTAGAGAAGAAAGAGTAAGAGGAACCTTCACTTCTCCTTCAACCAAGGGTACCCTAAGGGACTTAAAGAAGTAGAATCTCAAGCGAAAGGATGTAAGTATCCCCTCGCCTGCAGCGTAATCGTTATTGTTTGATTTGTATGCTTCTTCTTATTGTTGTTTTTGAAAAGGAAACCTTCCTCCTTTATGAAACTTTCGGCCACCTCCATTTAATAGGCCTTGGTTACTTCTTATTGCATGAGGAGATCCCTATGAACTTAGGGTATGAATATATGTTGGTTTCCTTCATGTTGTGATAACAAAAAGTAGGGTTAGCCCCCCTACAACTTTCGGCCAAGAGGAGGAAGGGTTAGGCTTTTTGGGTTGCATGCTATCCTATGATATGTCCATGATTAGTATTGTAGATAAAGTGTTTGTGTAAATGTTTGTGTGAAGATTGGATGTCAAAAACCTAGCCTACCCTACCCTACAAGTTTCGGCCAAAGGAGAATAGGCTAGGGTTTTTGGGTTGTTTGCTATCCTAGGATGTGTCCATGTCTAGTAGTGTAGACAAGGTGTTTGAATAAATGCTTGTGTGAAGGTTTAATTTCAAAACCCTAGTTTTCCTACCCTACACCATTCGGCCAAGGCATGAAACCTTAGGGTTTGTGAATGGTTAAATTATTTTATGTGATATGCTTATGTAAAATGATATGAGATGTATATGCATGTGATATTGAAAGGAAATGTTTGATTGGATTCCTTAGCATGTAACATTTGGCCAAGGCATGAAATATGAGGTTGTGAAGGACAACTTACCCTATGAGATTATGATTGTGTTTAGTAAGATCATATGCCTATATATGTGATGATTGTATGAGATGTACCCTAGGAGATATGCTTATGATTGGGATGATGATATGTATATGCAAATGATGTTTAAATGGAATGTTGGATTAGGAAAAATGGAACTCTCCCTAGCCTTGAGTTTCGGCCAAGACCCTAGTTTTAGGGTTAGGAACCATTTGATTTACCCATGAAGCATGCTACCACTTCCTATGATATGAATATGATTTATGTGATCAACCTTGTCATATATAAGATATGTTTAAGGGGTTGAATTATGATCTATGTATGAGCCTGCATTATAGCCCATGGGGCACCCTTATGAAATGCATGCTTTATACTAGGCTAGTTATCATGATTATGGAGATCTATGTATGAGCATGCATTATAGCCCATAGGGCACCCTTATGAAATGCATACTTTATACTAGGCTAGTTATCATGATTATGGATGCATTCATATGCATAAGAATGAGCCTTGTAGGGCATGAACGAAGAAGGCTTAGGGCCTAAAGAATGCTTCCCTAGAAGGTTGGGACTAAGAGCATACTTTATGAAAATAAAGAACATGATAATTATTTTATTTTGTAATGGCTTGTACTATAGACTCTTAAAGCGAGTCAAATGATTATGATACTAGGCTGAAGGACTTTTGAGAAGGCCTAGTAAACCCTAGTGGTTCGGGATTAGCTACCTCGTTCCTATTTAGGGGCGCGCGCAAAACATGAAGTACAAGCCGGGCCCTAATGATTATGCTATGTTCAAGTATTATGTTTATATGTTTTCAAAGAAACCTTCCTATGAAGTTAATATGCTTAGATGTTTAACATGCTTAAACACTTACCATGCTTGAATGTGATTTATTCTCTTATCTTTCTATGATATGGATTTTGCGAGTAGGACAGGATCTTACTAAGCATTTGTGCTTACTAGTTTATGTGTTGTCTTATGCTGCAGATAAGGGTAAGAGACACTTAAACTAAAGGAAGAGGCAGGAGGGCTGAAGATGTGTGGGGTGGTGGCTCGGGAAATAAAGATCTTCATATCTACAATATTATGCTTATGTTAACATTTCTTTAGTAATGAATGTTACACTTGGATTACTCATATACTTGATTATATTATGAGTTGAACCTATCATGTTATAGGTTAGTTTTGAACAAGCATGCTTAGTACTTTGTTATTAGTACTTTAAGAAAAAAAATTTATACGAATGATAGTACGTGACCCCGCCCCGAGAGTAGATATAAGGGCGGGCGTCACACTTCACCTCTACATGCGTGAGTTTTAAGCATTTTGCACTCATTTGAACCAATTTCACTCACGTAAGCATTTGTCACCTGTTTTCATAGTCGTGCACAACTTTCAACGACCTATCATAAGATTCATTTTTCAGGACTTTCGGGACATATTTTTGTCGGGAATTTCCTGAACAAGGTCCTACCCTAGGCTTAGAGCTGAGCTAGACAGACACGCACACCTCCTTTAATTGCCATTACCTGCCACTTTCTTTAATTTGATGAATGCGGCCCTACATTGACCCTTTTTTTCTTGTTTACCTCTATGATATCGTGGTATACAGCCCTTTTGACTAAAGACCGACGGCGTCATCGAGACTTCGAACCAACCTCGTTATCCAACGACTGTGTGATGGTAACTCCGCCTTAGCTACCGGACAGCAACGGATCTTTCCTCATAGATGTGGGGCCCACTTTATGTCTTGGCTCGCGTGGAATGTCTATATCGATTTGACGTTCATCATGTTTATCATCAAGGGGAATATATATATATACCTTTATTTCGTGGATCATGGGCAAGCGTGACTGCAAATATTTGGAAATCCGGGAAGGTGCACGCGAAGGCTGTAATGTGGGAGGGCAGCCTATCCGTATCCCTTCGCATGGTCATTCTATCGCGAAGTTGGCAGCGGGAGTGGGAAAGAGCGACAGCTCGGCAGCGAGTATCTCCCTTTCAGTGACCTGGGACAGGAGACTCTTTTCTGAGTTTGCCTTGTTGGCATGCTCAGTGGTCATAGCGCCTTTGATTGCAATTCAATTTGCACCCGTCTCCTTGGGGATCCATTAAAGGGATTGGAGTTGAATGGAAATTCCACCTATCCTATCTCGCTGAAATTTAGTGAGCCCGGAACCCAATTTGAAAATACGCCTGTCAGCGCAGCTCTTTTTGGAACGGTAAGAGCAGACCACTTAAGCAGATACCTAGACTTCCATTTTGAACCACCAAGCAAGGTAGTTGTATAGGCGGAATTGAGTATCCGTCATCGGAATCAGAACAAACTGAAGGAACGAGACAGCACCAGATCAGCTTTAAAGAGAAAGCAAGAACCACTGAAAGAGGCCGTTTCGTATAAGAATTTGACGCCAGCCAGCAAAGCAACTCATGCACCTGGCGATTGAGGGGCAGTCATCTGCTTTTGTGAATAAATTATCCTGTTCTACCGCTAAAAACACTTTTTCATTTAGAAAGAATGGCGAAAGAGGCCTCCTTGCATTGCCCAACTAGAGGTATTCAAAAGCTGCGTTGCGGCATTAAGTAGGGGTCTTGATGTACTTGGAACAGAGACCGCTTACCTGAGTATGGCGGTTCGGTAGCCGTTCAATGATAGCATGAGATCCTCGCTTCGGTTCCGGGCTAGATAGGGCCATATCCGTTGACGCCGACAAGGGGGGTTTTCGGATCTGATCAATTCGCACAAGTACAATAAGGTAGCTCGAGAGCAATGTTAGTTCTTGACTGCATGACTATTTTCGTATTCAAATCAAAAAGAGAAGTAAGAGTACCATGTGTGACGCATATAGATTTATCAGAAACTTGAGTCCACTGACGGCCAGGCTGGCGGAGCGACTTTCATTAAGTGGTCTTCTAGAAAAACGAGGAATGATCTATTCTATTAGGATTATAAAAGAAAATTAAGATATGAGACTATCCGATGAGCGGTAGCGACGTAAAGAAGTATTGATCCTTACCAGCGTCTTAGAGGGACGACCATATTATTCGTGAGAACGAAGCGGGACTCTCGTATGAACGAATAAGGGATTATAGTCAAAGAAGATAAGAGAATCAGGCTTACGGATAGCAATTCACATCGGAGAGTACTGAATGGACGATAGCCACGTAGCCCCGTCTTAACCTAGCGATGCGAGTACCTTCCATATTAGACTGTTCTTTGGCCGAGGTATGATGAAAACTTATATTATAGGAGGGCTCAACCTACCACCGAGAGAATGAGATTGGGCTCGAAACAGGAAAGCCCAGGGCCGACCATAGGGCCGAGTGCAACGACGCGGAGAAAGAAAAAAAACAGAAACGAAAAACTATATAAATCCCAACTAACAAAACAATCGATCTCCCAAACAAATCCTTTGACCCTTGAGCGCTTCTGCCCCGAAACTCAAAGAAAGAGAAAAAAGACCCATTCGGGATTAAAAACAAAGAATCCACTCAATATTATGCCCTTGAGCGCTTCAGCCCCTCATTATTCTTATCTAGTGCGCGACCCAAATATATCCACCGAAAAAAAGAATCCATGTGTTAAGCATATGGCAATCACCTAATCTCAAAACTGAAATATCACTCAAGACTTATTCGAGCATTTATTCAATAATTGATCTTTCACAGCTGCAGATTCTCGGCTCAGGCAGGTAACGCACAATGCATTGTACCTTTAGTGCCCAACACATTGGGTCCAGCTCTTAATAGATGAATCAAATATACGAACGAAGCAAGCGAATTAAAGATTATGAGATTCTTGACTTTATACCCGCCAGAAAGATCACTATTCTCATCTTCACATGAGATCTCTGTATACCAGTCAAAATTGAATCCAATAAATCAAAACTAACAACTAAGCAGCTCCAACCCAAACAAACACAGGTAGAGAACTTATATATAGATTGGGAGAGAGCCCAGAAAAGAACTAATCAAACAAAGCGAACGAACGGAAGGATACCAAGCATACTCAAAAAAGAGAGACCGAAGCATAGACTAGAGGGAAAGAAGAAGTATTCAAATAGAGAACGAAACTCAAAAAAAAAAAAGAAGAGGGGGATCTACCTTTCATAGAATCCATAAAGAAGACAGGAGAGCTCTAGACCATATATACCTTGAAGGCAAAGATATTAGCCCCCACAAAGAGAAAATAGAAAATCGAGATAGAAGGGTTCCAGAAATTGCCCAACCACTCGGTGATGGGCTGGGCTATTCCCCCCGAGGGGGGTCACGTTCTATAAAGATTTGACTCGACGTTATAAAAGTTGAATATAAGTAGCTAACAATTTGGAGTCAAATACATAGTCCATATCTCTAAGTAATCAAATCGGTCTATAACCAGCTCAGAAAACAATCGAAAGTGAAGGCTAAAATGCGCTAGAACGCCAGTTCGATGGGCTTGTTTACGAGAGTTCTCTATCCATTCAAAAAAATGGTATTACACTGTTGGTGCAGAATGCACCCAAGTCAAACCTGTGTTTTGATAATGGAAACATAGGTCAAAAGTTAAGTCTTACTTGTGTTTCTAACAAGTTACTCTAGTGTGCAGAGACAAAGCCCTAGCGAAGGGCTGCTAGGCAACTAGCGAAGGGCTGCTAGTCACCAAGTCCTAGCGAAGGGCTGCTAGGCAACTAGCGAAGGGCTGCTAGTCACCAAGCCCTAGCGAAGGAATGCTAGGCACCGGACGAAGGGCAGCTTGGCATCCAAGACCTGACAAAGGACCGTCAGGCAAAAGTCCAACCAAAGGAGCGGTTGGCATCAGGTACATTCTCCCGAGAGGAGTAGGTGAGGACGCGTTCCCCGTCGAGGGAACAGTAGGCGTCGGTTCGACCTAGGGCTCCATTTTGGAGACCAAAGTCAGAACCAAGACAGCTAAGGCTATATAAACTAACAAATTAATGCTTTATTTTGTTTTCGGACTAACCCTGGATGCAGGACCAAAGGAACGTGTGTCTGCAGCTCAGAGAGCCTCAAAGGAGTAAGGCAGCAGCTGAGTAGGGCGCCCTGAGTGTCTAGGGCGCCTCCAAGGTGAACAAGAAACAGGTAAAGCAAAAAGGAGTTCGGCTAAGCACTGGCCGAAGGCACCCTCTGCATCCAGGGCGCCCTCAGCGCCCAGGGCGCCCTCAGCGCCCAGGGCGCCCTCAGGAGCCAAGGCGCTCCGCGCCTATGCCAGCGAGGCCGATCAACTCTATCCAGCCGAGAAAACCGCGTCAACCAAGGCGCCCTCAGCGACTAGGGCGCCCCAGAGGTCCAACCTCATCCCTATTCAGGTGGGATAAAGCTTGACCGAGCGAAGTGTGGATCGACTGACACGTGGCAGGGCGCCCCCGACGTCCAGGCGCCCTAGGTGCTATAAATAGCACCCCTCGACCCCAAGCTTCAACAATCACTTCGACACAATGCTTCTACGCTCTTGCGCTCTCACGCCTTGCTCCGGAAACCTCCCAACTCGAGCCGACGACGTCCCGCTGCTCCGAAAAAGTCAACCCTCATCGGACGTCGGTAAAAAGAAGAGCTTCCTTTTTGTTAAGTTTACGATACTGTATTTTGCAAATCAATATTTGTAAACTTTTATTGCGCCTATATAGTATTGCCCAACGAAAACGGTCAACGACCGTGGGCCTTGGAGTAGGAGTCGACACAGGCTCCGAACCAAGTAAAATCTACTGTGTCTGTGTGTGTTGTGATCTTTAATTTCCGCTGCACTTGCTCTTAATTTTACGAAAGAAAAATGATTTCCGATATTCACCCCCCCTCTATCGGCTTTCACGATCCAACAAGTGGTATCAGAGCGGGAAGTTCAAACTTGGTGCAACCACCAGTTTGAAAATTTCTTTTCGGATTTTCTTAAATTTTTTTTCTCTTTTTCGAATTGTTAAATGTTTTTTTTCGTTCGAATTTCTTTCGTTAATCGAGGTTGGTGCAACACCCCTCGATATTTTATTTCCCTTATCCCGCACTACTAATCCAAGACCAAGTCTTGGGATATTTTTCTAGTAGTTTTCTTTTTCAGCTTAAATGGCTATGCAAGAGGGATTCAGCACCGCCAGACCTCCACTTTTCAGTGGAGAAGACTTTTCTTACTGGAAAAGTCGTATGGAGGTCCACCTGAAAACTCAGGTGGACATGTGGATCATCATCTAGTCCGGTCTGGAGATCCCCAAAAACGCCGAAGGACTACCTCAAAACTACTCGGAGTGGGACAACACCCTAAAGCGAAAGATAGAAGCCGATGCAAAAGCAACACAAACCCTACAATGCGGGCTGACAAAGGAAGAGCTGAACCGCGTGGGCCCCTTTAACAGTGCAAAGGAGCTATGGACAAAACTGATCGAGCTGCATGAAGGGACTTCAGACACCAGGATCAGCAAGAGGGATCTGCTCCTGAACAAATTATACACTATCAAGATGGCGGACAACGAAACAGCAGCCCAGCTCCACGCACGAATCCAAGAGGTAATGAACGGTCTTCACACAATAGGTCACAAGGTTGAAAATCGAGGTATGCTCTAAACGCCTTCCCTAGAAACACCTTGTGGGCATCTATGGTAGATGCATACAAGGTCTCTAGGGATCTCTCCAAAATTAAATTAGACGAATTATTTTCAGAGTTAGAACTTCATGAGCAGACTAACTGCAATATGGCCGAGAAGAGTATTGCCTTTTTTGCAGGAAAAACTGGAAAAGCGACAAAAAAGAAACCTCAATTTGAACCCGAGCTCAACTCTGATTCAGACGCAGAAGATGAAGAAGCAGATCAATCTGAGCTGGTTCGATTGGCCCGAAGTTACTACAAAAAATTGAAAAATCAAGCCAACACACGGAGAACCGGCCGAAGAAAGGACGAACCAGCTGAACCTGCGAACAAGCCTAATGTGACCTGCTACGAGTGCAAGAAAAAGGGCCACTACAAGTCAGAGTGCCCTAACCTAAAGGAGACAAAAAGGACGAGAAGAAAGAAGGCACTGCAAGCAACCTGGGACGAGTCTGCCTCAGAAGAAGAAGAAGAGGCACCCCAGTCCAACCTACTAGCCTTGACCGCCTCAGAAAACGTCGAAACTGAGTCAGAATCAGAACAGGACGACAGCGAGCTAACTTTTACAGAGGACGGAGAAATTAAGGTAACAGGTTTTAATAGATCGCAATTAACTGAATTAATTTCTTTTCTTTCTCGAGATTTGGCAAAAGCCAAACTCCGAGTCGAATCTCTCCGACAGGAAGTAAAACTCCTGAAAGAGGGAGCTGACTCTAAACCCTTAACCGAGAAGGTTCAGGAAGGAACTCCTACTCAAGTTGAAAAACTTGAAAAGGAAAACTCCTCCCTGAAAACTCAGGTTAAGGATCTTAGATCAGCATTAGAACGATTTACATCTGGTTCCAAAGGTCTTGACATGATCCTTGGAAAACAGAAATCAGTTCTAAATTGATCCGGATTGGGCTATAGAACCAAATCTCGGCAAAGATCATACCTTGCTGTACTGAATCAGTCCAGAGGTAAAATTCAGGCATGGGTACCTAAACTATACCTGAACAAACCAACTGGATCAAATCAGTATTGGATCCCCAAGGACAAGATTCACATCTTGCCTAACCATCACCGTGGCTTTAGTCCAGGGGGAGCCAAACTGAAAACTATATTCATTATTAGATAATTTTTTTTGCAATATGATTGTTTGCTTGTTTATTTAATTTCTGCAATTTACCATGCTTAGACTTAGGCTAGTTTAAGGACCAAACAAACTTAACTGAAACTTGGAAACATAGTATTGGGTGGAGGTGAGATGATAGTACGTTGGGGAAACCAATTCTAATAAGATCAAGTTTACTTGGTCTCTTTAGACTGGTGAAACCAGCCGAAGCTACCGATCCAAAATCCAAACTAGTTAGACCAGAAATTTTTCAAAGATTAATTTTGAAAATGAAATTTCATTAAAAGACTTTGTCAAGGAAAGGGTGGATGATTGACGAACCCAATGATACAAGATTAAATTTGTCACGAAATGTATGTGCTCATCAAATTTAAATATGAATGAATGAAATGCTGGAAACCCTTTTTACAATCAAAAATATGGAAATGTAATATAGGGGCCACAGGTCGTATTTTTCTCGGGGACTAGTTGACGTTGTTCGATTCGCGCTCGTATTTATGTGTCGTTTGTGTTTTCGGGTTTCAAATCAAACTTGGGTTTTGGGTTGCAATCATGAAAAGAAATTTCAATCAAAATGGATGAAATCAAACTAATGAATCAAATAATGTGATGGCAAGTTATCATTCAACCAAAAAGAGCATTTATTCATCTAAATCACTTAAGCAACTTTAGAAAGTGAATCTGATTTTTAAATTCAGCAACAAATGCTAAGCAATGATGGGACGAAACAGTGGATACAATTTTCAGAAGCAAGCCAACTTAGATCAAATGCTATCTATGAAAATTCAACAATCAAACTTTGGACAATCACTACACAACTAGCTACAAAGTCCGGAGGTAAACCCATGCATAGAAACTCAAGGATTCTGAAGATGATATCAATAGACGTCAGTAGCTGTCCTACACCAGAAAAACTGGTGAAAATCTGATACAAATCAGTGTTCTAACAACTTGGCACACAAGATGGAACTCTTGTGCCAAGGGCTGAATTTTTTTGTGCCAAAACAGATTCCTAAAATTCAGAAATACAATGACTGCAGAAGGGGCTAATTTCAGGATCAAAAATTCACTGTAATTTCACTCGACTTGATACAAACCCATTCCGAGACTGATCTTGACACTTGCATGCAGAATTTCAGCATCTCAGCTCACAATTCTGCAGAATTTCAGAGAAAATCTGATGCAAGAAAAGAAAACAGAAATTGAGGTAAAACTTGCCACCCAAATGGATGAAACTGATGTGCTGGATTTGATATGGATTGCCAAACGAATTCTGGTACTCAGAAACTACAAGAGTGAGTGCAGCTTGAAGATTAAGATGTAGGGCAGAATTGTGCAAAAGTAAGAGCAGAAGTTGTGGAAACCCACTCAATGCGTGAGGAAACTGATGCAGAAATTATTGCGGAAACTCATCAACAACTAATGCATAAACCAATGGTTCAAGTCGAGATCTGATACAATGGATCATTAGATAGGAAACCTCTTGATGAGTTGAAACAGGAAGTTCAGAAATAAAATGGGGAAGTGCAGAATTTGGATTGAAACTCCACAAACTGAACTTAAATTCAGAAATAAAATCTACTAAGAAATGAACTCGAATCTAACACATCAACACACTAATTTTGATCTCTGATTTCAAGGAATAAAGTTAAACACTAGTCGAATTGAAACAAAACAGAAAAATTCAGAAACTGAAATTGCAAAGTCTGTAATAACATGGCACGCAAGGAATAAAATTGGCACAGCTGATACTCAAGCTTAGAATTGCAAAACAAGTAAAATTAAGTGGAGAATTAACTAAACAAACTAGCTAACTAATAGAAGAACAGATTAAAACCACTAATTAAACAGAATTAAATCCGAAATGTTAACTACAGCAGCTGAAACTAAAGTGCAGAAACAGAAAATGGCAGTAACGAAATTACAGCTATAAAAACGAAATTAACTAAAGTAAACTAAACATCGATCTCTTCCCGAGCTCCAGAACTCCTTGTTCGTCACGCAAGGGTGAGCATCGAACCCGCAAGCTCAACAAACCAATGGAAAACAGCCTCTATGCATCGATTTAACCCAACTTGGCTCAAAGCTGAAAACAGCAATCGATTTACTCAATCTCGCAATGTAGTATGGCGATGATGATTTGGGAATGTTCTGAGCTCAGCCGAGGACCCTCAGGCTAGCTCGGATGGATATGAAATGGCACAAAACGAGACCAAGCCAATCAACTCACAAATCTGACGAGACCCTCAATCATCTCTGTTTTTGGCCGAAATTGAGCTGGAATCCTCACGGAAAGCCCTTCCCAAAGATCTAGAACTGGATCAAGGATCGAAATCGATGTGGTCACGCCCTCTGTTGAAGAAAATTGCAATCGAAATGAAGAACAGCTGAGAAAGGAGAAGAACTGCGGAAGCTACGGCGAGGACGCGACGAGTTGAGCTGCGGCTGTGTTTTTGATTAAATAGGAATCAATGGATGGCTCAGATCGATCGGAGGAGATCCAACGGTTGATCTTGCTCTGATTGAAGCCAAACTTTTATGATGATGATCTGGGGTCAGGATCTGCCTTGTGGTAACTCGGATCCTCCAGATGTGCAACGGATGGTCCAGATCAACTCTATCTGTGAATGGACGCTCTAGAGCCCTCCTTGCTTGATCCAACGGTTGATTTAGCTCTGATTGGGATGAAACTTTCAGATCTTGATCATAGAGCTTGATCAACCCTAACCCTAGCTCGGATTGCTTCAGATCGTCTCGGATGGCTCAGATCTAGCCGCTCTTGAATCGGATGGCCCGAATTAATCGTAGGCTTGATAATTCGATCCGGTTCACATCCGACTCAGATTTGACCCAATATGCCCTAAGTCCAGCATCCTTTCATGCCTACAAAAATATATCAGAAAATTAGTGGCCAAATAATCCAAAAATTGTGTAATTTTGCAATTAAGTCCAAAATAATAGGAAATCCTAAAACCTAGGATAAAATCACAATTAAACAATAAAATCATAGGTCAAACATGGATTTTAGCAATTAAAATAGTCAACAATATGGTACTTATCAACTCCCCCACACTTATCCTTGAGCGTCTCGCGAATCAACTAAATATGTATCCCTTAGGCTTCCTTAAGCATAATTAGAAACAAATGAAAAGAAATTACCTAGGGTTGCCAATTCTCATAAATCTAAGCTCTATGGATTACTATCTTGTCCTTAAATCAACAACTTAGCCTTTTCATCCATCATGAATCATTGAGATGAATTTAAATCTCTAGCCTTTCAAGGAAAATTTGGTGGCTCTCTTCTTAAGTTCTAACTTGATGATGGAAGTGGAGCTCACTCAAACACATATGCTTCTTGCACTACCATAGGCTTGCTTATTATCTACTCTCTACCATTAATCATGATTAGGATCAACAACTATAAAAACAAATCAAGGACATAGAAATGATAAGAAATGGAATAAAAATCAAGGAAATGGAAAAAATTGATGGAGTGGAAGACTTTGTTGCTCAAAAATGTTTCCAATGCGCTTTGCCCCATCTTGACAGTCCTCTAATGATATCAAAAGTGTGGTAAAGTCAGATTTAAGTAATGGCCTTTGATTTGGATGAAAAACTCTTCTTTGGTTTCAATGTGCCAATTTTCTTCAATTTCGTGCCAACCTTGCTCTTTGTGTGCCATTTTTGTTTCTTTCTTCTCTTTTCTGATTTTTCTCTTCTTCTTTTATCCTCTAGCAAGGTCAGAAATGAAATGGAATAAAGCTTTTGATTCGGATGGGAGAAACTTCAATGATCTCATGGAGCCAAATCTTCAACCATTGTGTGCCATTTTTGACCTTGGCACAGTTTGGTTTTTTTTTTCTTTGTATTCAGCTTTTGTTCACCCATTTCGAATTCTGATCAGCTGCATTTAAACTTCTAGCATATTGTGTCTGATTTCTATAGTAAAGAACAGCTCCAATCCCAATTTTTCCTTCTCTTCTATTGCGTGCAAAACTTTTGTTCTTCTTTTCTTTTCTTGTTGCAGATTTCTTTGTGTTTCCTGCTCTTAATTCTCTAATGGAGCAGTGTAGATCAGATTTAAATGAGAAATCTTGATTCATATCAGTTGGCATCTAGAGTTATTGAGCACTCAAAATGATTCACTCGAAAATTCTGCTCAATCATATTGCATTTTAGCCAACTTCCTTCCATTTTCTTCTCTGTTTCGAAACTCCTAGCCTCCAAATTCCTTTCTTGTTCTGATAGGCTGTGATGTGCTTCAATCTATGATACATTCATCCACTTCATTTCATGATTCACAGCCTTGTAAAAAAGATCAAATTTCAGCTTCAACTTGGCACCAATCTGCACAAAAAAAACTGCTTTTTCCAGCTGAGTTCAGCTTCTGATCAGCCTCAATGCAGCTCCAATTCAACTTGTTTTCAGCTGGAATTCAGCTTGTTTCAGCTGCTATTCGAATTCTAGCAATCTACAGCTGCAATCTCTGAAATTACAGCCAATATATAGCTGCAATTGTGTGCCATTTAAGAACTTGGCACAGCTTTCCTCAATTTTTTTTCTTCTTGATTTCAGATCTGTCCAGCTGCTAACTTCTATTCTTGGTTTCCATTTTGTTCAATCTTGTTGTGCTAATGCTCCCCAAATCCTTGTTCAGAACTTGACTCTATTCCAACCTGCCGTGAGCTTCAAATACATGCCCTATGGAAACCAATTCAGCTCTTAGTTGATACAAACTGCTTTCATCAGTTTTCACTGATTTTTTTCTGCTTCTTTGGTTTTTACTCTGCCGTGAGCTTCTGACTTTTTGGTGACAGCTCTGTTGTGATCTAAAACATCAAAGCATCCACCATTTCTTCTTTGGATCAGCATGTTGCAGCCGGATTCAAAATGAAAGAAAAACTTCACTTCCCAACTCAAATTGACACTTGGTTTCTTTCATCACTTTGGCACAAATTCTTTTCTTTTGCATGCCAATTGTTTTTTTTCTCTTGCAGATTTTTCATTGCTACTTGGATCTTCAATTGAATTTTTTTTTTTTTTCAATTGAAGTGCCTCCTTGATACCAATTCTTTCCAAAAAGCTAGTCACTCCCCCACACTTGAATCTTTGTCCGTCTCGGGCAAAATAACATTAGAAACATAGCAAACAACAAGTCCAAAGAAAAGTGGAGGTAAGAGTAAGAAATAAGTAGAGAAAAATGGAATGAACATGATTTTTGTCAATATTGATATGGAAAGGAAAACAAATGGATTAGCCTCTATAGATGTGATCCAATCATTGAAATATGATTTTGAAAGAACCTAAGCAAGTTCTAGAGCACAATGACATATGTGTATCACAAAAGTAAGGCTAAGTCTCACTAGGTAAAAATAATTCATCCCAAGTCCTCAATTAAGAATCTAAAGCAAGTAGTACTCAAGTATCCAAGATTTCATTCATTAGCTCAAACCCTAAGTCTTGACAATCAAATTTAATTTATTTTCAAAAGATTTTAAAATGACATGAAGATAACCTAGAGGGATACTTTTATTTCTACTCATGCAAGAAAAAGTGACAAAAGAAATAACATGCATTTATTTACAAGGACTCAGTTCAAAGGAAAATTCTAATTCTAGGAAGCATGAAAATGAAAAATGAAATAAAAGAAAATACAAGAAAAATCAAACTCCCCTTTATTCTGGTGGACGGAGTCGATCCAAAAGTAGCCTCCACCGTGGTAGTGGAGGGGTATGAGTGGCTGGGAGTAATAGGACTCCCCCACACTTGAACTTCGCAAAAAATTTCTCTGGTGGCCTAAGGCGATTCAGGTGCAAGAGCCATTCAAGGGATGGAGTGCTTTTAATTAAAGTCAGATCATCTCCTCCTTCTTGATGCCCTTCAGAAGTCCTTCCAGGAGGCTGAAGTCTGTTCAGTTGGAGTACCCACTCCTGAAGTCTTCTGGACCCTGCAAAAACATGTAATACCTCTCTCAAGCGTTCAGGGTCAGAAAGAAATGATATAAGTTCAGTCTCTGCATAAAATAAATCCAAATCTGCATCATGTCCAATTAAATCAATTTGTGGTGCCTCAATAAAATTTTCAAAATCATTTTCTACAAAATTTGCATCCAGGAGCTCATCACAAATAAAGAAATCAATTTCTGGCTTATCAATAGAAAGTTCACAATTATTTTCCATCCAGGGTGTATCATGCAATGTGTCACAGCCAATCAAATCGATATCAGGTATTTCCAAAAGTCTTTCACATTCATTTTTAGCATAAGACATAACAAGAGATTCATCAAAATAAATAACATCAATTTCAGGCACTTCTAAAAAATTTTCACTATCCATATCCACAAAAGATGTATTAAGTGATTCATCATAAAAAACTACATCAATTATGGGTGCCTCTAAAATTATTTCACTATCCATAGCAAGAGATGTATCGAGTAATACAGTACGATCAATAAAATCAATGTTTGGTACCTGTATTGGATTTTCACAAAAAATCTCTACACAAGGTATATCAATAAATTCATCAGAATCAATAGAATCATCCCTAGGTACCTCACTGAATTTTTCTGAAGAAGGAGGAGAAATACTTACCTGAGTGTGCTGGATAATACCTGAAGGTGTATCTGTGGTCTCCTCCTGGTCAAGTTCAAGCTCCTCTTCAGCCTCAGGCGCTGGTGGACAATCAACTGGTGATCCTTGGGTGCTTGCTTCCACCAAGCAAGTCCCTACACTTTCTGGTTCATTCTCTAAATCTTGTGGTGGTCCCTGGGGCTTAGTGCAGTCCCCTACACCTATGGAATCATCTCCTCTACATGCTTCTCCTGTAATATCTGCAACAACAGTGTCAGAAAAATTAGGACCATCAATAATGCTATCATCAGAAAATAAAAGTCTAGAATGGTCCTGTGGAGCTTCAGTTTCTTCTTCTTGAGCTGAAACATTTGAAAATGAATTTTGAGTAGGAATCTCCGGAGGAATGCATGCTCTAGGTGCCCAGACTTTAATGTATTCTTCTTCTTCTTCTTCTAAAATTGCAAGATCCATTAAAGAAAGATTTGGCCTTGCACTAGGGTCACCTTGAACTTGTATCTGATTCATTTGACTAGAAATTTGTCCAACGCCTTTTTCGATGTCTTGAAGCCTTTGCTGCCTTTGATGCTATTGTACAACTTGTTGATAAATCTCCTCCATTCTTTGTAGTTGAGCCTCATTCTCATTAATATTCTCAAAGCCTCCTTGGTTAGCATAGCTCCTTGACTGATTTTGAAAGGATGAAGTAGGCTGAAAATTTTGAGCTTGCTGATTTGGTTGAAAACATAGCTGTTGAGGCTGATTAAAGGGCTGATTAGAGGGCTGATATGCTGGAAAATTTTGCTGGGAAATGTAGCCCTGAAAGTTTTGATTTTGAGCTGGAAAATTAGGTGCCGAAGGCTGAAAATTCTGCCCTTGAAACCCTTGATTGTAGGGCTGTGAAAACTGGTTCAAGGGCTGTGTAGGCTGAAAATATTGTTGGTTTTGTGCTGGAAAAACTGGAAATGATTGAAAACTTTGCTGCCCTTGATTGTATTGCTGGAATTGAGGTTCAAAATGCTGAAATGGTTGCTGAAAATTGGGCTGAAATTGCTGAAAACTGGGCTGAAAATTCTGGAAAATTGGCTGCTCGTTCTGAAAATTCTGTAAATTCTGGAAATTGCTGGAATTTGGCTGAAATTGTTGGAAATCTTGCTGTGGTTGCTCGAATTGTTGCAATGGTGGCTGAAAAAACTGATTTGGTTGCTCAAAAACTGAAAATTGGGGCTGCCCATTCTGAATTTGTTGGAAATTTGAGTAGGGCTGTTGGAATTCTTGACTTAGCTGCTGAAATTGCTGGAGAGGCTGAAATTGTGGCTGAGGTAGCTTCTGGTAAGTAGATGACTGAGCTTTACGTTCTAGTTGGTAGTCCAACCCCTTTAACACATTTTTTAACTCCTCCAATGCCTCTTCTATCTCTTTTGACCCCATTTTGAATTTGCAGCCCTGTCACAAAACAAATAAGAAAAATGGCAGCAACCGTATATGAAAGATATAGCAAAATGAAATAGAACCCAATGATATGTCCAAAAAAACATACAAGCAAAAATCAAACAAATCAACTAGTTGCTTCCCCGGCAACGGCGCCAAAAATTTGACGAACCCAATGATACTAGATTAAATTTGTCACGAAATGTATGGGCTCATCAAATTTAAATATGAATGAATGAAATGCTGGAAACCCTTTTTACAATCAAAAATATGGAAATGTAATATAGGGGCCACAGGTCGTATTTTTCTCGGGGACTAGTTGACGTTGTTCGATTCGCGCTCGTATTTATGTGTCGTTTGTGTTTTCGGGTTTCAAATCAAACTTGGGTTTTGGGTTGCAATCATGAAAAGAAATTTCAATCAAAATGGATGAAATCAAACTAATGAATCAAATAATGTGATGGCAAGTTATCATTCAACCAAAAAGAGCATTTATTCATCTAAATCACTTAAGCAACTTTAGAAAGTGAATCTGATTTTTAAATTCAGCAACAAATGCTAAGCAATGATGGGACGAAATAGTGGATACAATTTTCAGAAGCAAGCCAACTTAGATCAAATGCTATCTATGAAAATTCAACAATCAAACTTTGGACAATCACTACACAACTAGCTACAAAGTCCGGAGGTAAACCCATGCATAGAAACTCAAGGATTCTGAAGATGATATCAATAGACGTCAGTAGCTGTCCTACACCAGAAAAACTGGTGAAAATCTGATACAAATCAGTGTTCTAACAACTTGGCACACAAGATGGAACTCTTGTGCCAAGGGCTGAATTTTTTTGTGCCAAAACAGATTCCTAAAATTCAGAAATACAATGACTGCAGAAGGGGCTAATTTCAGGCTCAAAAATTCACTGTAATTTCACTCGACTTGATACAAACCCATTCCGAGACTGATCTTGACACTTGCATGCAGAATTTCAGCATCTCAGCTCACAATTCTGCAGAATTTCAGAGAAAATCTGATGCAAGAAAAGAAAACAGAAATTGAGGTAAAACTTGCCACCCAAATGGATGAAACTGATGTGCTGGATTTGATATGGATTGCCAAACGAATTCTGGTACTCAGAAACTACAAGAGTGAGTGCAGCTTGAAGATTAAGATGTAGGGCAGAATTGTGCAAAAGTAAGAGCAGAAGTTGTGGAAACCCACTCAATGCGTGAGGAAACTGATGCAGAAATTATTGCGGAAACTCATCAACAACTAATGCATAAACCAATGGTTCAAGTCGAGATCTGATACAATGGATCATTAGATAGGAAACCTCTTGATGAGTTGAAACAGGAAGTTCAGAAATAAAATGGGGAAGTGCAGAATTTGGATTGAAACTCCACAAACTGAACTTAAATTCAGAAATAAAATCTACTAAGAAATGAACTCGAATCTAACACATCAACACACTAATTTTGATCTCTGATTTCAAGGAATAAAGTTAAACACTAGTCGAATTGAAACAAAACAGAAAAATTCAGAAACTGAAATTGCAAAGTCTGTAATAACATGGCACGCAAGGAATAAAATTGGCACAGCTGATACTCAAGCTTAGAATTGCAAAACAAGTAAAATTAAGTGGAGAATTAACTAAACAAACTAGCTAACTAATAGAAGAACAGATTAAAACCACTAATTAAACAGAATTAAATCCGAAATGTTAACTACAGCAGCTGAAACTAAAGTGCAGAAACAGAAAATGGCAGTAACGAAATTACAGCTACAAAAACGAAATTAACTAAAGTAAACTAAACATCGATCTCTTCCCGAGCTCCAGAACTCCTTGTTCGTCACGCAAGGGTGAGCATCGAACCCGCAAGCTCAACAAACCAATGGAAAACAGCCTCTATGCATCGATTTAACCCAACTTGGCTCAAAGCTGAAAACAGCAATCGATTTACTCAATCTCGCAATGTAGTATGGCGATGATGATTTGGGAATGTTCTGAGCTCAGCCGAGGACCCTCAGGCTAGCTCGGATGGATATGAAATGGCACAAAACGAGACCAAGCCAATCAACTCACAAATATGACGAGACCCTCAATCATCTCTGTTTTTGGCCGAAATTGAGCTGGAATCCTCACGGAAAGCCCTTCCCAAAGATCTAGAACTGGATCAAGGATCGAAATCGATGTGGTCACGCCCTCTGTTGAAGAAAATTGCAATCGAAATGAAGAACAGCTGAGAAAGGAGAAGAACTGCGGAAGCTACGGCGAGGACGCGACGAGTTGAGCTGCGGCTGTGTTTTTGATTAAATAGGAATCAATGGACGGCTCAGATCGATCGGAGGAGATCCAACGGCTGATCTTGCTCTGATTGAAGCCAAACTTTTATGATGATGATCTGGGGTCAGGATCTGCCTTGTGGTAGCTCGGATCCTCCAGATGTGCAACGGATGGTCCAGATCAACTCTATCTGTGAATGGACGCTCTAGAGCCCTCCTTGCTTGATCCAACGGTTGATTTAGCTCTGATTGGGATGAAACTTTCAGATCTTGATCATAGAGCTTGATCAACCCTAACCCTAGCTCGGATTGCTTCAGATCGTCTCGGATGGCTCAGATCTAGCCGCTCTTGAATCGGATGGCCCGGATTAATCGTAGGCTTGATAATTCGATCCGGTTCACATCCGACTCAGATTTGACCCAATATGCCCTAAGTCCAGGATCCTTTCATGCCTACAAAAATATATCAGAAAATTAGTGGCCAAATAATCCAAAAATTGTGTAATTTTGCAATTAAGTCCAAAATAATAGGAAATCCTAAAACATAGGGTAAAATCACAATTAAACAATAAAATCATAGGTCAAACATGGATTTTAGCAATTAAAATAGTCAACAATATGGTACTTATCAATGATCCCATAAGGCTTCGGCCAAAGAAGGCCTAGTGCCTCGCCAAGACCTGGAAGTCAATTTTTGAAATTCAAATTCAAATTAATTTTTGTCAAATTCGAATCTAACACAAAATTTCAGTTAAGTATAGATTTAAACATCATTTCGAAAATTTCAAAATAAATTTAAATTGTTTTCAAAATTAATCAAAATTTTCAAAATACCCTTAAAACCTGTCTCACAAAACCCATAAGGCTAACGTGATCGAAAACCCTAGATTTGGGTGAGACAGTAAAATTAAAACTCAACTATGATTCCCTGTATTATAGTTAAATCCTAATCATAACCAATGATAAACATAGTCAAACTACGGTCAAAGAAGTTAAACTACAGTCAAAGCAGTCAAACCTCTGACAATATAGACAAATCTTGGTCAAAACACTTAAATTAGGTCAAATCCGGTCAAAATCAATCCTTTAGGGACAAAACAGCCCATAGGGCGCCCAATTGCTTTAGGGCGCCCCCAGACTGGTCAAAAGCTGCCAAATGGAAGCTGCAGACGCACGAAAGACGCCCTCGTCGTGGAGGGCGCCCTCCCACAAGCCTTTAATCACAAAAAGCTGCCAAAAGGCAGCTGCAGGCCCGATCAAGGCGCCCTCGTCGGGCAGGGCGCCTATGCACAGTCCTTCAAACGGCAGAAAGCTGCCAAAAAGCGACGTGCAGGCCTGCGCAGGGCGCCCTCCCCATGCAGGGCGCCCTCAACAGACAGGGCACCCTCCCGATAAAGGGCGCCCAAATCTGCCTATAAAAGGGATCCCATTCCCCTTTTCCTCTTCACACCCAAATCTCCTTCTCCTCAACTCTCTATCTTCCAAGAGATCTAGCAACACTCTCAAGCTCTCAACAATGCCTCCCCGAGTAACCCGGTATAAATCTTAATTAAGTTAATTTCTTTTTAAGTCTTTCATTAAATACATACTTTATTTAAGTGTACATTCTTCCTTAGAAGACGCCGACCTAATCAGGCAGAACCCGATACTCAACCTAGTCCTGATCCTAGGTTTCCCAATTTAGAATTGTGCAATAAGTTCTCTCGTACCACCTATAAACATATCAAGACAAGTTACTTGAATAGGTCATTCTTCACCCAATCCTGTCCCCTAGCAATGAACGTCATAAACCATTACCAACTCGACAATCTCGTATTCTGCACCCACCCAATCAATACTTCCTTATGCGCAGAATTTTACAATAATATCGTTAGACAGGATAATCTCATGTTCTCCACCATGGTTCAAGGCATTCCCCTAACTATCACACCAACATTATTGAACCGATTTCTAGGAATACGACCCTCGCAGTCCACCTTCTGTTGTTATCCTCCTAGGGAGCCTCCCTTTGATGCTCCTTATTCTCACATTACCTTAGATACATTACACTCATATTTCTTTAGGCAACCAGTGGCCAGACGATTTCAATTAGTCGACCTAGAGGTCCAGGACTACGCCCTATATAGGGTCTTAGTCTGATGTATTCTGCCATTATCCACCAGGGACGTCACCACTATGCGACCATTCCATACCTTTCTCCTGTACGCCCTGATTCACCAGCTAGATATTGATATAGAACTTCATATGTTTCACACTATCCTACACGCATCCAGTGTGACCACGCAAGGGCGGGTACGCACACCATACTGCCACGTTATCACGTCCCTATTACATTACCATGGTAGGAACATTACCGAGGGAGAAATGGCCGATCTGACCGACTATGATGAAATAGGCTATAGAAACTTCGCCCTAGCAGGTATAGAGGTGTCCGGTACCGGGGTCTTGTCCTGGAGACGTCAGAGAGCAGCTCCCCAGATCAATTCGGACGAGGAGGTTGAGTACGATGTCGCAGATGTAGCCGCAGCAGCCCGAGCACATATCGACGAGCCCTCTCCACCGACACTCTATCAGATAGTGACACATTTAGACACAAAGGTTCAGAGTCTTCGAGAGGAGGTCGAAGCCTACCACCTAGAGCAGATGGAAGCTCGTCGAGCTGATCGAGAAGTGGCTGACGCACGATACATAGAGATGATGGCACGATTTGATGCATGGCAGCCGGGCCCGTCTGATCATCCCGGTCCTTCATCTTAGATTCACTTAGCATTGTACCTATTTGACTACCCTTACTCAGTAGGGTTAACTGGTGTTTGACTATTTGACTTGTGTTGAACCTTGAACATCTGCTTTATTCTCTGTTGACCAGTTTATGAGTACTTGTCCTTTTTGCAGTTAGGATTGTGTTCAGTAGAATAGATTAACTACATTTTCTACTATTACTATTCTACTTGTTTTTTTTAAAATAGAATTTGAAAAACCGCTTTACTTAACTTCAAAATCAGTTTTCATTTTTTTTCGACTTAGTTTTTATTTCAAAACTACCCCTTTTAAAAATTATAGCTTTTTCGAAAATGGACATAGCCTAGGCCCTAACCCTAGAACTGCATGCACCTATAGACTTAGAAGCCAGCATCTCACAAGCACCTTAGGTTACTTTTGAGTGATAACCTAGAAAGGGTTGAGATGCTTAGGTCTTTGCCTTAATTCAAGATGCTTTAAGTCAGTGCATCTGCAGTAATTGGGGCACTAAATACAACTTATACAGCAATCAAGTTAAGTGTCAAGTTTAGAAAATCTAACTTGAACAGAAACACTTAATTTGACTAACCCTAGCAAAAACTACTGTTTATAACAGTTAGTAAGTAGCTAATTGGGTTAGACAGGTCCCTATAGAGAAAATTGAATGATTGTGGTTTAAGTCTGATTATGATTTGGTTCAGTACAGCAAAATCTTACTCATTTCCATTATTTCTGCTATATTTATTTGTTTTGATATATGACAAAGGGGGAGAGATAGGAAAGGAGAGAGTAAAATTAATTTTAATTAATTAATTTTACTCTCTCCATTAATTGTCTTAACTCTATCCTTTATTCAAAAAGTAGTTAAGCATTTCAAAATTTTTACTTAAGCTTTCAAAATTTTGCTAAAATGATTAAGCATTTTTACTCAAGCTTTCAAAATTTTGCTAAGTACTCAAGCCATTCGAAATTTCATAAATTAAGATTCTCAAAACTGGTTAAGTACAAAGTTATTAAGTACTTAAGTTTTCCAAAAGTACTGTATTAAGTTTTCAAAATTATTAAGTACTTAAATTTTTCTTAAGCTAACACTTTCAAAACCTTTGAGTACCTTGAAACTTAAAGCCTTAAATTTTTTTAAGTACTCAAAAATTATGTTTCAAAAATCATCCAATACACTTTTTAACTTAAGATTCCTAAGTACCTAAAACTTAAGTTTTCAAAGTACAAGATAATTAACCCCACGAATTTTTGAAAAATCAAGGGGGAGATTCCTTCCAGGGGGAGGGAACAAAGTTAAAATTCTTTTGTGTTTTGCTAAAACTTAACTTTTTGAACTAGGGTTGCCATAAATCAAAAAGGGGGAGATTGTTGGTGCAGAATGCACCCAAGTCAAACCTGTGTTTTGATAATGGCAACATAGGTCAAAAGTTAAGTCTTACTTGTGTTTCTAACAAGTTACTTTAGTGTGCAGAGACAAAGCCCTAGCGAAGGGCTGCTAGGCAACTAGCAAAGGGCTGCTAGTCACCAAGTCCTAGCGAAGGGCTGCTAGGCAACTAGCGAAGGGCTGCTAGTCACCAAGCCCTAGCGAAGGAATGCTAGGCACCGGGCGAAGGGCAGCTCGGCATCCAAGACCTGACAAAGGACCGTCAGGCAAAAGTCCAACCAAAGGAGCGGTTGACATCAGGTACATTCTCCCGAGAGGAGTTGGTGAGGACGCGTTCCCCGTCGAGGGAACAGTAGGCGTCGGTTCGACCTAGGGCTCCATTTTGGAGACCAAAGTCAGAACCAAGACAGCTAAGGCTGTATAAACTAACAAATTAATGCTTTATTTTGTTTTCGGACTAACCCTGGATGCAGGACCAAAGGAACGTGTGTCTGCAGCTCAGAGAGCCTCAAAGGAGTAAGGCAGCAGCTAAGTAGGGCGCCTTGAGTGTCTAGGGCGCCTCCAAGGTGAACAAGAAACAGGTAAAGCAAAAAGGAGTTCGACTAAGCACTGGCCGAAGGCGCCCTCTGCATACAGGGCGCCCTCAGCAGCCAGGGCGCCCTCAGCGCCCAGGGCGCCCTCAGCGCCCAGGGCGCCCTCAGGAGCCAAGGCGCTCCGCGCCTATGCCAGCGAGGCCGATCAACTCTATCCAGCCGAGAAGACCGCGTCAACCAAGGCGCCCTCAGTGACCAGGGCGCCCCAGAGGTCAAATCTCATCCCTATTCAGGTGGGATAAAGCTTGACCGAGCGAAGTGTGGATCGACTGACACGTGGCAGGGCGCCCCCGACGTCCAGGGCGCCCTAGGTGCTATAAATAGCACCCCTCGACCCCAAGCTTCAACAATCACTTCAACACAACGCTTCTACGCTCTTGCGCTCTCACACCTTGCTCCGGAAACCTCCCAACTCGAGCCGACGACGTCCCGCTGCTTCGAAAAAGTCAACCCTCATCGGACGTCAGTAAAAAGAAGAGCTTCCTTTTTGTTAAGTTTACGATACTGTATTTTACAAATCAATATTTGTAAACTTTTATTGCGCCTATATAGTATTGCCCAACGAAAACGGTCAACGACCGTGGGCCTTGGAGTAGGAGTCGACACAGGCTCCGAACCAAGTAAAATCTACTGTATCTGTGTGTGTTGTGATCTTTAATTTCTGCTGCACTTGCTCTTAATTTTCCGAAAGAAAAACGATTTCCGATATTCACCCCCCCTCTATCGGCTTTCACGATCCAACATACACAAAAGATCTTGGAATGAACTCTTACCATGTTAGATTGTTCGGAATAAGGATACGACAGTCTCGTGACACAGAAACTCCTACTAATTGTTAGATCGTGTACGTCTTTCTAGAGGGGGGGGTGAATAGCAATTCCTCGATTTTCTTCCTGCAACGTTAGCGTGCGCAAGTGGAAACAATAATAATAAAATCAAACAATGCTAACACAAACCTATTTACGTGGTTTGGAGTGAAGCTCCTACTCCACGACAGTCCGTGAGGTGGACGATCCCTCCATCCTTTGGCGGATCACTCCCCGGATGCTCTCTGGCTAGCTTGTGTAGCTCCTTGTGGGTGGAGAAATCTCACCACAAACCCAAGTACACTTTCTGAGCACTAAGACTACTAACAAGCCGTAACCAAGCTTGTTTCGTCAGAGGTCCTCAGCCCAAACCGATTTCTCTTAAATAGAACTCAAGGCTGAAAAACACTCTACCAGTCAACTGCTCCCAGGGCAGTTGACTGGTCCCACTGAAAATCGACCGTTGCAAGCCCAATGCTTGAATTTCCAGCCACTTACTAGCCACCTACTAGTCGACTGCTCCCAGAGCAATCTACTGGTCCAGGGTCGACTACCTTCTATGAGTTTCTGTTCGTGTTGGCAGTTGACTGTTATATTACCAGTCGACTGCCCAGCTTATACAAACACTCCTCCTCACTCCGAAGACCCTCCTCCACGTGTGCCTTCAAGCATACTCCCTTGGCTTTCCCCTTGAAGTCCTCTTCCACCGGCTATCGTCCCTCGGATGCGCACGTAAGCCCTCGGCTTGCATCCATGCCACCCTTCACGTGTGCCCTTTGAAGTCCACTTCCCGACTTGCCCTTGGAGTCCTCTTCCCTCAGCTCTGTCCCTTAATGACTTAGCTGACTCTTCACCAGCAGCCTTGACTGTTGCCTTCGCGCCCTCTTCATCTTCGGCTCCCATCCCTCCGATGCACACAAGCCTCCAGCTTTCCTCCATGCCATCCTTCATGGATGCCTCGAAGTTCGTGCCTCTCGGCTCATCATCGCTGCTATCCATGGTCCCTCGAGTGCACACAAGCCCACGGCTTGCCTCCATGCCACCCTTCACCGTACCTGAAGCCGTCTAGCTAAGTCAATATGTGTAACCTGCAAACCTGCATACTCACATACACATATCAAATACACAAGGGTAAACCTAACTTAAACTCTTTACCCAAACATCTAAACACATGGTCACCCCGGACCATAGATTGACCCAACAATCTCCCCCTTTTTGATGTTTGGCAATACGTTTAAGTTAGGAAAAACAAATAGTAATAAATAGCAATAACAATGCTAAATAACCATTTGGACTTATGTTTCTAAGGCTCCACCTTGGACTTACACCGCCAATGCATATGCAAATGCAAACATCTATCCCAAGGCATCCTACACCTAACCCTCTGAAGTTAAGACTTTTACCAAAACGGGCTTTTTAAAACTTATCCCAAGGCTCCCCCTATATTGGACTTACAAAGGCTTTTTAAGAACCTCTCCAAGGTTCCCCTTACGCCAAGAATAGAGCAACCATGCTCCCCCTTTATCTAAGCTTCCCCTAAACCTAGGGTTTCTTGCAAAGGTGTGTTTGGTTTCCCAAATTAAACCCAACACTTCTCCCCCTTTGCCTAACATCAAAAGACTCCAACAATTTTCCCCTTATTGGACTCTTTAACCTTTAAATGATTATAAGCACAATGTACTAACCTCCCACAAGGTTCCACACTTGTTTCACATTAATTGGTCATTTTTCAGCTGCTGAACACCTAATCCAGCCCAGATCAGTTGACTGCCCTTGGGGGCAGTCGACTGGCACGCTGAAAAACCCAATTTCAGCTTTCTAAATCCAAATTCAGAAATGCGCCAGAAATTCTACAAACCTCCAAAAATTCCCAAATGTGGAGAAGTTTGTGGTACCCATACCTACTTGGGAAAAATACATTCAACAATGTATCTATCACCATTCTCATGTTTGACACAAAATCCAAAACTTCCTATGAAAATTAACGCATAGCAAACAAGAGACAATCTCCCCCTTGACCTATGCCTTCTCCCAATTTTCAATTTTTACACCCAACACCAAGTTAAGTTCTATTCAATTTAACACCATATCACCCAGTTAAGTTCTACCCAACTTAATATCATAACACCAAGTTAAGTTCTGCCCAACTTAACACCATCCATTCTTTCGTCAAGTTAAACCTAACTTAACACCCCAATTTCTCCCCTTTGACACCATCAAAAAGATTGCCCCAAGCAATCCTACCCTAGTGCCAAAAAGAACTCACTTTATTTCTGAAAAACCCCTCAGAAATCAACATATAGGGGCAGTCGACTGCCCTCTGTTATTCTCGACACACAGTCAACTTCTGAAATTCCAGCCCCTAGGCAGTCGACTGATACAGTCAACTTCTGAAATTCCAGCCTAATTTCAGAAACTTCTAGAAAATTCTAGAAAATTCAGAAAAATCTAAAAATTTGCAAGCACATTTGTTAGGATATACCATATCGTAGAAAAATATGGTTCCATGAAGAATATCAAATGTGCTTAACTTTTGGTACAAACTCTAATTTCCTCAAACATGGTCATTTTGTATCAACTTTGAAACCTAAACATAATTCCATGTGTTTGCCACCTCCATTCATTAATATTTCACACATAAACTGCCTTCAATTCTCCCCTTTTCTTATGTATTCTTAATATGGTAAAACCCCCTTCTTCTTATCTCTTTACCTTAGATACATATGCACTTATCACTCTTCCTTGAATTCCATGATATCAATAGAGCCTCATTTCATACACTCAACATTAAATCATGAAGTAAAACTTTATTCAAGGAATATGACTAAACATGGATTTTAATTCAAAGCCATATCCTATCATCCAATAGCAATTTATGAACTTCAAACCATATAAGCAATATCAAGCCATGACCTAAACTCTCATAACGTAACATGAACCTTTCTTATGCTTTCAATTTTGCAAGTTCTTATTAGCCAATATGTCTTTTCTATTTAACCCTATGAATCAGTCGACTGCCCCAGGGGCAGACGACTAATAAAATGAACAGAAGGTTTCCAGTGTCGAATTCACCTGGACCAATCGACTGATTCTGAACCAGTCGACTAATTCTGAACCAGTCAACTGGTACCTGAATTTCAGTTTTTCAGCCTAATTTCAGAAATACCTAATTAATTCCACAAATCTCCAAAAAATCTAAAATTTAGTGGAGAGATTTGTGAAGCCTATGTCATTTTGGGAAAAATATGTTTTCAAACAAAACTACTCCGGATCCAAAGACTGGCACGAAATTCAATCCTTCCTAACTTGTATCATTGAAACTTATCCAAAAGTCCTAATTTTGGCCTCTCCTTAATGTATCTTCTCATACCTAACCATAATACATTTCTAGCACTAAATTATATGACATTTACACATTAAACCTTAATTTTTATCAAACATAATCCAATTTTTATCTTTTTCTCCATGAAACTCTATTTAATGTGCCAATTCTTAGGATTAAGACTCACATTAGTCTTCCAACCCCTTTGACACATTTCATAATTCATCTAATCTCCTAGGAGAAAGCCTCCTGAGATCCATTTACCATGGATCCCAAAGACGCCTAGAACATCCCCCTGAGCTCTTAGCCCTAGCCACCTCCCTAGGTGAGTCAATCCACACTAGGCCACACCGGTGTGCTCCCGGTGATTCTTGACTTACAAAATTAACCTTCTTAACCTTAGACACCTTGTCTTTGGTTAAGTCCTTCTTTTTCCCTTTAAATGACACTCCTTTGTCATTTTTGAACTTTCTCTCCTTGCTACAATCATATGCTACCCTAGCATATTTCTTTTTATTGACATTGGAGCCCTTAGATCGGTATCCCAACCCCAATCTATCATTGTTGGGTTTTAGACTTCCCAACACCATATCTAAACCCTTAGATCCAACCGTGAATCTTTCTAGGGTCTTTTCCAATTTATCAAGCCTTGCCCTCAAGGCTTGATTTTCCTTTTCTAGGCTTTTAACCCTAGAATCCACATGTTCACCTTGGACATTCCTAGACCTACCCATCTTCATAGGCATATGTCTCCCCTTCTTGGGATTTATGCCTTGATCCTTAGGTATAAAGGTCTTGGGTTTATCATGATGCAAGACCTTTCTAGGGTTTTGATATACTTTGTTAACCCTATTCCTATCATGATATTTAAAACCAAAATTATGCACAAGCAAGCATTTTTCATTATTTCTAGTATACATAGATGAATTTGAAACATTCTTAGAATTAGGGATTACCTCCTTTACCCTTGGAGCTCCCCTTGATGTGAGCTTCTTTTCTTCTCTTCTTTCTTTTCCCATCTTCTTAAGTGCTCCATTTTCTTGAGCTCTCCTTTTCTTGGACACTTAGTATGATAGTGCCCTAGCTCTCCACATGTGAAGCATCTAATTTTCTTTCTTTTCTCTTGGGCTTCTCCATTCCTACATCCCATGTTAGATTTAAAAGAAATTGAAATGGGTTTAGGATTTACCTCTTTTTTCTTACCATTTGGACACTTGTCCTTGTAGTGTCCCTTTTCATTGCACCCAAAGCAAATGATGTGGTCTTTTGTTCTTGCTTTGGTGGAGGTAGGAGCTTCTTCTTGCTCCGGTATTGATGAGGGTCTCATCTCCCCCTCAATTCTTGAAGTTGACACCTCTTCTTCTTCTCTTGATGAGGTGAATGATTCTTTTCCTTTTTCTTCTTCATGAACCATTTGACTTGTCTCCTTGGGCTCTTGAGCTTGTGTAGGGTTTTTATGGAATTCTCCTATCCTGTTCCATAGCTCATATGAATTGTGATACTCTCCTACACCACTTAACACATTAGTAGGCAAAATGGCAAAATGTTACCTAATATCGAAATTACATTCTCATTTGCCCTTGATTGACTTTGTTGCTCTTTAGTTCAAGATCTAGGTCTAAATCTTTTCCCATGCTTGTCTCTTGGAATTTCAAATGACTCTTCTATGATCATCCTACACATCCAATCCATTCCAAGCCAAGTCTCCATCCCGGATGGCTAGAGAGGGGGGGTGAATATAGCCAAACACTTGGACTTTAGGCACTTATCGAATTCTGCACTCAAACTTATCAGTAGCACAGCAGAAGAATCAATGGAAACAAAGAAGTGCAGAAAACAAAAATAGAAAACGAAGGCAAATAAACACAACTATCAAGATCGCTAACAAGGAGGGTTTACAAGGTTCGGGGATAACTTGCCCCTACTTCTTGGTGTGCCCTTAAGGTGGGCGATCCCTTGATCGTCGGCAGATCATGCCCCGGTTAACACCGGATAGAAGACAACCTCCTTCTCGGTGGAGAAACCTCTCCACAGCGTTTCAATCACAGATATAGGTTTAAGCACAATGAAACACAAAGAAAGATCTTACTTAACACTTAGCAAAGACAAGAACACAGCAAGCTCCCTCAGAGCTCCACCCAGCGACGATCTCACGCAAGAGCCTTCTCCTCGTGTCTTCTCGCTGTTGGACTCGGAGCTTCTTGTTCCTTCCTTCTAGTGCTCAAGTAATGAATGGTTGCTTCAAGATTGCAGTAGCTTGCTCAAGGTGATGAAATTTCAGAACACACAAGCAAGCTGTGGAGAACCCAAAGGTGCAGCAAGAACTCAATTCGCGAACTCTGCTTCAAAGAAGCTTTCTTCCGCCCTTTTGTTTCTCTACTCTGCATCAGGTGACACCATCTCCTGCAGCCTCCAACTGCTTCCCTGCCAACGCCAGCTACCACTGAGCTCTCCCTGGACTTCCTGAGCCTCCCTCAACCAAGCTCCAGTCAGCAGCTCCAGTCTGCAGCTCCAGCCGTTGCAACCTGAGATGGAAAACGGACAAACCTGCTCCAAGGAAAGGCCACCATTGACTCTCCTTGAGTGTTTGAATCCTTCCCTGTCACCTGCAGCTTAATCAGTGTGTTAGAGCAGCATATCACACAACAAATTATATATCAGATGTTAAGCGCAGAGAATCGGATACGTTCAGACGCGATCAGAGCGTTTGACAGTGCATTTTGAATTAAAGTGATCGGTCACCGGACCGATCAGAGAGTCTCCTGATCGGTCACCAGACCGATCAGGCTGGGTCCAGACCGATCAGGCTCCGTCCTGATCGGTCCCCAATGCTCAATTAGAAATCGCAATTTCTTTGGGACTCTCCTAGATCGATCACCAGACCGATCCCAGGTTGTGGATCGATCACCAGACCGATCCACCCCTTTATCAGGAGATTTCTGATCTTCGCAGTCCAAACCTCCTGATCGGTCACCGGACCGATCAGGGAGCCTCCTGATCGGTCACCAGACTGATCAGGTCATGATCAGACAGATCAGGCTTCATCCTGATCGATCATAGAGAGGAACCCGCTGTAACGCCCGTCCTTATATCTACCCTTAAGGCGGGGTTACGGGTCCATACATTCATATTATACAATCATGTGTAGCATGTATATCCAAATGAAACAGTTACATACAAGAAATGTAGTAGACATGCCTATTGAAGACTAATTTACCAAGCATGGTTTTTCTTTTCTTTTATATCTACATGCATGTACAACCTAATAGGAAGATCATGTAACACACTAAAGCATGGAACAAACATGGTTTGAACAAGATACAACATAGGAATATAGCAAAAGTTATCTAGTCCTAGATACATGCAAAGGAAACATTCATAAGAACAGAAAATAGTAATTACCTAATATTTTCCTTAGCATGCATTCTACAATATTTAAACATTAATGATAGTATTATCTAGCATACTACAGGTTCCATACCACTCACTCAATCACAGTAGAGTAGTCATGATCATCACCCATTCAGAGTATAGCAATACAATTTCAATAGTAATTATGGGAAGCAGCTTAGATTCTAGACAAAACAAGGTAGATAGAATCTTTGTTCTTTCCCGAGCCATCACCACACACATCCTCCAACCTTCCCTCTGCCTCTTCCTTTAGTTCGAGTATTTCTTACCACTATCTGCAGCATAAGAAAAATAACAGGAACTAGTAAGCAAAACATGCTTAGTAAGAATCCGGGCCTACTCGCAAAATCCACATCAATACATCATATCATGTACACAGAAGTCAGATAGAATTATCAGCATCATAAGCATCTCATCAAGCATCATAAACATCACATCAATTTATCTCTAAGTACTTTACGGAACAAGATCACATGATGAGAAAATATGTTTTTCAAAAAGTTCCATAATGGTAAGTACTTCAAAATATCATATCATCATCATCTAGGGCCCAGTTGTCGTACCACCACATCATGCGCGTTCCCTAATAAATTGGGGGTAGCGAGCCACCAATCTAATTAGAGCAGGACCCTTCCGTCCTACCAATGCCATGACCTTAACATGCTCATTGGATTTGTTTAACGACCCCCTTCCGAGTCGGGTACACAACTTTCAAAGTAAAGTAATTTATCATGCAATTACTCATATATGTATATGCCTAAAGGTACTCTTTAATCACTTCTCAAGGGACACACCACACATTCGGGTGCTCTTGATCCCCTAGGGACACACCACGCATTCGGGTGCTCTTGATCCCAGTTTCAATAGAGTATCTCTTTTAAGCATATTATCAACCACATCATGTTCATATCATCAAGGTGCCCCATGGGCTATAAGGCATGCTTTTATACCTAACAAGATAGGTCACATACATTATACTCATATCATATAATTAATAGCATGCTTCGTGATTTCATCAAGTACTTCCCAACCCTAGGACTAGGGTTGGCCGAAAGTCACATGTAAGGGAATTTCCTTTTTTTTTCATCCAATTAAAGCATTCATTCAAGCATTTCTACAAACACCTCAAGTACACTTCATGCTAACAATTGAACCATGGTTTAAGCCTCAAGTGGGGTTAGCATCCACTAACCCTAAATTACAAGGGTTTGGCGGAAACCTTGTAGGGTGTCAAACCCTAATTTTGTCCTTCCAAAAATTTGGAAACATCACCTATGAGTATACCCTAGGTCTTAAGGGTTGTTTTCATGTATTGAAAAATTCCCTCACTCATTCCTTAGGGTGTGGCCGAAACTCCTTAAAGGACAAAACCCTAGTTTTTTGTTCTTGACACCATGAAGGAAATCCATCTACATGTATACCCTAAGTCTTAAGGCCTTCCCATGCATCAAAGTTGGATCAAAACCTTCTCTTGGACCCCTTACATGAGTTGGCCGAAACTTCCACTAGGGAAGTTCTTGTGATTTTTCAAAAGAATGAATCTAACATACATTCGATAACAATTATGCCACAGGCGAGAGGATACTTACATCCTAGCGCTGGAAATTTCTTTAAACCGTAGGGTACCCTACACTTGGAGGGTATGTGAAGATCTTCTTTTCTTCCAACTTTTCTCTAAGAGTTCCTTGGTCTTGGTACTTGGCTTTCCCCTTGTAGTTGCCCTAGGGTTAGAACCCTTGGATGTTGGTTTCGAAAATGGCAAAGGGAAGAGGGCTAGGCTCGGCAAGAAGAAGAAAGGAGGAAGAAAAATAAAGTAACTTCCTCTAACTTCCTTCTCTTAATCCTATTTATACACCTCTTGTGAAGAAGCATGTCTCTTCACTCTTACGCACTTAACAAGCACGTTCCTTTCTCCTTCTACATGAAATATTGCTTGGTTCATTGGTTATGACATGGTGAGTGCAACTAGGAGGTCCAAGGTTCAATCCTTGCTTCCTCCACTTTGCACTTTCTTTTTAGCACCATTCATTTCCAAGCCCAATAAACCAAGCCCATCATGAAATTTCATAATATGAATATTATTTTATGAATTCAGAATATTTCATAATATTCCAAAAATATTATTTCATAATATTTTTAATATTCCATATTCATGAATATAATATTTCATGCTAATATTTCATGATAATAATATTTCATGAATATAATATTTCATGCATTCATAACATTTCCTGGCATGTGATTGCATGAAATTCATATCATTTTATTATAACCATTTTCATACATTGTCATGATTTTACATTGACAAATTTGGGGTGTTACAATCCTCCCCCTCTTATAGAAAGTTCGTCCCGAACTTTAAAATAGTTCCGGATACTTTGATCGCATCGTATCTTCCTGTTCCCAGGTGGCTTCTTCGAACTGCTCGTTCCGCCACAGAACCTTTACTAAGGATATTTCCTTGTTCCTTAGTCTTTTAACTTCCCGATCGAGGATCTGGATCGGTCGGCGTTCGGAACTAAGACTCTCTTGTTCTTGCACTGGTGGGGGTTCTATCATTTGACTCGCATCAGGGATACACTTCTTGAGCATCGACACATGGAAGACGTTGTGGATAGCCGCCATTTCTAGCGGTAGCTCCAGCTCGTAGGCCACCTTGCCTACTCGTCTCAAAATCTGGTAGGGTCCCACGTATCGTGGACTCAGTTTCCCCTTCTTTCCGAATCTCATCACCCCTTTCATAGGGGCTACCTTCAAGAACACCGAATCCCCAACCTCGAACTCAAGCGGTCTGCGTCGCTTATCAGCGTAGCTCTTTTGCCGACTCTGAGCAGTCTCTATCCTCTGGCGGATATTCTTTATGGCCTGAGTGGTCTCATCAATAATATCAGTCTGGAGTCCCATCTCCCTCTTTTCACCACTCTCATGCCAACATAAAGGAGATCTGCATTTTCTTCCGTACAATGCTTCGTACGGTGCCATCCCGATAGTAGCCTGATAACTGTTGTTGTAAGCAAACTCTGCCAGGCTCAGGTATCGACACCAGCTTCCCTTGAAGTCCAAGGTGCAAGCTCGCAACATATCTTCTAATATCTGGTTTACTCGTTCAGTCTGCCCGTCAGTCTGGGGGTGAAAGGCTGTACTGAACTTCAGCTTCGTGCCAAGGGCCTTCTGCACGTGTCCCCAAAAATCAGAAGTAAATCGACCATCTCGGTCAGAGACGATGGTCTTGGGAACCCCGTGTAGTCGGACAATCTCCTTGACGTACAGTTGAGCCAACTACTCAACTGAATAAGTCATTCTGATAGCCAGAAAATGCGCGGACTTGGTCAGCCGGTCCACAATCACCCATATACTATCATATCCATTCGTAGTCCGAGGCAGCCCGGATATGAAATCCATAGATATGTCCTCCCATTTCCACTCGGGAATAGGTAGAGGCTGCAGAACTCCCCCAGGTCTCTGGTGTTCTGCTTTGACCCTCTGGCAGGTCAAACATATGCTAATATAATGGGCTACATCTTTCTTCATGCCGGACCACCAAAATTTGCCCTTCAGATCTTGATACATCTTGGTAGACCCAGGATGCATCGCATAAGGTGTTCCGTGAGCTTCCTCGAGTATCCTCATCCGTAAGTCGGAGTCGTCGGGAACGCATAATCGATCCCGGAGATATAAAACTCCGCTCTCGGAAATCCGGAATCCCTCGTCCTTGCCTTCGAGAACCTCCTGCCTGATTCTCCGAAGACTCGGATCAAGATTCTGCTTCTCCAGAATACCATCAAATAATGTCGGCGCAATCTGTAGAGTAGAAAGCCGTCCCGATATTATCTCGATTCCGAAATCCATAATCTCTTCCCCTAAGGGTTGTGGCAAGGCCGACAAAGACAACAATGCAGCACAAGATTTTCTACTGAGAGCATCTGCTACCTTGTTGGCTTTTCCCGGATGGTACAAGATCTCACAGTCGTAGTCCTTGACCAACTCGAGCCATCGGCGTTGTCGCATATTCAGGTCTTTCTGGGTAAAGAAATACCGCAGACTCTGGTGATCAGTAAAGACCTTGCACTGAGTGCCATATAAATAATGCCTCTATGTTTTCAGCGCAAAGACCACCGCTGCTAATTCCAGATCATGGGTAGGATAATTCTTTTCATGTTCCTTCAGTTGCCTAGAGGCATAGGCAATTACCTTCCCATTTTGCATAAGTACAGCTCCGAGTCCCAGTTTGGATGCGTCGCTGTACATATCGAAACCCGGTATCATTTTCGGAAGAGTCAATATAGGAGCGCTAGTCAGTCTCCTTTTCAGTTCAGAGAAACTTTCTCACATTCCTCGGTCCAGGTATATTTCTTATCTTTCTTTGTAAGAGCTGTCATAGGGGCCGCAATCCGAGAGAAATTCTCTACGAATTTTCTGTAGTAACCTGCTAACCCAGAAAACTTCTGACCTCACTGGCATTCTTGGGTCTGGACCAGTTACTTACGACCTCAATTTTAATTGGGTCGACCATCACTCCGTCCTTGGAGATAACATGTCCCAAGAATGACACTTGATTCAGCCAGAACTCACATTTAGAAAAATTTAGCATACAGTTGTTCTTTCTGAAGAATCTGTAATACTATACCCAGGTGCTCTGCATGCTCTTCAGAAGTCCTTGAATAATAAGGATGTCGTCGATGAAGACGATCACAAATCTGTCGAGAAATGCCGAGAAAATCCGATTCATAAGATCCATGAATATTGCCGGAGCATTAGTGACTCCAAACGCATTACTACGAACTCATAATGTCCGTATCTCGGTCCGGAAAGCAGTTTTGGGTATGTCCTCATTTTTCACCCGGACTTGATGATAACCAGACCTTAGATCGATCTTAGAGAAACCGTAGCTCCTTTAACTGATCGAACAGATCATCTATCCTGGGTAGAGGGTACTGTTCTTATGGTCACATTGTTTAATGCCCGATAGTCGATACACATACGCATCGACCCATCCTTCTTCTTCACGAACAGTACGGGAGCTCCCCAGGGGGAATG
>JAGFNQ010006196.1:0-16523 GCA_024364735.1 Boesenbergia rotunda
GAGAAGTGTCCTAAGGCAATCGCCTTATGATTGTAAACATTTATTTTAATAAATGATAATTCACTATTTGAGTATACATGTTTGTGTATTTGATTGGGATCTTAAACTCATCTACTGAATGTCCGCAATACAATTCACAGCATAAGAGAATTTGTGATGGGATCACAACTAGTGATTATCTCTAAATGTGCAATTGTGAAGTATTGAAAATATCCCTAGTCGATGAATTGATAAATACGGACACTATCAATTCTGTTGAGACTAGCATGGGTTATTCTCTAATCAGCTGATTCTCACTGGCTGGTGACATTGGGATGTCCGGAGATAAACATGGATGCTAGTTAAGGGAATAGTTCATTGGAGTGACTAACTGTTAAAACTTCATATGGTAATTACATAGATATGCCAATGAAGTTCTTACTGCCGGCTTAAGTGCGATGTTCCTTTGACTTGCGGTGTTCAAGTCATCTTGGTCATGGAGACTTATACTTTAACATCTTAAGCAAGCATCTCCAAGGAGGTGTGGACCCAGGATGGTTGGGTATAAGCCGAAGTGCCCGAAGATGTTTGAGCAGCCTACAAAGGATTCACCACTCCTTGCGAGGAAATGTATACCCAGGTCTATCGTCGGATTGTTACTCAAAGCCTTTGGCCAGAGCATATCATGTTTGGAGTGTGAGTCTCTTAAATACATGAGAGTAATTAGAAATCCAAAGGACGAGAAAGACACTACTTGGGCTAGGTGTGACGTAAGCAGCCTAGTGGGGACTGACACATATAGACCATGTCCTGAACCAAGTGGGTATAAGATGGTGAAGGTAATGAGGCACGATTCATTAGAGCTGCTGAAGGGTTTCAGAATTACTTCTGAGGTCAACCGTTGATCTTACGATTAATTGGGGATCATGATGTACTACTAGGTGCCACTCATGATCGTTCTATAATTTGTTAATTATAGACGGCCAAAATAAATCAAAAGCCTATTTAGTCACACGCACTACGAGTAATCCGAGGGATTTAAAACGGGTTGAAAATTGGATTTCCGATCAAGAGAAATAAGTCGAATCTGAGTTAATCAGAGGCGCAGCGGAAACTTAAAATGGCTAAGTCTTTTGAAGGCTTATTGGGCGAATTAAATGAGTTTAATTCGCGATCGGGTCGGCTCGGTTTGGCTGGCCAAAGAGGGTGTTAACCCCCTTTGGTTTGGCCGGCCACAACAAGGGGAAGAAACCAATTTATTTGGTTTAATTAATAAAATAAATCTAATGCGATTTGTTTTATAAATTATGGATAAATAAATTTGTATACAGAAATTTATATAAATAAATTTATAGAAATTTATTCTTTTTATGGAAATTAAAATGATCAATGGAATGGTTTATTTTAATTTTATAAAATCAATTATGAATTGATTTTTTTCATAATAAGAAAGTTTATAAATTTCTTATAAAATTTATTCCATAATTAAAGGAGAGAAGTATTTATTTTTATTATAAAGTTAGTTATAATAAAAACTAGGCATAACGGAATTATTCATAAGAAAGATTATAAGATAAATTTCTTATGAAAATTAATTCCGTTAATTCCGTTAAGAGAGGGACTTGGCAAGGGAGAAGCAACTATATAAGGAACCAAAGGCAAGCCCTTATTCCTAATCAATTAATCAAGAGATTAATTAGCTCTCCCTCTCTCTCTCTAAACTCTCTCTCTCTCTAGGGCCGGTGCCCTTTCTCTCTCTAGGGCCGGCTCTCTCTCCTCCCCTAGGGCCGGCGCACATCCCAAGGTTGGCCGAGAGTTTCCTCCACCAAGTTCGTGTTGAAGAAGAAGAAGAAGCGGATTGCGATTCCTTCCTTCTTTTCCCGGAATTTTGATTCCGTTACTTTGGTGGTTAGTTTCCTATCTTTTCTCTTGTTCTTCTAGTTGTGCCTTTGGAGAATCTAGTAGTTCTCGTTGGCGCAAAACTCGTGACTTTGCGAAGTCATCCCGAAGAGAACTCGGCGTGGACGCGAATAGAGGCGGAGCTTCCAAGGGACGCTACGGTTGGATCTCGTCCCTTACTTCGAGTTACGAGAGGTATAAAGTAAATTAGTTTACTTTTTCTGCAAAATTTTAATTTATGATCATGTCCACACACCATAAGGTTGCATGCTAGATACGCGGTTAAAATAATTTAGGAAATTATTTTATGCTAATTCTTCCGCTGCACGTAAAAATTTAAAGTTTTACGAACCCGTATCCTTGTCAACATGCACCCGGTCCCAACAAGACAAAAATAAAATAATATCAGTCTCTGCATAAAATGTATCCAAAACTGCATCTTGTCCAATAAAATCAATTCTTGGTGCCTCAATAAATTTTTCACAATTATTTTCTACAAAAAAACGCATCCATAAATTCATCACAAATAAAGAAATCAATTTTTGGCACTTCAATAGAAATTTCACAATTATTTTTCATCAAAGATGTATCAAGCAATGTATCACAACCTATGAAATCAATTTTAGGTGCCTCAATGAATTTTTCACAATTATTTCCAACATAAGATATATCAAGAGACTCATCACAATAATCAACATCAAGTCTAGGCACCTCTAAAAATTTTTCACATTCAGCATTTTCATGATATGTATCACCACATGCTTCAAATTCAACAAATTTAACACTAGGTGCCTCTAGGGATTTTTCACAATCATTTTCTACATGAGATGCATCCCTAAATATATCACAAACAATAAAATCAGTTCGAGGTACCTCTATGAAATTTTCAGAAAAAAATAGGAGGAGTATTTACCTGATCGTGCTGAAAAATACCTGGAGGGCCTACAAAAGTAGATGTATCCGTGTTCTCCTCCTAGTCGAATATATACTCCACTTCAGGCTCTGGTTTTGGTGTACACTCAACTAAAACAGGTGATCCTTGGGTTCTTGCTTCCACCAAGCAAGTCCCTACACTTTCTGGTTCATTCTCTAATTGTGGTGGTCTCTGGGGCTTAGTGCAATCCCCTACACCTGTAGAATCATCTCCTATACATGCTCCTTCTGTAACATCTGCAACAACAATATCAGAAAAATTAGGACCATCAATAATACTATCATTACAAAATAAAAGATAAAAAGGGTGGGTCCTGTGGTGCTTCAAGAGGAGTGCATGCTGTTGGTGCCCTATTTTTGATGTTTTCTTCTTCTTCTTCCACCAAATTTGCAAGATCACTTGAAGAAGGACTTGGCCATGCACTAGGGTCACCTTAAACTGATATAAAATCAACTCCGGGGCTCTCAGAATTAATAGTAGCTTGAGAAGACAATTGTTCTAATCTTTGGGCTTTTAACTGATTGAATTGATCAACCAATTTTGCAAACTGGTTGTCATTAAACTGTTATTGTTGTAAAATTTATTGACACATCTCCACCATCCTCTGTTGTTGAGCCTCACTCCAATCAGGATTCTCAAAGCCTCCTTGGTTAGTGTGGAACTCTTGTTGGTCTTGAAATGTAACATAAGGCTGCTGAAGACCAAGAGTAGGCTGTGCATTCTGAAATGGAGACTGTTGGGGCTGCTCAAATGGTTGAACAGGCTGATTAAACTGCTGAAAATTTAGGTCCAAAGTTGGTGGAGATTGCTGAAAATTGTAGCCCTGGAAATCTTGGATCTGAGGTTGAAATTGTGGTGGTGAACACTGAAATTGCGTGGGCTGGAAATTCTGGTTTTGAAACTGAAAATTTGGATCGTATGGCTGTGAGTGTTGAAAATGTTGTTGAAAATTTTCTATGGGTTGAAATTCTTGCTGCCATGGCTGAGGTTGAAGCTGAAACTGATTATTTCCTTGCTGAAAACTTACAAAAGGCTGCTGGAAATTTTGGTTAAGATGCTGAAATTCTTGCTGAAATTGTTGGAATTGCGATTGGAATTGTTGTGGTGGCTGGAATTGTTGTAGTTGCTGAAATTGAGGCTGAGGTGGCTGATCGAAACTCTGGAATTGTGGCTGCCCATTCTGATTTGGTGGCTGAAAATTTGGTTGATTTTGCTGAAAATTTTGGAAAGGCTGAAAAAACTGATTTGGTTGCTGAAAATTCGAGTAGGGCTGTTCAAAATCTTGATTTGGTTGCTGAAATTGCTGGAAAGGCTGAAATTGTGGCTGAGGTGGCTGAAATGTAGACTGAATCGGCCGCTGGTAAGTAGATGACTGAGCTTTATGTTTTTGTTGGTATTCCAACACCTTACACCAACATTTCAACTCCACCAATGCCTCTTTTATCTCTTTACAGAACTCTGGTACCCACATTTTGATCTTGCAGCCCTGTCATAAAACAAACAAGAAAAATGGCAGCTACCGTATACAAAAGATAAAGCACAAGAAAATAGAATCAAATGATATGCCCATAAGCACACAAGCAAAAAATCAAACAAATCAACTAGTTGCTTCCCCGGCAACGGCGCCAAAAATTTGATGGACCCAAATGAGGTGTCACGAAAGTGGGTCTCAAATTTAGATATTTATAAAGCTGAAAACCCTTTTTGCAATCAAAATATGAAAACGTAGTAAAGGGGCCACAGGTCGTATTTTTCCTCGAGACTAGTTGACGTTGTGTGATTCGAGCTTGTATTTATGTGTCGTTAATGTTTTTGGGTTTCAAATAAATATTGGGTTTTGGGTTGCAATTCGGAATTAAAAACACAATGCAAAGAAGGAAACTTAACTATGAAACTTAACAAGTGATAGCCAGTTATAACTCAACCAAAAGGATCACTTACTCATCTAAAGCCCTTAAGCAATTTTTGGAAACTGATTTCTGATTTCAAAAGCAAAACAAATGCCAAGCAATGAAACAACAACATCAACGCAAGACATGGACAATTGCAAGCAATCTAAAACCGAACTAATACAAAAACCGTGCCAAGATTTCACTTGATAAAAAGTGCAAGCAATTTAACAAACTTGATACCAAGGTGAGAACAACTTATGTGCCAAGGATTTGAATTAGCTACAGCAATTGTGACCGATTAACTCAGCTTGAAGGCTAGGCTAACAAGGAAAACATTTGCAGAATTCTATGAAGAATTTCCGAAACTTGAAGACTGATAAAAAACAGGTACAAGTTTAATTCAGAGTCTCACAAGATCAGTTGAGATCAAATGCATAAACCATGCTTGAAAAGAAATCCAACTAATTCCAATTGATATTTAGAAAGTGGGCTGATAATTCAGAAATGTTGCCGTAATTTGACACACACCAAGCTGCTGAATTTCAGAAATGCAGGGAGAATAAATTTGCTGCAAATTAGATGTGAATCAAACAAGATACTTATGTGAAACAATTGGATGTGAGGTAACCAAATTGGGAGCAGAATCTAGGAGCAAATGAGTGCAGAACAAGAAAAAATTCAGAACTCAGCTAAGTGCAGAAATTCTTGAATGCAGAGATGGTGAACTGCCAATTCAGTGATAACTTGTTCAATTCAGCTAGGAATATGAGGCTTAAGTAAAATGTTGTGCAAAGACTGTAAGAACTCAATGCTAGCTACATTGCAGAGATGAAGCTAGCAATTTCAGACATAGCTGACAGAAGAACAAGTTCAGAAACGCAGCAGAGAGTTGCAGAAAACAGAATCCGAATGCATGTGTGCAGGAATTCAGAAATGGAATGCAAAGCTTCAAGAACTAATGCCAAGAAACAACAAATTGGATTCAGAGCTTAATCAAACCACTAAAATCAAGTATTCTAATCTAATGTCCAGATAAAATTTAAAGACAGCTTAGATACACACAAGAACACAAGACTGATACACAAGAAACCTGAAATTTACTTCAGAAACTGCTACAAAAGCAAACTGAGCAGAAATTCGGGTAGAAATCTAGATGCAAAACAAACTTAGATCCAATGCATTATGACACTAATTGTTTTCTCTGATTCAGAGCATCAAAGCTAGATAGAAATTAAATTCATGGGAGGCTGCAAAAATCAGAAATAAACTGCACGCAGAAAAAGAATTGCTGCACCTATTTAAATGTAGAGCAAGAAAGCAAACAAGCTGGAATCAGTGCATTAGTCTACAATTCAGAAAAGCTTAGAAGAGCTAATGATTACTTGACACAACTCAGAAAAAAAACAAACTGAAACTTACTGAAATTTACTGATACGCAGGAGGTATAACTGAAACACAACTTCAAAACTGATACGAAAGCAATTAAACGAAAATTAAACTGAAATTATAAACTATTGTTCACTAAGCAAGTTAACTAGCTAACTACTTGTAGGAATTGAAACCTAATTAAGGGAGAAAATAATTCGGAAGAGTAAACTACAGCTGATACAAAAGACAGTAACAGAAATAACATTCAGAAATAAAATTACAGCTACAAACTGAAATTAACTAAAGAATCTATCATCAACCCCTTCTCCCAGCTCAAGAACACCTTGTTCGTCACGCAAGGAAGAGCCTCGAACCCCTAAGCTCAACAAACCGATGGGAAAACTGAATGTGCGAGGCAACCAACTCAGTTCTGCTCAAATCTGAAAATCCCTTCGATTTCTTCAATCTAGCTTTGTCCAATTGTTCTGATGGCTTGGGAATGATACGAGCTTACCCGAGAACCCCTCCAGATAGCTCGGATGGATGATGGATTGAACAAAACCGAGATTGAAGGCAATCGATGGCAGAGTTGATGAGACCTCAATCATACTCTGTTCTTGGGCAATTTAGGGCTGGAAACATCACGGCATCAGCTTCCCGAAGATCTGGAACTTGCTCTAAGATCAGAATTGATGGCTCGCGCCAACGGATTGAAGAAAAACTGAAGAACTATTGAAGAAGAAATGAAGGAATGAAAGCTTGCGGCGACGACGCGACAAGGAGAAGACTGTGGGGAGTTTTGATTAAATACATAGGAATGGACGGCCCTGATTGATTTGGATGAATCCAACGGCTGATCTTGCTCCGATCTGACCCAAACTTTGATGATGATGATCAAGGGTCAGGATCTGCCTTGTGGTAGCTCGGATCCTCCAGATTTGTAACGGATGGTCCAGATCACCCTATTCTTTGAATGGACGATCTAGAGCCCTCCGAGCTTGATCCAACGGTTGATTTAGCTCTGATTGGGATGAAACCTTCAGATCTTGATCAGAGTACTTGATCAACCCTAACCCTGGCTCGGATTGCTTCAGATGGTCCCGGATGGCTCAGATCTAGCCGCTTTTGAATCGGACGGCCCGAATTAATTCGAAGCTTGATAACTCGATCCGGGTCCACTTCCGACTCAAGTTTGACCCAGTATGCCCTAGGTCCATGAACTTTTCATGCCTACAAAAATAGATCAAAAATTTAGTGGTCAAATAATCCAAATATGTGTAAATTTGCAATTAAGTCCAAAGTAAAGGTAAGTTCTAAAACCTAGGGTAAAATCGCAATTAAGCAAGTAAAACATGGGTCAAACATAGATTTTAGCAATTAAAATAATCAACAAAATGGTACTTATCAACTCCCCCACACTTAAGCTTGAGCGTCTCGCGAAATCACTAAATAAGTATCTCCTAGATTTTCTTAAGCATAATTAGAAACAAATGAAAAGAAATTACCTAAAGTTGTCAATTCTCATAAATCTAAGCTCTATGGATTAGTATCTTGTTCTTAAATCAACAACTTAGCCTTTTCATCCATCATGAGTCATTGAGATGAATTTAAATCACTAGCCTTTCAAAGAAAATTTTGGGTGGCTCTCTTCTTAAGTTCTAAGTTGATGATGGAAGTGGAGCTCACTCAAACACACATGCTTCTTGCACTACCATAGGCTTGCTTGTTATCTAATCTCCACCATTATTCATGATTAGGATCAACATCTACAAAAACAAATAAAAGCATGGAAAATGGTAAGAAATGGAGTAAAAATCAAGGAAATGGAAAAATTGATAAAGTGGAAGACTTGAGTGCTCAAGTATGTTTCCAATGTGCTTTGCCCCTCTTGTCAGTCCTCTAGTGAAATCAAAAGTGTGATGGAGTCAAACTTGGATAATGCTTTTCATTTGGGTGAAGAAAACTCCATTTGATCTCAATGTGCCAAGTTTGCCAATTTTGTGCCAACCTTGCTTCCTTCTTTGTTTCCTTTTCTTTTTTGATTTTTTTTCTTTTCCTTCTGTTTCAAGTTCAGCATCCACGGCAGAATCATGTCAAATCTCTGATTTCTCAAAATAAATACATCAAATAGTTATGGAGAGTTAAATGTTTCACTAGGTGAGTTGATACACTGCCATTTTTTCTTTGATCTCATCCATTTGCCTCACTAGCAGTTTCAACTTTGCTTGACTTTCTCACTACTTTGAAATCTGTTCTCGAGAAGTTGGATTCAGAGAAGAATCATTCTGCAGCTCTGTTTCGAACTCAGCTTGTATCATTCACATTTCAGCAGCTCCAAGTTAATTTGTTCAGCTGCAATTCATCTTCTCCCAAAATATCTCTGATTTTTACAACAAAGAACAGCATGCATTTCAAACTTCCTGGTAGCTGGTGAAGGTCTACGTTTCAATTTCCAGCAGCTATCCTTGCAATTCAGCTCAGTTTAGCTGCAATTCATCTTCTAATTCACACAGAATTTTCAAATCAGCACAGATTTTCTGCATTCCAGCATAGATTTCTGCATTGTTTCCTATCTGTCCAGCTCCACGGCTTCAATTTCAAACTCTAGAATAGTTAGGTTCTTCATCCTTGCAATTCTTTGCTCCTTCACGGCCCTTACATTACATAATAGTGGAGAATTGAGTGCTCCACTTGAAAATTTCTGATTTGTTTGCCCCTACACTGCTTCCTTTTCTTTTTCCTGGTCTGAAAATACAGCAGCCATATTTCTTCCCTGTTTTGATCGGCATTAATGTATTCAACACTTTTTGATACATTCATATACTTAATTCCCTGATTCTAAGCCTCGGAAACCCAATTTTCAATTCCAAGTTGACATAAACTGCTTTTCTCTTCACTTGTCACAGATTTTTTTCTTTGCAATGGCACAGATTCGCTTAGTTTCAGATTTTCCAGCTTGTATTCTTCATTCATCAGCTCTAAAATTCAGCTCTCGGCAGATTACAAGCAGTGCAGATTTTTCCATCTTCTTTTCAGCTTTTGTTCACCGGATTCACGTTGACAATTTGATTTATTCAGCTGCAATTCAGATGATATTCAGCTGCGATTCAGATTGTAGCAGAGTGCACTTGATTTCCCTAGCAAGGTACAGCTGCGGTCCAAAACATTGCTGACCAAAAAATTAGCTTCACAAAGAAAAATTTTTCTCTTCACTTTGGCACATAAGGTTTTCATTTGCGTGCCACTTGAACTTGGACTTGCAGATTTTTTTTTCATTACCACTTGGATCTTCAAATGATGATCAAGAATCTTCAATTGTTTTCAATCCTTGCTCACTTCTTCCCACTTGATCTTGATACCAAACTCCACTCAATTGGGCAAAAAAAAAATTTTTTCTGACATGAAGTGCATCCTTGATAAAAATTGATTCCAAATCACTAATCACTCCCCCACACTTAATTCTTTGTCCGTCTCGGGCAAAGTAGCATTAAGAAACATCCCAAACAAACAAATCTATAGAAAATGGGATTAGGTAGGGAAAATGAGAAATATGAAGTGATACAAGGGGAATTTATGAAAATTGATATGAAATGAGAAGCAAAATGATTTGTCTCTATAAATGTGACCTAATCATTGAAATATGGCTTAGAAAGAACCTAAGCAAGTTCTAGAGCACAATAACATATGTGTGTCACAAATATAAGGCTAATTCTTACTAGGCAAAAATAATTCATCTCAAGTCATCAATTAAGAATCTAAAGCAAAGTAGTACTCAAGCATCCAAGATTTCATCCATGAGCTCAAACCTTAAGTTTTAACAACCAAATTTAATTTACTTTCAAAAGACTCTAAAATGCTATGGAGATAACCTAGAGGGATACTTTTATTTCTACTCATGCAAGAAACAAATTTCCAAGAGAACTAACATACATTTATTGACAAGGGCTCAATTTAAAAGAAAATTCTACTTCTAGAAAGCATGAAAATGAAAAATGCAATAAAAGAAAATACAAGAAAGAACAATCTCCCCTTTATTTCTGGTGGACGGAGTCTATCAAGAAGTAGCCTCCATCGTGGTAGTGGAGGAACATAGGTGGCTGAGAGAATTCGGACTCCCCCACACTTGAACTTTACAAAAATATGCTCCGGTGGCCGAAGGCGATTTAGGTTCAGAATCCATTGAAGGAATGGAGTGCTTCGAATTAAAGTAAAATCATCTCCTCCTTCTTTATGCTTTTTAGAAGTCCTTCCAGAAGGTTGAAGTCTGTTCAGATGGAGCACCCACTCCAGAAGTCTTCTAGACCCTGCAAAATAATGTAATACCTCTCTCAAGCGTGCAGGGTAAGACAAAAATAAAATAATATCAGTCTCTGCATAAAATGTATCCAAAACTGCATCTTGTCCAATAAAATCAATTATTGGTGCCTCAATAAATTTTTCACAATTATTTTCTACAAAAAACGCATCCATAAATTCATCACAAATAAAGAAATCAATTTTTGGCACTTCAATAGAAATTTCACAATTATTTTTCATCAAAGATGTATCAAGCAATGTATCACAACCTATGAAATCAATTTTAGGTGCCTCAATGAATTTTTCACAATTATTTCCAACATAAGATATATCAAGAGACTCATCACAATAATCAACATCAAGTCTAGGCACCTCTAAAAATTTTTCACATTCAGCATTTTCATGATATGTATCACCACATGCTTCAAATTCAACAAATTTAACACTAGGTGCCTCTAGGGATTTTTCACAATCATTTTCTACATGAGATGCATCCCTAAATATATCACAAACAATAAAATCAGTTTGAGGTACCTCTATGAAATTTTCAGAAAAAATAGGAGGAGTATTTACCTGATCGTGCTGAAAAATACCTGGAGGGTCTACAAAAGTAGATGTATCCGTGTTCTCCTCCTAGTCGAATATATACTCCACTTCAGCTGGTTTTGGTGTACACTCAACTAAAACAGGTGATCCTTGGGTTCTTGCTTCCACCAAGCAAGTCCCTACACTTTCTGGTTCATTCTCTAATTGTAGTGGTCTCTGGGGCTTAGTGCAATCCCCTACACCTGTAGAATCATCTCCTATACATGCTCCTTCTGTAACATTTGCAACAACAATATCAGAAAAATTAGGACCATCAATAATACTATCATTACAAAATAAAAGATAAAAAGGGTGGGTCCTGTGGTGCTTCAAGAGGAGTGCATGCTGTAGGTGCCCTATTTTTGATGTTTTCTTCTTCTTCTTCCACCAAATTTGCAAGATCACTTGAAGAAGGACTTGGCCATGCACTAGGGTCACCTTAAACTGATATAAAATCAACTCCGGGGCTCTCAGAATTAATAGTAGCTTGAGAAGACAATTGTTCTAATCTTTGGGCTTTTAACTGATTGAATTGATCAACCAATTTTGCAAACTGGTTGTCATTAAGCTGTTGTTGTTGTAAAATTTATTGACACATCTCCACCATCCTCTGTTGTTGATCCTCACTCCAATCAGGATTCTCAAAGCCTCCTTGGTTAGTGTGGAACTCTTGTTGGTCTTGAAATGTAACATAAGGCTGCTGAAGACCAAGAGTAGGCTGTGCATTCTGAAATGGAGACTGTTGGGGCTGCTCAAATGGTTGAACAGGCTGATTAAACTGCTGAAAATTTAGGTCCAAAGTTGGTGGAGATTGTTGAAAATTGTAGCCCTAGAAATCTTGGATCTGAGGTTGAAATTGTGGTGGTGAACACTGAAATTGCGTGGGCTGAAAATTCTAGTTTTGAAACTGAAAATTTGGATCGTATGGCTGTGAATGTTGAAAATGTTGTTGAAAATTTTCTATGGGTTGAAATTCTTGCTGCCATGGCTGAGGTTGAAGCTGAAACTGATTATTTCCTTGCTGAAAACTTACAAAAGGCTGCTGGAAATTTTGGTTAAGATGCTGAAATTCTTGCTGAAATTGTTGGAATTGCGGTTGGAATTGTTGTGGTGGCTGGAATTGTTGTAGTTGCTGAAATTGAGGCTGAGGTGGCTGATCGAAACTCTAGAATTGTGGTTGCCCATTCTGATTTGGTGGCTGAAAATTTGGTTGATTTTGCTGAAAATTTTGGAAAGGCTGAAAAAACTGATTTGGTTGCTGAAAATTCGAGTAGGGCTGTTAAAAATCTTGATTTGGTTGCTGAAATTGCTGGAAAGGCTGAAATTGTGGCTGAGGTGGCTGAAATGTAGGCTGAATCGGCCGCTGGTAAGTAGATGACTGAGCTTTATGTTTTTGTTGGTATTCCAACACCTTACACCAACATTTCAACTCCAGCAATGCCTCTTTTATCTCTTTACAGAACTCTGGTACCCACATTTTGATCTTGCAGCCCTGTCACAAAACAAACAAGAAAAATGGCAGCAACCGTATACAAAAGATAAAGCACAAGAAAATAAAATCAAATGATATGCCCATAAGCACACAAGCAAAAATCAAACAAATCAACTAGTTGCTTCCCCGGCAACGGCGCCAAAAATTTGATGGACCCAAATGAGGTGTCACGAAAGTGGGTCTCAAATTTAGATATTTATAAAGCTGGAAACCCTTTTTGCAATCAAAATATGAAAACGTAGTAAAGGGGCCACAGGTCGTATTTTTCCTCGAGACTAGTTGACGTTGTGTGATTCGAGCTTGTATTTATGTGTCGTTAATGTTTTTGGGTTTCAAATAAATATTAGGTTTTGGGTTGCAATTCGGAATTGAAAACACAATGCAAAGAAGGAAACTTAACTATGAAACTTAACAAGTGATAGCCATTTATAACTCAACCAAAAGGATCACTTACTCATCTAAAGCCCTTAAGCAATTTTTGGAAACTGATTTCTGATTTCAAAAGCAAAACAAATGTCAAGCAATGAAACAACAAAATCAAACGCAAGACATGAACAATTGCAAGCAATCTAAAACCGAACTGATACAAAAACCGTGCCAAGGTTTCACTTGATAAAAAGTGCAAGCAATTTAACAAACTTGATACTAATGTGAGAACAACTTATGTGCCAAGGATTTGAATTAGCTGCAGCAATTGTGACCAATTAACTCAGCTTGAAGGCTAGGCTAACAAGGAAAACATTTGCAGAATTCTATGAAGAATTTCTGAAACTTGAAGACTGATAAAAAACAGGTACAAGTTTAATTCAGAGTCTCACAAGATCAGTTGAGATCAAATGCATAAACCATGCTTGAAAAGAAATCCAACTAATTCCAATTGATATTTAGAAAGTGGGCTGATAATTCAGAAACGTTGCCGTAATTTGACACACACCAAGCTGCTGAATTTCAGAAATGCAGGGAGAATAAATTTGCTGCAAATTAGATGTGAATCAAACAAGATACTTATGTGAAACAATTGGATGTGAGGTAACCAAATTGGGAGCAGAATCTAGGAGCAAATGAGTGCAGAACAAGAAAAAATTCAGAACTCAGCTAAGTGCAGAAATTCTTGAATGCAGAGATGGTGAACTGCCAATTCAGTGATAACTTGTTCAATTCAGCTAGGAATATGAGGCTTAAGTAAAATGCTGTGCAAAGACTGTAAGAACTCAATGCTAGCTACATTGCAGAGATGAAGCTAGCAATTTCAGACATAGCTGACAGAAGAACAAGTTCAGAAACGCAGCAGAGAGTTGTAGAAAACAGAATCCGAATGCATGTGTGCAGGAATTCAGAAATGGAATGCAAAGCTTCAAGAACTAATGCCAAGAAACAACAAATTGGATTCAGAGCTTAATCAAACCACTAAAATCAAGTATTCTAATCTAATGTCCAGATAAAATTTAAAGACAGCTCAGATACACACAAGAACACAAGACTGATACACAAGAAACCTGAAATTTACTTCAGAAACTGCTACAAAAGCAAACTGAGCAGAAATTCGGGTAGAAATCTAGATGCAAAACAAACTTAGATCCAATGCATTATGACACTAATTGTTTTCTCTGATTCAGAGCATCAAAGCTAGACAGAAATTAAATTCATGGGAGGCTGCAAAAATCAGAAATAAACTGCACGCAGAAAAAGAATTGCTGCACCTATTTAAATGCAGAGCAAGAAAGCAAACAAGCTGGAATCAGTGCATTAGTCTACAATTCAGAAAAGCTTAGAAGAGCTAATGATTACTTGACACAACTCAGAAAAAAAAACAAACTGAAACTTACTGAAATTTACTGATACGCAGGAAGTATAACTGAAACACAACTTCAAAACTGATACGAAAGCAATTAAACGAAAATTAAACTGAAATTACAAACTATTGTTCACTAAGCAAGTTAACTAGCTAACTACTTGCAGGAATTGAAACCTAATTAAGGGAGAAAATAATTTGGAAGAGTAAACTACAGCTGATACAAAAGACAGTAATAGAAATAACATTCAGAAATAAAATTACAGCTACAAACTGAAATTAACTAAAGAATCTATCATCAACCCCTTCTCCCAGCTCAAGAACACCTTGTTCGTCACGCAAGGAAGAGCCTCGAACCCCTAAGCTCAACAAACCGATGGGAAAACTGAATCTGCGAGGCAACCAACTCAGTTCTGCTCAAATCTGAAAACCCCTTCGATTTCTTTAATCTAGCTTTGTCCAATTGTTCTGATGGCTTGGGAATGATACGAGCTTACCCGAGAACCCCTCCAGATAGCTCGGATGGATGATGGATTGAACAAAACCGAGATTGAAGGCAATCGATGGCAGAGTTGATGAGACCTCAATCATACTCTGTTCTTGGGCAATTTAGGGCTGGAAACATCACGGCATCAGCTTCTCGAAGATCTGGAACTTGCTCTAAGATCGGAATTGATGGCTCGCGCCAACGGATTGAAGAAAAACTGAAGAACTATTGAAGAAGAAACGAAGAAATGAAAGCTTGCAGCGAAGACGCGACAAGGAGAAGACTGTGGCGAGTTTTGATTAAATACATAGGAATGGACGGCCCTGATTGATTTGGATGAATCCAACGGCTGATCTTGCTCCGATCTGACCCAAACTTTGATGATGATGATCAGGGGTCAGGATCTGCCTTGTGGTAGCTCGGATCCTCCAGATTTGCAACGGATGGTCCAGATCACTCTAATCTTTGAATGGACGATCTAGAGCCCTCCTTGCTTGATCCAACGGTTGATTTAGCTCTGATTGGGATGAAACCTTCAGATCTTGATCAGAGTACTTGATCAACCCTAACCCTAGCTCGGATTGCTTCAGATGGTCCCGGATGGCTCAGATCTTGCCGCTTTTGAATCGGACGGCTCGGATTAATCCGAAGCTTGATAACTCGATCCGGGTCCACTTCCGACTCAAGTTTGACCCATTATGCCCTAGGTCCATGAACTTTTCATGCCTACAAAAATAGATCAAAAATTTAGTGGCCAAATAATCCAAATATGTGTAAATTTGCAATTAAGTCCAAAGTAAAGGTAAGTTCTAAAACCTAGTGTAAAATCGTAATTAAGCAAGTAAAACATGGGTCAAACATGGATTTTAGCAATTAAAATAATCAACAAAATGGTACTTATCACTCACACAAAGAAAGATGGATCTTTTGTAAATGATGAGGCCCAAAAAAAGAATGTAAGTCTTAAATATATTTTGGATGTTTTGAGTGTTTATATTGTTTCTAAATATGTAATTTATGATTAGACTTAATAATATTGACATTTAATGTCTATAGGAAGATTTAGAAAAGGAGATTAGTCAAAGATCTTCTGCAAATGAAGTATTTGTGAAAGTCTTTGGGAAAGAGCATCCGAGATTTGTTCAAGGCATGGGATTTGGTGTTTGCCCATCCCAACTTGGGTCATCATCTTGCTCGGGAGGCTCAGTTCAATCTGATGCTCCATCAAGAGCTGAACATGGGAGCTTGAAGCTACAGTTAAAATTGTTGCAAGATCAAATGACTTTTTTTATGAGTCAACAAGGAGGTCAATTTCCCACTGGTTTACAATGCAATCAGGTATAGTTTTAACATTTAATTTTCCCACTGCTATTATGATTTGTCTGTTTATGTTTGTTTATCATTTAATTATGCTGTTTGTTAATTCTACCACAGTATTGTTTCTATTCGTTTCCCCATTGATTTGTTGTTCGTCTTATTTGCACTGTCAAACAACCTAGCCAGTTAAACATTCGATCTCTAAAGTGTTGGAATGATCTTACATGCCATGCACTTGTATTGAGATTTGAGAATCTAGACTTAAGGCACACATTACTTCAAAGTTGTGTATAGAACTTGTTAATTAAACTCCATACAAAATTAGTCAATCAAACAACAATAACTTTAAGTCTTTAATATGTTTATAAATATATATTATATATACACATAAAAGGATATTTGAAGAAAATAAATATTGTGGTTGGAGGGAGAGACATCGAAGACCATGCATGTATCAACTTTAGATGATTCTCACGCTCCAA
>JAGFNQ010006197.1:0-24274 GCA_024364735.1 Boesenbergia rotunda
CGACCTAATCAGGCAGAACCCGGTACTCAACCTAGTCCTGATCCTAGGTTTCCCAATTTAGAATTGTGTAACAAGTTCGCTCGTACCACCTATAAACCTATAAAGACGAGCTACTTGAATCGACTATTCTTCACCCAATCCTGTCCCCTAGCTATGAACGTCATAAACCACTATCAACTGGACAATCTCGTATTCGCACTCACCCAATCAATACTTCCTTATGTGCAGAATTTTAACAATAATATCATTAGACAGGATAATCTCATGTTCTCCACCATGGTTCAAGGTATTCCCTTAACCATCACACCCAACATTACTGAAACCCGATTTCTGGGACTTACGACCCTCGCAGTCCATTTTCTGTTGTTATCCTCCTAGGGAGCCTCCCTTTCATGCTCCCTATTCTCACATCACCTTAGATACATTACACTCATATTTCTTTAGGCAACCAGTGGCCAGACGATTCCAGTCAGTCGACTTAGAGGTCCAGGACTACGCCCTATATAGGGTCTTAGTCCGATGTATTCTACCATTATCCACCAGGGACGTTACCACTATGCGACCATTCCATACCTTTCTCCTGTACGCCCTGATTCACCAGCTAGATATTGATATAGGACTTCATATGTTTCACACTATCCTACACGCATCCAGTGTGACCACGCAGGGGCGGGTACGCACACCCTACTGCCACGTTATCACGTCCCTACTATATTACCATGGTAGGAACATTACCGAGGGAGAAATGACCGATCTGACCGACTACGATGAAATAGGCTATAGAAACTTCGCCCTAGCAGGTATAGAGGTGTCCGGTAACGGGGTTCTGTCCTGGAGACGTCGGAGAGCAGCTTATCAGATCGATTCGGACGAGGAGGTCGAGTACGACGTCGCCGATATAGCAGCAGAAGCCCGAGCCCATATAGACGAGCCAGCTCCACCGACACTCTACGAGAGAGTGACCCGTATGGAGACACAGATACAGAGTCTCCGAGAGGAGGTCGAGGCCTCTCACATAGAGCAGATGGATGCTCGCCGAGCTGATAGAGAAGTAGCTGATGCACGATTCTTAGAGATGATGGCTCGATTTGATTCTTAGCAGCCGGGTCCATCTCATCATCCCGGTCCTTCGTCATAGACTCACTCAGCATTGTACTCGTAACTATTTGACTGCCCCTACTCAATAGGGTTGACTTGAGTTTGACTACTTGACTGTATTTAAACCATGATTACCTGCTTCATTTTCTATTGACCAGGTTATGAGTAATTGTTTTCTTTTAGGATTGTGTTCTGTAGAATAGGTTAAAAATTTTCTTAAAATTGGTTTTAAAATAGAATTTAAAAAATTATTTTACTTAATTTCAAAATCAGTTTTCATTTGTTTTACTTAGTTTTATTGCAAAACTACCCCCTTTCAAAATTAGGGCTTTTTTCAAAATGGACCTAGCCTAGGCCCTAACTGTAGAACTGCATGCACCTATAGACTTAGAAGCCAGCATCTCACAAGCACCTTAGGGTCCTTTTGATTGATAATCTAGAAAGGGTTGAGATGCTTAGGTCTTTGCCTTAATTCAAGATGCTTTAAGTCAGTGCATCTGCAGTAATTGGGGCACTAAATACAACTAATACAGCAATCAAGTTAAGTGTCAAGCTTAGAAAATCTAACTTGAATAAAAACACTTAACTTGACTAACCCTAGCAAAAACTACTGTATATAACAGTCAGTAAGTAGCTAATTGGGTTAGACAGGTCCCTACAGAGATAATTGATTGATTTAGTTTAATTGATTTAGTGAAATTGATTGATTTAGTGTAAATCTGACTAGTTCAGTACTGTAAATTAATTATTCATTTAAACTTCAATTTTCAACTTTTTGTTCTAGTCTACCTTTTTTATTTATGCTTTAATTATCTGTTTTGATATATGGCAAAGGGGGAGATGGAGATAGGAAAGAGAAAAATTATTTTTATTTTCTAAATTTTTCCTTTATTCAAAAAGGTTCAAAAACATACTTATCCTTACTTATCCTTTATTCAAAAGCTTAAACGTTTTGAAGAAGTACTTAAGCTCTTAAAGCTTTCAAAATTTCTTAAAGCTTTCAAAATTTTGCTAAAGTACTCTAGCTTCAAAATCTCTTTACTCTAGCTTTAAATTTTTTTTAAGCCTTCAAAATTTTGCAAAGTACTCTAGCCTTTCAAAAGGTTCTTAATTAAGCTTGTCAAAAAATTATTTTAAGTTTTTCAAAATTGTTAAGTACTAAAGTGTTTCAAAACCAAGTACTAAAGTGTTTCAAAACCTACTAAGTACTTAAGCTTGTTATATCCTACCAAGTATTTAAGCTAATATTTTGAGTACTTTAAAACTTAAAACTTTAAAATTTCATAAGTACTCAAATTATGCTTTAAAAACTCCACTATGTATTTTTAAGTTACTTCTAAACTTAAAGTTTTCAAAGTACACGTAAAGTCTTTAAAACCCCACGAATTTTTGAAAAATCTAGGGGGAGATTGTTCCTTCCAGGGGGAGGGAATAAAAGTTAAAACTGTTTTATGTTTTGCTTAAACTTAACTTTTTAAACTAGGGTTGCCATAAATCAAAAAGGGGGAGATTGTTGGTGCAGAATGCACCTTAGTCAAACCTGTGTTTTGATAATGGCAACATAGGTCAAAAGTTAAGTCTTTCTTGTTTTCTAACAAGTTAATCCAGTGTGCAGTTTCAAGCCCTAGCGAAGGACTGCTAGGCACTGGCGAAGGACTGCCAGTCTCAAGCCCTAGAGAAGGACTGCTAGGCACTAGCGAAGGACTGCTCGGCATTGGCGAAGGACTGCCAGTCTCAAGCCCTAGCAAAGGACTGCTAGGCAACTGGCGAAGGACTGCCAGTTTACAAGACCTGACAAAGGACCGTCAGGCAAAAGTCCAACCAAAGGAGCGGTTGGCATCAGGTAAATTCTCCCGAGAGGAGTAGGTGAGGGCGCGTTCCCCGTCGAGGGAACAGTAGGCGTCGGTTCGACCTAGGGCTCCATTTTGGAGACCAAAGTCAGAACCAAGACAGCTAAGGCTGTATAAAATAATAATTAATTGTTTTATTGTGTTTCGGACTAACCCTGGATGCAGGACCAAAGGAATGTGTGTCTGCAGCTCAGAGAGCCTCAAAGGAGTGAGGCAGCAGCTGAGTAGGGCGCCCTGAGTGTCTAGGGCGCCTTCAAGGTGAACAAGAAACAAGTAAGGCAAAAAGATGTTCGGCAACCAACTGGCCGAGGCGCCCTCTGCAACCAGGGCGCCCTCAGCAGCCAGGGCGCCCTCAGGTCCAAGGCGCTTCACGCCTACGCCAGCGAGGCCGATCAAATCTATCCAGCCGAGAAGACCGGGTCAACGAGGGCGCCCTCAGCGACCAGGGCGCCCCAGAGGTCAAACTTCATCCCTATTTTGGCGGGATAAAGCTTGACCGAGCAAACTATGGATCGGATGACACTTGGCAGGGCGCCCCCGACGTCCAGGGTGCCCTAGGGGCTATAAATAGCACCCCTCGACCCCAAGCTTCACGTCAACTTCATTCCAAAGCTTCCACGCTCTTCTACACTCACGCCTTGCTCCAGAAACGCCTCACCTCGAGCCGACGACGTCCCGCTGCCCCCGAAAAGAATTGACACACTCCGGACGTTGGTAACGAAGAGCTTAATATTTTATTATTATTTTACTGCACTCTCTTTGTAATTGAAATCATTGTAACCGATTTGCGCGAATATAAAATTGCCCAAAGTAAACGGTCAATGACCGTGGGCCTTGGAGTAGGAGTCGACACAGGCTCCGAACCAAGTAAATACTACTGTGTCTTTGTGCTGTGTCTCGTATTCTTATTTCCGTTGTGCACTTACTCTTAGTTTTCCGAAAAAGAGTGATTTCCGATATTCACCCCCCTCTATCGGTTTTTCACGATCCAACACATGGTACATAGGTAAACATGCATAGATCTTTTCATACATGATACATATTCCCTAGGTTCACGACACATGGTCTAAACATTCATGAATAAACATAGCACATGATCTAACATACAAAGTCATGATATATCATACATGAAGCTAGGGTTTTTGGTCACATAAAAATTCTTACAACATGCTTAATCATCTACATACATCCTAGTAAACCATAAACAAGTATCTTTGAAAACTTAACCCAACCCATACCCTAACTTATGGTCTTGGCCGAAAGTTCCAAGGAGGAGGCTCCATCATTCAATCAACCTAAAAGGTTCCACGAGTAAAAGAAAAACCCATACATTACATACAAAGCCATAGGGAGCCATTAAACCCCATAATTGGAGCTAACCCTAATTTCCTTGCCCTAGAAAAGTTCTTGGCGAAACCCTAAAGGCCATAAATCCATAGGAAAAATTCATATAATATCCATTAGGTCATAGAGGAACCATATAAACATGCTTGAAGGGTTAGATCAAATTCTCATCATGGTATAGGGGTGGTGGCCAAAACTTTTGGGAGTCACAAATCCATGGAAAATTCATATAACATATCATTCATACTTTATTCATCATGGAAAAATATTGGGAAACATTAGTGAAGCTTTAACATCATCCTAAGCCATAGATCTTACCTTGGCCGAAACCCTTAAAAAGCCCTAGCCCTAGTTTTCTTCACATATAGTCCAAACAAATTCTTATATCATGAAAACAACTTGAAAACCATTATACCACAGGTGAGGGGGTCTTACCTTGGGTTATCTTGATTATCACCTTGAATAGAGAAGCTAAAAGAAATTTCCTTCACCTTAGACTACCCCTATCCCTTGTAGCCTTGTAGAAAGCCCTTAGATCTTGAAGAAGAGGTCTCCTTGTGAAGCTTTTCTAAAGGAAAACCCACCTTGTAGGTTTCAGCTAGGAGGAGAAGGAAGAAGAGAAGAAGGCTTGGTGGAGGAAGAAGGCAATTAACTTAAGTGTTAAGTTGTCTCTTCCTTTTCCCCCTCTTATATACTAGATGAAGGAGGCAAATGAAGAGACATGGTGCAATGACTCTTCACTTCCTTTAGCCTCAACTAAAATCCCTTCCCTTTTCCACTAGCACTCCCTTGCTACGTGAATTGGTTAGTACATGCATGGTAGGATACTAGGTCCAAGGTTCAATCCTTGGTGCATGCACTTTATTTTTATTTTATTTTTTTATTATTTTCAGAATTTCCCCCTAAGACCCACCCATAATCATGATAATATTCCTAATTAAAACTCATTTCTATTTATATTAAATTCTACTCAGAACCCACTAATAATCATGGTACTAGAAAAGCCCATGTAAGGCCCCTTAGTACTTAGCTTCTCAATTTATATGGGAAAATCATGGATAATTAGGCTATAGTTCATACTAGTATTTCTAAGTTCCTCGAAAACTATCTAGACATGATCAATATTTTAAAGAAAATATTGAGAAAATTTTCCAGGTCGTTACATGTAACACCGCGCCATCTCATCTGCCTTTATTCACTTCCTATAACGCTCCCTCAACTCTTCACCAGAGTCTTCTCTAGGATTTTTTGGACATTCTTCGAAGAGTACAAATTTGTACTCCTCAGCAGTGAGGGCAATGTCTAGGTTCCTCTTCTAGTCAATGTAATTTGGGCCAGTAAGTTTATTGTCCTTAAGAATGGTTGCTAGTGGAGTAATGACCATTATGAAAAACCTGAGAATCACAACATACACTACTTTAGAAATCGAAAATAAATTAATTCCTAAAAACAATTAATTTTTGAATTTCACCAACACCCCTATACACCGAGGAATTCGCATGTCACGATGGTGTGGACGTATACGAATCCCTACATTCGTAAGAGGAGGTTTTTGTAACGCCCGCTTTTTTTTTCTTTTTCCTAAAGCGGCGTTACGTTAACATACCTAGGGCATGTAGACATCATAATGCAGAGGAAACCTTTAACTTACACCTACATGCACTTACTACCCTTCCTAACATTATAACATGGGAACTTGGCATATTAACTTTATACTTAGCATCATATTATGTCATTCTTAGCATCATGTCATACTTAGCATCGTGTCATACTTAGCATCATGTCAACCTTAGCATCATGTCATAGAGTCACATTCAAGCACATAATAGTAAAGTAACGTTCTATCATAAGACGAGCAACCATATTGTTTCTTGGCCAAGTCACTATCACACACATGCTTTAAGGCCCTCCTGCTGCTTCCTTACTATCCCCTTGCGTAATCTGCGGTATAAGGAAATAAAACTATAAGCACACAGGCTTAGTAAGATCCTTTCCTACTCACTAAAATCATTCATCACTTAATCTTGAGTACATGAAACATTAACATACTCAGTGCTTTACTTAGCACATAAGCCTTATCATCACTTAGCATACATTCGACATGTCATGGACATAGCTTAATCACATTCGTAGCATGGCATAAACATAACCCTAACACATTCATAGCATGACATAATACTTGGCATAGACATAAACATCGTAAACATTCATAGCATGGCAAATACTTGGCATAGACATAACATAATAAAATCATGGCATTCTAACCTAGCATAAACATAATTTAGTCATGGCATCCTAAACTAGCATGAGCACAAATAAAATCATGGTATCCCAAACTAGCATAAACATAATTAAATCATGGCATCCTAAACTAGCATGAACATAAATAAAATCATGTCATCCTACTTAGCATAAACATAAATAAAATCATGGCATCCTACCTAGCATAAACATAGATAAAATCATGGCATCCTACTTAGCATAAACATAAATAAAATCATGGCATCCTACTTAGCATAAACATAAATAAAATCATGGCATCCTACTTAGCATAAACATAAATAAAATCATGGCATAAACATACTTTGCATCCAATTTCTTTGCATAATGACCTTATCATAAATATAATGCATAACATGGATGAATGCATGTGGCAATTGCATATATATATATATATATATATATATATGGATGCTTAATCATTAAAACATGCTTTTAAAATAATCATAACATTCATTGGGCCCTGGCTTGTACCACATTCATTCATCATATGCGCGCACCCCTAAGTAAATAAGAGGTAGCTAATCTCGACCTACTAGGGTAAGGACAACTTCATCGGTAGTCCCGAACCGTAAGGACAGCTTCATCGGTAGTCCCGAACCGTGGACAGCATCATCGATAGTCCAGAACCGTGGACCTTACTTAGGTCCGGTACAAGCCCATAAAATAAAATAAAATGCTTTCACATGCTTTTCCATTCATCATCATTCATAGCATATTCATTCATTCATCATACTTTCATCATACTTAACATCATCATTATGCCTTGAAGGCATGAACTTTAACTTCATTCATCATTTTCATTCTTAAACATGGCATATGTACACATCATTCATAACGCATGGCATACATACAATTTATTCATAAACATGGCATACCTACATTTCGTTCATAAGACATGGCATACATACATGTTATTCATAGATCATGGCATACATATCATTTATAGATCATGGCACATGTCTTAAACATTTATAACCTTATCATTCAATTCATGACATATAAACTAAAAGTTTGGTTAACAAAAAAATTCTTCCATCTTACTTAAACATACCCCTTAGTAACCTATACACAATCATCTTGGTAGGTTTAACCCAACCCTAGCCCTAGGTTATGTCCTTGGCCGAAAGTCCCCAAGGAAACCCTAGGTCCATGAAACCTCCCATAACTTCCCAAACAACATCTCCTAAATTCATTCTAGGCCATAGGGAACATTTGAGTTCATACTTAGGACCAACCCAAATCCTTTAACCCAAATCTTGCTCTTGGCCGAAACTTCAAGGCTATGGGGCATGGAAAAATTTCCAATAAAACCCCAAATCAATTGTTAAACACCAACCATACTTTACCATAGGGCCATTGGGGCCCTTATTTGAGATAAATCCTAACTTTCCACCCTACTAGGGTACTTGGCCGAAACCTATAGGGTCTCAAAGCCATGTGAAATATTCACATAAACACCCTCCATCTCTCTTATATCATGTTAATACATCAACCATACACTTGAGGTTTTAGACCCAACTCCACCCATGGGGTCTTGTTGTTGGCCGAAACCCTAGGGTATCCTAGGGTACCCCAAAAATTTACAAAAATTATATTTAATCTCTAAACATCATAAGAGAACATTAAACAACATTATCAAGATTTTTAGCATCATCCTTGACCCTAAACATCTAGTGGCCGAAACCCATAGGATGTCCTAGGGTTCTTGGTTTTCTTTTCTTGTTTCTTTTAACATCAAATCCCAAAAATCAACCCATATATCATGCTAAAAACATAAGGAACTATTACACCACAGGTGAGGGAGTCTTACCTTGGGTTTCTTAATTTTTCGAACCTTGAAAGAGAAGAAGATTGCAAAATCTTTGGACCCTTGAACCCCCTTGTCCTTGTATCCTTGGAAAACCCTTAGATCTTGGAGATGAGACCTCTTGTGGAGCTTTTCCAAGGGAGAACCCTTCCTTGGGTGTTCGGCTAGGATGAGGGGAGGAGAAGGAAGAAATTGCAAAGTGATGGGAAGAAGAGGTAACTCCCAAAACCCCCTCTTTATAGCCCATTAAGGAGATAAATGAAGAGTCTCTCCATGACCCTTCATCTTCTTCTATGCTTTAACCAATATCCACTTCATTCCCTCATAACATTACCTTGCTAGGTGAGTTGGTTAGTGCATACATGGTAGTACAAGAGGTCCAAGGTTCAATCCTTGGTCCATGCACCATATTTTTATTTTATTTTTTTATTTCCCTAAAATTCTGAAAATCCTTAAAAAAATTCCCCCATAACTATGTTAATATTTCTTATTAAAATCCCTTTATATTTATACTAATTTTCACCTAAAATCCACCAATAATTATGGTACTAAAAAGCCCATATAAGGCCCATCAGTGCCCTTTTTCCCAATTTAAATGAGAAAACATGGATTTTCTAGGCCAACGTTCGCATTAATATTTCTAGGTTCCTTAGAAAATTATCTAGACATGCTTAATATTTTAAGGAAATATTAAGAGAATTTTCCGGGTCGTTACAGTTTTACCCATCGATCTTACTATCTTGTCAACCTAGCTTTTTGACAAGTAAGATCAATAGTTGGTTTCCTTCGGCTCTACAAAATAATAGCAGTGACTCCAATTGGGAGGATATTATTATTCGCATCTAAGTGTTCACCATCACACGACACTAAGAAAATTATCTCCGATTATGTGCCTTCCGATAGGGAAATCCACACGCTCTTCAATAATTTTTTATAGTCTTTTCCGATCTAGTGATCCGCAGAACAAGTCCATCCGATGGGGAGGAAGGCACTCAAAGCTGACGTGCTGACTTGTTCGCATCACTTATCAAATTGTAATGGAAGTCGTGGGACCCTTAGGGTCCCTCTCCCACTTAGTAATTTATCTCGAGGAATTTTCTAGCACTACCACACAACCAAGCACACAACCAACAACATGAAAATAAAAATAGTGAAAAATCCTAGATTTTTCCAACTTTCATGGCCCCTTGGTCTCTCATGTGCCTCCAATCGTGTCGTCACTTCGTCCACTCCTCCCTTCCTTCTGCGCATGCTACCTTGAGGGATCTCCGAGCCGAAATGAAGAGCTAATTATTTACATTAGTGATCCTATACTCCACGAAGGAGTGTACATGAAATCTAGATCAATTGTAAATAAAAAAACTCGGCTAAACATGTGCCGTATTTAATTACAAAAATTAAATATCTAGCCTCGTCAACCCCGAGGATTAATTAATTACAAAAATTGCAAACAATGACACAAACAATATTTTGGCCATGAAGTTGGAATCTCGTGCCTACAACACAGAGTTTCCTACACACATCCATGCATCATCAAAATAAAAATGTATGAAAAATTACAAAATTAACCAATCCTAAACGCACAAAGCCGGAAACCTCAGCTCTGATACCAATTGTTAGGTTTGGCTTGGCGGGTTTCCATAGCAAATACCTAGTCGATCCGAGAGACCTCTCCATGCCTATGGATTAAAATTTAATCCGAATGGAGAGACGTCTCCCATCGACCGTCTCATGTCATATCGAACAATCCAAATTGCAACTTAGCCAATTACCAAAATTGGCCTTGCAATTTGCTCGACTGTTGGACCGCGAAAAAGGCGACGAGTTGATCGTCAACTTTTGTATTTATGGTCGGGGTCCAGTTAAGAATTTATTAAACATATTTTGCAAGTAAAACAATAAATTCTTACACATAAAATGACAAGGCATATAGACATAACACATAAAAGACATAAGGAAACATGGTGAAGCTTATGGAAAGTTATACCTTTCCGATGACCACGCTGTCTTCAACTTTATGTCCCTCCCTTCGCGGAAGTCGTGTGGGTGACGATCCACCATGATCCGAGATCACCAAGAGCTCCAATCAACCCTCTTCTCCAACCTGCCAAAACCCTAGCTCCTAGGGTTTGCGCCGCCGACCACCTCTTCCCCTCCCTTTGCGCCGCCGTCCACCAGAGCCGGCTCCCAGCCCTCCGGATCAGTAGTACACCTCGAGAGGAATATGAAGAAGAAGAAGAAGGAGAGAGACTACCTTCTTCCTAGCCCCAACACCACCCGCAACCTCCTCTTCCTCTTCCTTGCGACGCCGGCGCAACCATAGGTTGGACCGCCTTCAGCCGGCCGCCGATGCCTCCCTTGACTTCCCTGAGCACCACGCAAGGTAGAGGACACCTCTACCTTGCTTTTGTAAGCCTCAGCCGGAGTTTGGTGGAGGAGGGAAGAAGAACCGAGGAACTCTTCCTCTTCTTCTTTGTTGCGCCGCCGAGACCTAGGAGAGAGGGGGAGAGGAGAGGGTTTGGGACTTGGCTCTTGGATTGATATATTAATTGGTTTCTTGATCTCATAGGGTATTTATAGGGCTAAGGCAGGGACCAAGAGGAGGAGTTGGTTCTTGGCCCGCTAATGGATCCAAACCCGATCCATTAATTAAGATTCATTCCACTAAAGGATCTTAATTGAACTTACCTCACCAACCCCCATATTTTCATATAGGCTCCACATATTATGAGTCATCCATCCCCCCGTGTTTAAGATAGCGCATGCCCATTAATTAATTAAATTACTGACAATTTAAATTAATTAACTTCTGGATCCTTGATTAGTACCACTCAACCTTATCAACGTGCCGGATCAAATCCACCTGTAGGGTTTGGCACGATGAACCTTTTGAGCTAATCAAGGGGGCATCATCATCCTGACTCACCAAGACACGGATTCCTTCAATAATCATCGGCACATCATATTATTAATACTATTTCTCAACTTACCGGGTCTGTCGATCTAACAAAATAGATCTCGCCCATTGATAAATCAAGGAAACAATAATTATGTAATTCCCCAAAATTCCCATTTTTAGTTCTTAAAGTCCTTAGAATTATTTAAAAATGGTTTAGAAATATTCTAGATATTTTTAGAAATTTTTAGAATATTTTTATGGAATTTTTCGAGTCCGTTTAGTATTTTTAAAAAAGGAAAAACATTTAAGGGCAGCAGGGGGTTCGAACCCGCGACCAGCAGGAGACCAGGCGCGCGCATGACCAACTGAGCTGGTTGGTTTTGTTCAAATAAACTGGGCGAAACAATAGATAAGGTATAGTTAGGTAAATTCGCCCCATAAGTATAAATAGATAATTAAAGAGAGAAATTTTATTTTCTCTCAACCTAAACCCTTTCTCTCCCTCGACCAACACCTTGCGCCGACTCCTTTCCCCTCTCCTCTCTTGGGCGACACCACACCAAGGCCTAGAGGGCCGGCCAAGGCTCTCCTCCGAGAGATATTCCTATATTCGGGATCCCCGCGACGAGAGGAACGCGTAGGCGCGAAGAATTCTCCGAGATTTCAATTTTCTTCCGAGCCCTAGACGTCAATCTTGGTTGTAAGTCCAAGATATCAATGTAAGTACTGCTCACCTACAGTAAGAGGCGGTTTTTCCGCAAGAATTTCCCTTAAAAGTTTTTAAAAGAGATATTTCCTTCTTGTTAAGATTTTTGCATGTGATCTTAGTTCATTATATGCTTATATATATTTTATTGAGTACCCTATATGAGGTTAGGGTCCAAGAAAAGCTATGAGAAAAGAAAAGAGAAGATAAAGATAAGAAAAGAAAAGGCCAAGGCCTTAAGAAATCCCCAAAAGTCAAGACTTAGGGATTTTAGCACGCAAGGTGCTCGAGAAAATGCCAAGGCATTTACAGATAAGAAAGAAAAGAAAGAAAAGCTATTTTATTTTCTAAGGCCAGTACCCGGCGTCCAAGGGCGTCGTTAAAGAAATCCAAGTGTCCAATTCCAAGGTCTTGGCCCTGGTAGACCAAGGTCTGCTCTATTAGGATTGGTGGCTCGCTACCCCAACCTTTTAGGGAACGCGCATGAGATGGTACTTACGTCTTCAGTGGATCCAAGTGATTATTATTTTCAAGTATATGCTTTAGCAAAGTTTCTAAAGTTTAAAGAGTTTTCAAAAAGTTAAAGAATAGCTAAAGTTTCAAGTTGAGCCAAGAAAAGCAAGTTGAGATTTATTAATGCTTGAATATGCATGTTTTGAGTTATACATGTTTAGTTTAGTTTTCTTTCAAGCATATAAGTATCTCATGTGATTTCATATTGTTCAAGAAGCATGTTTGCACATTCGAGATTTTGTGAGCTAGATAGTACTTACTAAGCTTTTTGCTTACTAGTTGCATTTTCCTCTTACTGCAGATAAAGGTAAAGGCAAGCAATTCTGAAGGAAGGCGACGAGGCAGTGCTGAGCAAAGTGTGTGTGGTGGCTGATTTTGGAGAGATCCTTAAGACGAGACAATTTAGTTATTTGAATTACAATGTTTTAGTTTATTCAAATTCCAAGTTATTGCTTTATGGAGTTTAGCGAACTTTTAAGCTTTGGATAGTTTTACATGCTCAATTTCGTAGAATAAAGATTCCATGCCATTTCATGTAGCATACATATCCTTATGATTGCATTGGATGAGTAGAAGTGTGAATAGTTTGAGATATTGATACTTTATTAGAGTTATTAATGCATGTGCCAAAGATAGGACTAGTTTCCCTTTTAAATCAAGTTTTATTGTTCAATTATGCTTAGAAAAGTCGCCTTCTCATTTCATGATGTTTTAGCAATGTTATAGAATCTTGCATGATGAGTTTAAATGGTTAGAAGTTAAGTTTGGTACAAACTCTAGCCTAAAGTTTAAATAGTTTTTCATAACTTGCTAAATCTCGCAAAAGTCCTAATTTCGAGTTTATGGATTCGTTTTGGTTGGCTAAATTGTTTAGGAAACTGGTATAGAGTATAGAAATGGTGTCATGATTTTATATGGCTCGAAAGTATAGGTTTGGTGGAGTTTTGAAACAAGTTTCGAAACCTGAATTTCAGATTTCAGGCTTATCAGTCGACTGATACAGTATCAGTCGACTGATACCCGTAAGCTGAGTTGGGCGAGGCAAGTTTCAATAAGTAATTTCTTACGAGTTTTTGAGAAAGAAAGTGTGACATGGTATCATGCATGACTAATTAGAGTTAGTATATCATAGATAGATTTAAATTGAGAAGAAAAAAAAAGATTTCCGCATTTTTAGTCGTGCATTAGAGTCGAGAAGTAGACAAAAGTAACGATCCGTCTAAGGCAGAGAAGGCGGGTCGCTACAGGTGGTATCAGAGCAGTTCCCATTCTCCAGCATCACACACACATCAGCATCAACCTTGCCGTCTTCAAGTAAGAAAGCTTTAAGTTTCAGTTTTTCTATTGCTCCTTTACTTAACTTCAGTATAGAGAAATGCTTAAGTACTTACTCATATGTGCATAGAACAAGGAAGCATGTTTAATACCTTAGTATCACGGAATCATGTTTAATCCCTAGAATGGATATTAGAGAAATGCTTAAGTACTTACTTGATTTCCCCAAAAGTAAGTTTTGGGATTATGGCACGCAAGGTGCTTGATAAAAGTTTTGAGCAAGACCAAGGTCTTACTTGTTGGGACCGGGTGCATGTCGACAAGGATACGAGTTCGTAAAATTTAAAATTTTTACGTGCAGCGGAAGAGTTTGCATAAAATAATTTCCTAAATTATTTTAACTTCGTATCTAGCATGCAACCTTATAGTGTATCGACATAATCATAAAATAAAAGTTTGCGAAAAAGTAAACTAATTTACTTTTGTACCTTGCGTAACTCGAAGAAAGGGACGAGATCCAACCGTAGTGTCCCTTGGAAGCTTCGCCTCTATTCGCGTCCACGCCGAGTTCTCTTCGGGATGACTTCGCAAAGTCACGAGTTTTGTGCCGACGAGAACTACTAGATTCTCGGAAGGCACAACTAGAAGGATAAGAGAAAATAATGAAAAACTAACCAACGAAGTAACAGAATCAAATTTCGGGAAGAGAGGAATCGCTATCCGCTTCTTCTTCTTCGCGTTCGGGTTCTCCTTCTTCTTCTTGAAGCTCACGCCAACCTCAACTAAGGGAGGAGTTGCGCCGGCCCTAAGTCACCAAGTGGGCGCCGGCCCTAGGCTCCAAGTGGGCACCGGCCCTAGGCAAGAGATGGAGAGGGAGAAGAGAAGAGAAGAGATTAAGAGAGAGAGGGAGAGCTCTATGATTCAATTACTTGAATTGGAATTAAGGGCTAGCCTTTGGTTCCTTTATATAGTAGCAACTCCTTTGCTAAGTCTCCCTCTAAACCGAATTAACGGAATTAGTTATAAGAAATTTATCTTATAAATTTTCTTATTGCTTATTCCTTTTAAGCCTAGTCTTATTATAAACAATTTACAATAAAACAAATTAGTTATCATAAGAGATTTATCCTATAAATTCTCTTATGAATTTTATTATAACTAACTTTATAATAAAACTAATTATTTATCATAAGAAATTTATCTTATAAATTCTTATGAATTAATTCCGTTTAAACCAAGTCTTTATTATAAACTAATTTATAATAAAAACTAATTCTTCTTCTCTTTAAATTATGGAATAAATTTTATAAGAAATTTATAAACTTTCTTATTATGGAAAAATCAATTCATAATTGATTTTATAAAATTAAAATAAACCCAATTCATGGATTATTTTAATCTTCCATAAAAGAATAAATTTCTATAAATTTATTTATATAAATTTCTTTATACAAATTTATTTATCCATAATTTATAAAATAAATCGTGCTGGATTTATCTTATTAATTAAACCAATTAAATTGGTTTATTCTCCTCTATTTGGCCGGCCACCAAAGAGGGTTTAACACCCTCTTTGGCCGACCAAAACCAACCCGAACCGCCGCGAATTAAACTCATTTAATTCGCCCAAAAAGCCTTCAAAAGACTTAGCCATTTTTTTAGCTTCCATTGCGCCTCTGACTAACTCAGATTCGACTTATTTCTCTTGATCGGTAAATCCAATTTTCAACTCGTTTTAAATCCCTCGGATTACTCGTAGTGTGTGTGACTAAATAGGCTTTCGATTTATGTTGGCCGTCTATAATTAACTAATTATAAAACGATCATGAGTGGCACCTAGTAGTACATCATGATCCCCAATTAATCGAAAGATCAACGATTTGACCTCAGAAGAAATTATTCTGAAACCCTTCAGCACCTCTAATGAATCGTGCCCCATTCCCTTCACCACCTTATACCCACTTGGTTCAGGACACGGTCAATGGTGTCAGTCCCCACTAGGCTGACTACGTCACACCTAGCCCAAGTAGTGTCTTTCTCGTCCTTTGGATTTCTAATTTGTAACACCCCAATTTTTACAATCCTGAATACCTGGGGAATTGTTTAAAGTTCCGGACGAACTTTCTATAAGAAAGGGAGGATTGTAATACCCCAAATTTGTCAATGTAAAATCATGACAATGTATGAAAACGGTTACAATGAAATGATATAAATTTCATGCAATCACATGCTATAAAATGTTATGAATGCATGAAATATTATATTCGTGAAAATGGAATATTAAAAATATTATGAAATAATATTTTTGGGATATTATGAAATATTCTGAATTCATAAAATATTATTCATATTATGAATTTCATGATGGGCTTGGTTTATTGGGCTTGGAAATGAATGGTGCTAAAAAGAAAGTGCAAAGTGGAGGAAGCAAGGATTGAACCTTGGACCTCCTAGTTGCACTCACCATGTCATAACCAATGAACCAAGCAATATTTCATGTAGAAGGAGAAAGGAACATGCTTGTTAAGTGGGTAAGAGTGAAGAGACATGTCTTTTCATGAGAAAAGTATAAATAGGTGGAAGTTGGAGCAACATCCTTCTTTCCTTTTCTTCTTCCTCTTCATCTTCCAAAACCGAAAACCCCTTTCTCCCTTCCCTTTCCATTTTCGAAATCCCAACCCTAGGGTTCTAACCCTAGGGCAATTGCAAGAAGGGGAAACCAAGTGTTAACACTCCCTACCAAGACCAAGGACTACTAGAAAGAAGTTTGGAAGGAAAGGATCTTCGCATACCCTCCAAGTGTAGGGCACCCTACGATTTCAAGAAGGCGAAATTTCCAGCGCTAGGATGTAAGAATCCTCTCGCCTGCAGTATAATGGTTTATGTATGATTTCCTTGTGTTCTTGTTTTGAAAAAATGGGAGTTCTCCCTTATACAAACTTTCGGCCACCTCTAGTAAGGGGGTCCAAGAGAAGGTGTTTGATCACGCCTTGATGCATGCTAGTACCCCTAGGGATTTTATACATATATGTGTTGTTTCCAAATTTTTGGAAGGACAAAAGTTAGGGTTTGGTACCCTACAAACTTTCGGCCACCACCCATTTATGGGCCTTGGTTGCTTCTTGATGCATGAGGATATCCCTAAGAACTTAGGGTATGAATTTAGGTTACTTTGCCATCATGTGTGATAACAAGAATTAGGGTTTTGGTGCCCTACCATTTTCGGCCAAGGAAGAAAAGTTAGGGTTTTGGTGTGGCTTGCTACCTTATTGTGTTCCTATGATTAGAATGGTAGATAAAATGTTGTATATATATGTGTGTGGTTTTGTGAATGATGACTTGTCCAAAAACCCTAGAAACCCCCCACTCTACCATTCGGCCATCCCTTGTAATTTAGGGTTAGTGGATGCTAATCCCACTTTGAGATATAAACCTTGTTCAATTGGTAACATGAAAGGTACTTGAGGTGTTTGTAGAAATGTTTGAATGAATGCTTACTTGGAAAACCAACTCCTCTTTACTTGTGACTTTCGGCCAACCCTAGTTCTAGGGTTGGGAAGTACCTAATGAGACCATGAAGCATGCTATTACATATGTGATATGTGTATAAATTATGTGACCTATCTTGTTAGGTATAAAAGCATGCCTTATAGCCCATGGGGCACTCTTATGACATGAATATGATGTGATTGAGATGTGGATGATAATATGCATAAAAAGGTTATCCTATTAAAACTGGGATCAAGAGCACCCGAATGCGTGGTGTGTCCCTGGGGGATCAAGAGCACCCGAAGGCGTGGTGTGTCCCTTTGAGAAGTGATTAAAGAGTACCTTTAGGCATATACATATATGAGTAATTGCATGATAAATTATTTTACTTTGGAAAGTTGTCTACCCGACTCGGAAGGGGGTCGTTAAACAAATCCAATGAGCATGTTAAGGTCATGGCATTGGTAGGACGGAAGGGTCCTGCTCTAATTAGATTGGTGGCTCGCTACCCCAATTTATTAGGGAACGCGCATGATGATGTGGTACGACAACTGGGCCCTGGATGATGATATGTTATTTTGAAGTACTTACCATTATGGAACTTTTGAAAAACATACTTTTCTCATCATGTGATAATATTGTTCTGTAAGTACTTAGAGATAAATTGATGTGATGTTTATGATGCTTTGATGAGATGCTTATGATGCTGATAATTCTATCTGATTACTGTGTACATGATACGATGTATTGATATGGATTTTGCGAGTAGGCCCGGATTCTTACTAAGCATGTTTTGCTTACTAGTTCCTGTTATTTTTCTTATGCTGCAGATAGCGGTAAGAAATACTCGAACTAAAGGAAGAGGCAGAGGGAAGGTTGGAGGATGTGTGTGGTGATGGCTCGGGAAAGGATGAAAGATTCTATCTACCTTAGTTTGTCTAGAATCTAACTGCTTCCTATGAAAGATTGAAATTGTTTTGCTATACTCTGATTGTATGATGACTGTGACTACTCTACTATTAGAGATATGAAACCTAAACCATGTTAGCTAATACTATCCTTAATGTCTAATTCCTATAGTATGCATGCCAGTAAAATGCTAGATGTTAATACTTCCGGTTGCTTATAAATGCTTCTTATGTATATGCTTCTTTTGCATGTGTCTAAGACTAGATAACTCTTGCTATATGCTTATTTGAGATTTCCTGCTATAGTGTGTTAAATGCTTTCCATATTAGGTTATAAATGCATGTAGATATAAATGAATTATTTGATTGGAAAAACCTTGTTTGGTAATTTAGTGTTCAATAAGCATGCTTATTACTAGTTCATGTATTGTAACTGGTTACTTTGGATATATGATATGAATGTGTGGACCCGTAACCCCGCCTTTAGGGTAGATATAAGGTCGGGCGTTACAAGTTGGTATCAGAGCAGATTTCCCCTCCATCACACACACATCAAACTTCCTTCTGCCGCTTCCAAGTAAGAAATCCTAACTCGCTTTACTTTATTTCATGTACAGTACTACTATATGAGATGATTGATGCTTGCCTAACAAAGTGGTGTTAAGGCTTATATCTATCTATTTACTGTTAATAGATATGACTAGAGGGCGTAGAACTAGGGGTAACGAGACAGCACCCCCACCTGATCTGATGCAGGTAATCACAGATCTGCAGCGTCAGGTCACTGAACAGCAACAGATCATAAATACTCTGATGACCCAGCAGGGGAACACTGCAACCCCGCAGGGAAGTCAGAATGTGATACCCACTGAGCCTCCAACTGCACAGGCACCCCCCGAACACTCCGGTCCGAGGAGTCCGACAGGAGGCCTATATGATTCAGTGGCAGAGACTGAAGCCGAAAAAGTTCTCGGGCACCTGCGTGCCCTGGGACGCCCAGGCCTGGCTCAAGACAGTTGAGAGCACAGTGGAATTATTAGACTGGCCCGAGCATGAGAAAATTTCTCTATGCAATATGCCAAAAGAAACGATACGTCACTGCAAGATTTAGACTGCAAATTTCTGACAATACTGCCCTCGGGTGAGGTGATGCCCTCTACCCAAATGCTACGGGCCGCACCAATCAGAGTTGCAGATAGAGAACTCTACTGCGATCTGATAGTGCTTGCCATGTCAGATTATGACGTAATATTGGGCATGGATTTCTTGGATAAATACGGCGCTTCTATTGAGTGCCGAAAACGAAGGGTCATCTTCCGACCTGAGACGGGGATTCTCTTTGAATTTATCGGAGAGCCGAAGAAGAAGACTGGCAAATTCTTATCGGCTCTGAAAGCAAGGAAACTGTTAGAGAATGGATGTTCTGGATTTCTAGCTCATGTGGTTGATACACGTCCTACAGAGGACCCGAAGCTAGAAGACGTCAAAGTTGTATGCAACTATCCAGAGGTATTTCCTGATGACTTACCAGGGTTAGCACCTGAAAGAGAGGTTGAATTTGCCATTGATTTGATTCCTGGTACTAACCCCATCTCGAAGGCACCATACCGAATGGCGCCGACTGAATTGAAGGAATTGCAAGGACAGCTACAAGAGCTTCTCGACAAGGGACTTATTCGCCCTAGTCATTCCCCCTGGGGAGCTCCCGTACTGTTCGTCAAGAAGAAGGACGGGTCGATGCGTATGTGTATCGACTATCGGGCATTAAATAATGTGACGATAAAGAACAGGTATCCTCTACCCAGGATAGATGATCTGCTCGATCAGTTGAAGGGAGCTACAGTTTTCTCTAAGATTGATCTGAGGTCTGGTTATCACCAAGTCCGGGTGAAAAATGAGGATATACCCAAAACTGCTTTTCGGACGAGATACGGACATTATGAGTTCGTAGTGATGCCGTTTGGAGTCACTAATGCTCCGGCAATATTCATGGACCTTATGAATCGGATTTTCTCAGCATTTCTCGACAGATTTGTGATCGTCTTCATCGACGACATCCTTATTTATTCGGGGACTTCCGAAGAGCACGCAGAGCACTTAGGTATAGTATTACAGATTCTTCAGAAAGAACAACTGTATGCTAAATTTTCGAAATGTGAGTTCTGGCTGAATCAAGTGTCATTCTTGGGACATATTATCTCCAAGGACGGAGTGATGGTCGACCCAATTAAAATTGAGGCCGTAAGTAACTGGTCCAGACCCAAGAATGCAAGCGAGGTCAGAAGTTTTCTGGGGTTAGCAGGTTACTACAGAAAATTCGTAGAGAATTTCTCTCGGATTGCAGCCCCTATGACAGCCCTTACAAAGAAAGATAAGAAATATATCTGGACCGAGGAATGTGAGAAGAGTTTCTCTGAACTGAAAAGGAGACTGACTAGCGCTCCTATATTGACTCTTCCGGAAAATGATACGGGTTTCGATATGTACAGCGACGCATCCAAACTTGGACTCGGAGCTGTACTTATGCAAAATGGGAAGGTAATTGCCTATGCCTCTAGGCAACTGAAGGAACATGAAAAGAATTATCCTACCCATGATTTGGAATTAGCAGCGGTGGTCTTTGCGCTGAAAACATGGAGGCATTATTTATATGGCACTCAGTGCAAGGTCTTTACTGATCACCAGAGTCTGCGGTATTTCTTCACCCAGAAGGACCTGAATATGCGACAACGCCGATGGCTCGAGTTGGTCAAGGACTACGACTGTGAGATCTTGTACCATCCGGGAAAAGCCAACAAAGTAGCGGATGCTCTCAGTAGAAAATCATGTGCTACTTTAATATCCTTGTCGGCTTTGTCACAACCCTTAGGGAAAGAGATTATGGATTTCGGAATCGAGATTATATCGGGACAGCTTTCTACTCTACAGATTGCGCCGACATTATTTGATGGTATTCTGGAGAAGCAGAATCTTGATCTGAGTCTTCAGAGAATCAAGCAAGAGATTCTTGAAGGCAAGGGCGAGGGATTCCGGATTTCCGATAGTGGAGTTTTATATCTCCGGGATCGATTATGCGTTCCCGACGACTCCAACTTACGGACAAGGATACTCGAGGAAGCTCACGGCACACCTTACGCGATGCATCCTGGGTCTACCAAGATGTATCAAGATCTGAAAGGTAAATTTTGGTGGTCCGGCATGAAGAAAGATGTAACCCATTATATTAGTATGTGTTTGACCTGCCAGAGGGTCAAAGCAGAACACCAGAGACCTGGGGGAGTTCTGCAGCCTCTACCTATTCCCGAGTGGAAATGGGAGGACATATCTATGGATTTTATATCAGGGCTGCCTCGGACTACAAATGGATATGATAGTATATGGGTGATTGTGGACCAACTGACCAAGTCCGCGCATTTTCTGGCTATCAGAATGACTTATTCAGTGGAGCAGTTGGCTCAACTGTACGTCAAGGAGATTGTCCGACTACACGGGGTTCCCAAGACCATCGTCTCTGACCGAGATGGTCGATTTACTTCTGATTTTTGGGGACACGTGCAGAAGGCCCTTGGCACGAAGCTGAAGTTCAGTACAGCCTTTCACCCCCAGACTGACGGGCAGACTGAACGAGTAAACCAGATACTAGAAGATATGTTACGAGCTTGCGCCTTGGACTTCAAGGGAAGCTGGTGTCGATACCTGAGCCTGGCAGAGTTTGCTTATAACAACAGTTATCAGGCTACTATCGGGATGGCACCGTATGAAGCACTATACGGAAGAAAATGCAGATCTCCTTTATGCTGGCATGAGAGTGGGGAAAAGAAGGAGATGAGACTCCAGACTGATATGATTGATGAGACCACTCAGGCCATAAAGAATATCCGCCAGAGGATAGAGACTGCACAGAGTCGGCAGAAGAGCTACGCTGATAAGCGACGCAGACCGCTCGAGTTCGAGGTTGGGGATTCGGTATTTCTGAAGGTAGCCCCTACGAAAGGGGTGATGAGATTCGGAAAGAAGGGGAAGCTGAGTCCGCGATACGTGGGCCCCTATCGGATTTTGAGACGAGTAGGCAAGGTGGCTTACGAGCTGGAGCTACCGCCAGAAATGGCGGCTATCCACAACGTATTCCACGTATCGATGCTCAAGAAGTGCACCCCTGATGCGAGTCAAATTATAGAACCCCCACCAGTGCAAGAACAAGAGAGTCCTAGTTCCGAACGCCGACCGATCCAGATCCTTGATCGGGGATTTAAAAGACTAAGGAACAAGGAAATATCCTTAGTAAAGGTTCTGTGGCGGAACGAGCAGTTCGAAGAAGCCACCTGGGAACAAGAAGATATGATGCGATTAAAGTATCCGGAACTATTTTAAAGTTCGGGACGAACTTTTTATAAGGTGTGTAGGATTGTAACACCCCAATTTTTACAATCCTGAATACCTGGGGAATTGTTTAAAGTTCGGGACGAACTTTCTATAAGAAAGGGAGGATTGTAACACCCCAAATTTGTCAATGTAAAATCATGACAATGTATGAAAACGGTTACAATGAAATGATATAAATTTCATGCAATCACATGCTTTAAAATGTTATGAATGCATGAAATATTATATTCGTGAAAATGGAATATTAAAAATATTATGAAATAATATTTTTGGGATATTATGAAATATTCTGAATTCATAAAATATTATTCATATTATGAATTTCATGATGGGCTTGGTTTATTGGGCTTGGAAATGAATGGTGCTAAAAAGAAAGTGCAAAGTGGAGGAAGCAAGGATTGAACCTTGGACCTCCTAGTTGCACTCACCATGTCATAACCAATGAACCAAGCAATATTTCATGTAGAAGGAGAAAGGAACATGCTTGTTAAGTGGGTAAGTGTGAAGAGACATGTCTTTTCATGAGAAAAGTATAAATAGGTGGAAGTTGGAGCAACTTCCTTCTTTCCTTTTCTTCTTCCTCTTCATCTTCCAAAACCGAAAACCCCTTTCTCCCTTCCCTTTTCATTTTCGAAATCCCAACCCTAGGGTTCTAACCCTAGGGCAATTGCAAGAAGGGGAAACCAAGTGTTAACACTCCCTACCAAGACCAAGGACTACTAGAAAGAAGTTTGGAAGGAAAGGATCTTCGCATACCCTCCAAGTGTAGGGCACCCTACGATTTCAAGAAGGCGAAATTTCCAGCGCTAGGATGTAAGAATCCTCTCGCCTGCAGTATAATGGTTTATGTATGATTTCCTTGTGTCTTGTTTTGAAAAAATGGGAGTTCTCCCTTATACAAACTTTCGGCCACCTCTAGTAAGGGGTCCAAGAGAAGGTGTTTGATCACGCCTTGATGCATGCTAGTACCCCTAGGGATTTATACATATATGTGTTGTTTCCAAATTTTTGGAAGGACAAAAGTTAGGGTTTGGTACCCTACAAACTTTCGGCCACCACCCATTTATGGGCCTTGGTTGCTTCTTGATGCATGAGGATATCCCTAAGAACTTAGGGTATGAATTTAGGTTACTTGCCATCATGTGTGATAACAAGAATTAGGGTTTTGGTGCCCTACCATTTTCGGCCAAGGAAGAAAGTTAGGGTTTTGGTGGTGGCTTGCTACCTTATTGTGTTCCTATGATTAGAAGGTAGATAAAATGTTGTATATATATGTGTGTGGTTTTGTGAATGATGACTTGTCCAAAAACCCTAGAAACCCCCCACTCTACATTCGGCCATCCCTTGTAAATTTAGGGTTAGTGGATGCTAATCCCACTTTGAGATATAAACCTTGTTCAATTGGTAACATGAAAGGTACTTGAGGTGTTTGTAGAAATGTTTGAATGAATGCTTACTTGGAAAACCAACTCCTCTTTACTTGTGACTTTCGGCCAACCCTAGTTCTAGGGTTGGGAAGTACCTAATGAGACCATGAAGCATGCTATTACATATGTGATATGTGTATAAATTATTGACCTATCTTGTTAGGTATAAAGCATGCCTTATAGCCCATGGGGCACTCTTATGACATGAATATGATGTGATGAGATGTGGGATGATAATATGCATAAAAAGGTACTCTATTAAAACTGGGATCAAAGAGCACCCGAATGCGTG
>JAGFNQ010006197.1:26386-54365 GCA_024364735.1 Boesenbergia rotunda
TTTCCAAAATTTATTATGATAATTCAGGAAATTGTTTCCCAAAACAATTCCTTGAATAAAGTATGAAATTAGAATTAGGAAATCCGGTTCCCAATTCAATTAATGAGACTTGATAAATTATATGTCATGAATGTGCATAAAAGAAAAGGATGAGACCCAAAACCCCTTACAAAATATTAAGGCCAACACCTTCCATTAATATGGTTAGAACCGGAGTTTTGTTTCTCGTTTGGGTTGATGGACACATCCATGCCCGGCTTGAACCTCAACATGTTCAAACCATGGAATTAGTTTATGATTAATATAGTTGGAGTCAGAGGTCAATCCTTAGTTTTGGTTGTTGGACACATCCAAGCCTGACTAAACGGTTGAATGAGCTCCAACCATATTAAAACTATTTCTTGATTAATGGGTCAGCCTTAAGCTTGGAGCATCGATTTGTTGTGCCACAGCCAAGGTCGATGTAAAGAGAGGTGCAGTTGGGTGCTATGTATATTGTTGCATACTTGTTAATGAGTTAACAACCCAATGATTTATGCAAACATTCAATTAGTTGATAGCATAATGTGATAGTTACATATGTATAATATGTAATCGGTATAATTACCTACCTTCATAGCTAAGAATAACTTGATGGACTCTAGCCATGGTTGTTCTTATCTATGGTTGGATATCAACCTATTTGGAGATGTTCCTACGATCTCCCGAATTGATAAAAAGGGTTATTCAATTCGAAAAATAAATAGGATTTAATTAATGTATATTGATGCATTCTTTATCATTCTCATCACATAACCTCAATTTGTATTTCTAGGATAATCACCTGATCATGTCTTCTCTGAATTTGCGTTCCATTTTGGACACCAATAAGCTGTTGGGCCAAATTTCATGGACTGGCTTCGAAACCTGAGGATAGTCCTCAAGGAAGAAATGATTGCTTATGTCCTTGAAGAACAACTTGCCAACCATCCTCCTGAAGATGCAACTCCAGACCAGTTAGTGGCCTATCAGAAACATGTGGCCGATTCTGAACTTGCGAGTTGCATCATGCTGGCCGCTATGCTACCTGAGCTACAAAAGCAGCATGAGTATATGGATGCTCCTACCATCGTCTTCCATCTTCATGGAGGTCTCCAGACTCCTCTTCACCTCTATGATGCAGGAAGGCACTTCTGTTTCACAGTTTGTGTTGAAGATGTTGGGGTACATTGAGCGACTAGGCACACTCGGATTTGCAATGGATCACGAACTAAGTATTGACTTAATTCTGCATTGTTTGCCCAAGAGTTACTCACAGTTTGTGATGAACTATCGGATGAACAAACTGGAGACTACCATTCCTGAGTTGCTTAACCTGCTGAAGACTGTAGAGCCTTCTGTAAAGCAGGATCAGAAGACGGTACTGTTAGTTGGTTCCTCAAAGAAAGGCTCTAAGAGGAAGCCCAAAGAAAAAATAAGGGAAGGAAGAAAAAGGCCAAAAAGATTGAAAAGGCACCAAAAGGCACTTGCCATCACTGCGGCAAGGAGGGCCACTGGCGAAGAAACTGCAAGGTTTATCTTGAGTCCTTGAAGAAGAAGGCATCCGATGCCCCATCCTCTTCAGGTATCTTCGTTATTGAATGTCACTCTATTTCCTCGGACACCTGGGTACTTGATACTGGGTGTAGCTCACATATATGTAATGACATACAGGGGCTAAGGAATAGAAGAAGACTCGTCAAGGGAGAAGCGAATTTGCGAGTTGGAAATGGAGCAAAGATTGCTGCTGTTGCCATCGGAACATATTTGCTAAAGCTCCCTACTGGACTTGTCTTAGAATTGGATAATTGTTATTTTGTTCCTTCGTTAATAAAGAACATTGTATCTATTTCATGCTTGAATGAAAAGGGTTATCATTTAACTTTTAGTAACAATTGCTGTTACATAACTTTAAATGGTGTTCTTTATGGGACCGGAACTTTATGCAATGGTATCTACACGTTAGATTTATCCGGTGACGTTTTCAATATCGAAGTTAGCAACAAACGTGCTCGAATAGATAATCAAATAGACTCCTATATGTGGCATTGTCGTCTTGGCCATGTAAGCAAGAAACGCATGACCAAATTACACCGATGTGGAATTCTGGAATCATTTGAACCGGTTCATTTGATACATGCGAATCATGCTTAAAAGGCAAGATGACCAAATTACCCTTTTCCGAAAAAGGTAAACCAGTGGGAGAATTGCTTGGTCTAATACATACTGATGTATGTGGACCAATGTCAACTCTTGCACAAGGAGGCTATAGCTACTTCATTACCTTTATCGATGATCACTCACGATTCGGGTATGTGTTCTTAATGAAACACAAATCTGAAGCTTTTGAGAAATTCAAAGAGTTCAGAAGTGAAGTAGAGAAACAGCTTGGCAAAAGTATTAAGATACTTCGATCCGATCGGGGTGGTGAATACTTAAGTCAAGAGTTTCAAGATTATCTTAGGGACAATGGGATATTGTCTCAATGGACTCCGCCATATACACCACAGCATAATGGTGTATCTGAGAGGCGTAACCGAACCTTGATGGACATGGTTAGATCTATGATGAATCATGCAACTCTTCCAAAATCCTTTTGGGGCTATGCGCTTAAGACAGCTGTTTACTTACTAAACAGAGTCCCGACCAAGGTAGTCTCTACTACTCCATATGAGACGTGGAATAGTAAGAAACCTCATTTATCTCACCTAAAGATATGGGGTTGTCCTGCTTATGTAAAGCGGACTGTATCAGACAAATTGGATGCTAAGTCTGATAAATGTCTATTTATTGGATACCCTAAGGAAACGAAAGGTTACCAATTCTATCATCCCTTGGAACAAAAGGTGTTTGTTTCAAGGCATGCTGTATTTCTAGAAAAAGAATTTCTTTTACAAGAAAATAGTGGGAGTAGCATTGAACTTGAAGAAGTTCAAGAAACTCCAATAGACATTACAGAGACACCTAGTCTAGACCCACAACCAATAACTCATAATGATGAGCTATCAGTTGAACCTAAAACAACACCACTTCTTCGTAGGTCTGATAGGACACGCAATATTCCAGAGAGATACGATTTCTCATAAGTGAATCGAACGACGTGTTACTCATTAACGATGACGAACCTATCAGTTATGAAGATGTTCTGAAAAATTCAGAAAGGGATAAATGGCTTGAAGCCATGAAGTCGGAAATGGATTCCATGTACAAAAATCAAGTATGGGACTTGGTTAACCCACCTGAAGGGATTAAGCCCATAGGGTGCAAGTGGGTTTTCAAGAAGAAAACCGACATGGAAGGTAATGTTGTTACCTTTAAGGCTAGATTAGTGGCAAAAGGATATCGTCAGAAACAAGGAATTGATTATGACGAAACCTATTCGCCAGTAGCTATGCTTAAATCCATTCGGATGCTCCTGGCCATAGCAGCTCATTATGATTATGAGATATGGCAAATGGATGTGAAAACAGCTTTTCTTAATGGAAACCTGCTTGAGGATGTATACATGATACAACCTGAAGGTTTCACATCGGTTAATAAAACCAAAGTATGCAAGCTTCGACGATCCATATATGGACTAAAGCAAGCATCCAGGAGCTGGAACATCTGTTTTGATGAGACAATCAAAGAGTTTGATTTCTCACAAAATCCTGACGAACCTTGTGTGTACAAGAAGGTTAGTGGGAGTGCAGTCGTATTCCTAGAGTTATATGTCGATGACATATTACTTATAGGAAACGATACATCAATCTTATAGTCAGTTAATTTGGTTGTCCAAAACTTTCTCCATGAAAGACCTGGGAGAAGCAACCTATATCCTTGGATTAGAATCTGTAGAGATAGATCAAAATGGTTGCTTGGTCTTTCGCAGTCTACATATATAGACCAAGTGCTAGAAAGGTTTAGCATGTCAAAATCCAAGAAAGGTTACCTTCCCATCAAGCATGGGATCAACCTTTCGAAGTCTATGTGTCCGCGCACAGAAGACGAGAGGATTTGTATGAATAAGATTTCTTATTCATCCGCAATAGGATCTATCATGTATGCTATGTTATGTACTAGGCCCGGTGTATCGTATGCTCTGAGCGTCACAAGAAGATACCAGTCTGATCCAGGAATGGATCATTGGGCGGCTGTCAAGACAATCCTCAAGCACTTAAGAAACACTAAGGATGTGTTCCTAATACATGGAGAAGGTGATATGGTAATACGTGGGCATACAGATGCCAGTTTCCAGACAGATAAGGATGACTCCAAATCTCAGTCCGGATACGTATTTATTTTGAATGGAGGCACAATAAGTTGGAAGAGTTCCAAGCAAGACATCGTAGCGGATTCTACCACGGAAGCTGAATATATTACAGCTTCGGAAGCAGCAAAGGAAGCAGCCTGGATCAAGAAGTTTATCTCAGAACTTGGTGTGGTTCCAACCATTGATAAACCAATACCGGTTTACTGGGACAACAATGGAGCTATTGCACAAGCGAAGGAACCAAGGTCTCATCAGCAATCCAAACATGTGCTTCGCCGCTATCATCTGATCAGAGAGATTATAAGTAGGAATGATATACAAATTGAGAAAATTCCCACTGAAAGGAATTTAGCGGATCCTTTAACTAAGGTCTTGCCTTAAAGCAAGTTTGAGGGTCATGTTAGATCCTGTGGTATTGGGTACCGTAGCGATTGGCATTAGGCCAAGTGGGAGTTTGTTAGTGATATGAGAGAAGTGTCCTAAGGCAATCGCCTTATGATTGTAATCATTTATTTTAATAAATGAATATACACTATTTGAGTATACATGTTTGTGTATTTGATTGAGATCTTAAACTCATTTACTGAATGTCCGCAATACAATTCACAGCATGAGAGAATTTGTGATGAATTCACAACTAGTGATTATCTCTACATGTGCAATTGTGAAGTATTGAAATTGTCCCTAGTCGATGAATTGATAAATACGGACACTATCAATTCTGTTGAGACTAGCATAGGTTATTCTCTAATCAGCTGATTCTCACTGGCTGGTGACATTGAGATGTCCGGAGATAAACATGAATGCTAGTTAAGGTAACTAGTTCATTGGAGTAACTAAGCTGTAAAACTTCATATGGTAGTCTACATATAGGTATGTCAGTGAAGTTCTTACTGCAGCTTAAGTGCGATGTACCTTTGACTTGCGGTGTTCAAGTCATCTTGGTCATGGAGACTTATACTTTGACATCTTAACAAGCATCCCCAAGGAGGTGTGGACCCAAGATGATTGGGTATAAGCCGAAGTGCCCGAAGATGTTTGAACAGCCTACAAAGGATTCACCACTCCTTGCGAGGAGATGTATACCCGAGGCCTATCATCGGATTGTTACTCGAAGCCTCTAGCCAGAGCCTGACATGTTCAGAGTATGAATCTCTAAAATACATGAGAGTAATTAGAATCCGTAGGACGAGAAAACGTTACTTGGGCTAGGTGTGACGTAGTCAGCCTAGTGGGGACTGACACACATAGACCATGTCCTGAACCAAGTGGGTATAAGATGGTGAAGGGAATGAGGCACGATTCATTATAGCTGCTGAAGGGTTTCAGAATTGTTTTTGAGGTCAACCGTTGATCTTTCGATTAATTGGGGATCATGATGTACTACTAGGTGTCACTCATGATCGTTCTATAATTGATTAATTATAGACGGCCAACATAAATCGAAAGCCTATTTAGTCACATGCACTATGAGTAATCCGAGGGATTTAAAACGAGTTAAAAATTAGATTTTCTAATCAAGAGAGATTAAGTTTGGTTGAGCCAAACGATAAGTCGAATCTGAATTTTTCAGAGACGCATCGGAAGCGTAAAATGACTAAGTCTTTTAAAGACTTAATAGATGAATTAAATAAGTTTAATTCATTGGGGCTTGGCTTGGATGGGCCGACCAAAGTAGGCATCCATCCTCTTTGCTTGGCCGGCCACAACAAAGGGAGAGAACAAAGTTTTTAGTTCAATTTATAAAATAAACCAAGTGTGGTTTGTTTTATAAAATTATGGATGATTTAATTTTTTATATAATAACCCATGGTTTGGTTTATTTCTTCATGAAAATTAAAATGAACCATGGATTGGTTTATTTTATAAAATCAATCATGGATTGATTTACCATGATAAGGAAATTTATTCCATAGGAGAGAAGAGATTTGATTGATTTTTATCATGAATTAAAATATGATTTTAATAATGATATAAAATCAAGCTTGGCATGATGGAATAAGTTATTCCATATTTGAGAGGCTTGATGGTTGAGAGGCCACTATATAAAGGACCCAAGGCAAGGCTTGGGTGGTAATCGAAGAGACGAAGGCATAGGCTCTCTCCCTCTCTTTCTCTCCTTCACTTCTCCCCTTCTTGTCGTGCGCCAACCAGCCCCAAGAAAGAGCACCAGCCAGCCATCCTTTTGTGGTTAGTCTTCTGACTTCTCTCTTTGTTTTTCTCGTCGCGTTCTCGGAGAATCTAGTAGTTCTCGATAACACGAAACTCGTGGCTTTGCGAAGTCATCCCGAAGATACTCGGCATGGACGCGAATAGAGGCGGAGCTTCCAAGGGACGCTTACGGTTGGATCTCGTCCCTTCCTTCGAGTTACGCGAGATAATACGTAAATTAGTTTATGTTTCTGTAAAATTTTAAATATATGATCATGTCTACACAAGATAAAATTGCATGCTTAGATGTGTGGTTAATTGATTTAGAGAAATTATTTATGCTAAACCTTCCGCTGCACGTAATTAATTTTGAAATTACGAACCTGCATTCATGTCAACATGCACCCGGTCCCAACATTGGGGTTTACCAAACTATTTTTGTTGTTGTTTTGTGTCGTTACCCAATTTTGTGCAGTGACCAAATTTTTTACAGTGACCCAACTTTGTGCCGTGACCAAAACTTCCAACCTTTAGAAAGTCTTCCAAGGGTAAGGCCCCTATTGAGGGAACCTTGTGGTCCAAAGCCCCTTCATCATCCTACAGCCCCCAACCCTCTACTAATCCCAGATTTCCTAGTAAATACTTCGAAGAAGCATTTCAAAATTCTACCTTCAAACTTCTTCCTTGTCGATCATTGGACCGTTCTTTTGTCGATGACTACTATCCCTACGTAAAACAGATCATTGAGTTTTACAATCTTGAAACCCTTGTTTTTATGGAACGAACCATAATCAGTGATCTGGTCTCTGAATTTTATAATAATCTACAACCGATTGATGGAGTTATGGCGTGTACGACTAGGGTAGCCAAGACGAACCTGGACTTCAATTATCAATTATTTTCTGAGTATCTTGGCTGTCGTAGATCAACACATTTCTTTGCGTTCTACCCTTTTCTTCTGAACCCTTTACCACTTTCGTTCGAAGGTGTCACTTCGGACTCTATTTATGAGTATTTTTTCGGACAGCCTAGACCTAGTGGGGTTGATGAGCTTGAGGCTAGTGAGTTTCCTACCTTTGCTTCCCTACGTCTCACTGCCTCTGACTATGTTCTATTCAAGATCATCACAAACTGCATCCTACCCATCACTTCAAAACCCCTCGCTGAAATTCATCCCTATCACTGCCTGATGCTATATGGGATGCATCACCATCTGGACTTTGATATCTTGGCGAGCGTTTTCAGTTCTATTGTCTACAACAGTGGGACCGGTCGTCGTACAATTTACATGTCTTTTGGTCACATTATTACTAATTGGCTCCAGTTAGCCGGTATCGATGTATCCAAGGGCAGGACTGTGTCGATGGTTCGGCAAGACTGTAGACTTGGGAAACGTGCATTTTCCAAGTCTGGCATTATTGCCGATCATCATGGCCTTAGGTGGAAGGATGGGAGGGATCTGGGGGAGCTCCCACGGGTGGCACATATTCAGGTAGCTGCGGCTCCAGCTGGACATCAGGGTGTGCCCGCTGCAGCAGAGGACGACTACGAGGCGGACCCAGATCTCTGATTGCAGATCGCAAAGCTCGAGCAGAGAATGGACCACAGATTTCACATGTGGGAGCTCGAGCAGCAGGAGATCCGGTGTGAGATTTCAGGGATGCGTGCCGATCAGAGGGAGATGTTTGCTAAGTGGCACGCTTGGATGGCTAGTTATCAGCCACAGCAGACATTTCCTGGTTTTTCGCCATCCAGTAGCACTGCTCCGAGGAGCTTCCCACCTATCGATGACACCTTGTTCGATCCGATCCAATCTGATGATCCCGCAAATCAGGAGTGATACTTTTTGCTGTACTCTAATTATGACTACTATTCCATTAGTTTATGTGTATGACATTATGATGGATTTTCTTTGGTTTGGTGACCATTTCTGTCATGATCTATAGTCCATGTTTACTTTCATATGATGCATATGAATATCTTGTCTTGCTGTATTTATTTCATATGCTTTCCCCTTATTATCTCTTGTTTCTTTTGGAGGAGACCCTCGTTTAAGGGGGAGTTGTTTAAACTTAATAACCAGACCCTTTTTGGTGTTTGACAAAGGGGGAGAGATTAGTTAGTTATGTTTAGGGTTATTATGAATATAACTATTGTAGGGGGAGGACTCTGATTCCCTTACAATAGTGAAATTTGATTTCATTTGACTTCTGATACCTAAACTTAGAATCGGGTTGTCAAACAACAAAAAGGGGGAGATTGTTGATGCAGTCTGACCTGATTGTTGTTTTGGTGTTGACACCAATTTAGGTTTAGGTGAGTAAGATAAGTTCGGCTTAAGTCCTGGTCGGGGACTGGGCACGAGTTTCGGTGAGTGAAGCCGGGTGAAGGAAATCCTAGTGAGTGAAGCTAGGTGAACGAAACCCTGGTGAGTGAAGCCGGGTCCAGGTGAGCATAATCGGGTGACGAAAACCCCGGTGAGTGAAGTCGGGTCCTTGTGAGTGAAGCTGGGTGACAGAAACCCCGATGAGTGTAGCCGGGTCCTAGTGAGTGAAGCTAGGTGGAAGGAAACCCCGGTGAGTGAAGCATGGTCCTTGCAAGTGAAGCTAGGTGAAGGAAACCCTAGTGAGTGAAGCCAGGTCCTTGCGAGGGAAGCTAGGTAGAACAAAGTCTCAGTGAGTGAAGCTGGGCATGAAGTCTTGGTCCGGGGAGCTGAGCATTGAGTGTACTGGTTGGAGAGGGCACGTGAGCTCTTTCTCCGGGACCAGAATGAGACAGGGAAGGCAAGGGAGCCTGTTCTCTGGACTTAGGGTCGAAATGGTCGGAGCTAGATCGATCTGTGGTCCAATCATGGAGTTGGCACTAACTCCTGCGGTTGTGGATCGGTCTGGAGTCTAATCAGGGAGTTGGAGCTAACTCCTATGATTGTGGATCGGTCTGGTGACCGATCCAGGGCGTCTGATCAATCTGGTGAACGATCAGAAACATATCAGAAACCTTCTGTGGGGTGATTGAACGGTCTGGTGACAGATCAGAATGTGAACAGAAGCTGATCAGAAAGACCTTGATCGGTTAGTTGGACTGATCAGTCACGTCTAGACTGATCAGAATGGGTCCTGATCGGTCCAGCCACAAGCTGATCAGTCAGCTGGACCGATCAACAGCGCCCTGATCGGTCTGGTGACCGATCAGGGCACTTTGGCTTGGATCCCAGTGGGCTAAGGAGGGATCGGTCTGGTGACCGATCTCTGGTCTCTGATCGGTCAAGATGACCGATCAGAGTGTCACGGGATCGATCAGGAAGGAGCCTGATCGATCAGGCCCTTCACTGATCGGTCAAGATGACCGAATTCTCAATTGGTTTAGGATCGGTCTGGTGACCGATCCCCAATCTCTGATCGGTCAGTGTGACCAATCAGATCCTTGCCCAATCGATCAGAGGTGAGTCTGATCGATTAGAAGGGTAACTGATCAGTCAAGGTGACCGATCAGTGTATGATAACTTTAATTTGAATCATTGTCAAGAAGTCTGATTTCACTCAAATTTCTTACTGATACTTGCTGATACACTTTGATTTTCTGTGCTAATCCATCTGATGAGTTGCAGGTGATACAGAGATGACACAAACTAAGAAGGAGGGTCAATTGGCGACTTTCGCTTTGGCAGGTTTGTCTATTTTCTACTCGCAGGATTCAACGGCTTCTGGCGCGGGCTGGCGATTGTCTGGCAGGAGCTGGCGACTGACCTGAGGCTCGGCTGAAGAGATTTCAGTGGACTGAGCCCAGTGGAGGTCAGTGGGTCAGTGGTGATGGAGTTGTGATCAGTGGTTGCAGACGCGCCAGGTGATGAGCAGAGGCTTAAGAGAAGGCTGGCGAAGAAGTGATGGTAACTTTGAGAATGTTGAGAACTTTGCAAGTCGATCAGCAAGCAGACACAAGAGAACGAAGAGCTGAGTGAATGTTCTTACGTTGATTGTGTTGTGTTGTGCTATGTGAAGTTTTCTCTTCTTTGTGCCTTCTGTGCTCCCGCTCTGTAAGCTTTTGTAAGCTTTTTCGAGTCTCTGTGCTTATTCGTATATTGTCTTGAGACTGTTGTGGAGAGGTTACTCCACCGAGAAGGAGTTCTTTTCTATCCAGATTTCTGGGGCTTGATCTACCGACGATCAAGGGATCGCCCACCTCACGAGCACGCCAAGGAGTAGGGGCAAGTTATCCCCGAACCTTGTACATCTCTGTGTTAGCATTTGTCTTGTTTTCTGCTTTTGTTCTTTCTGCTTGTTTTCTTCCGCTGCTAACTCAAGTGCAGAAAGATCAAAGAAGCCAAAGTTTTAAGTGTCTGGTCATTCACACCCCCCTCTCTAGCCATCCAAGGTCCAACAGGAGTCGGCTCCGGCGGTCGGTGGCGCAAAGGGAGAGGGAAGGAGGCCGGCGGAGCAAACCCTAGGGACTACGGTTTTGGTCGGCTAGAAGATAGGACTGTTTGGAGCTCTTGGTGATCTCGGATCACAGTGGATCATCACCCACACGGCGTCCGCGAAGGGAGGGACATAAGGTAGAAGACCACGAGGTGATCGGAAAGGTATATCTTTCCCTATGCTCCTTTGTATTTCCTTATGTTGATTTTGTGCCATGGTCATATGCCTCATTATTTTATGTTTGAGAATTTATTATTTTGATCCCAAAATATGATGAATAAATTCTTAACTGGACCCCGACCATAAACACTAAAGTCGGCGATCAACTCGTCGCCTTTTCCGCAGTCGAACGGTCAAGCAAATTACAAGGTCAATTTTGGTAATTGGCTAAGTTGTAATTTGGATCATTCGACATGGCACGAGACGATCGATGGGAGACGGGTCTCCACTCAAATTAATTTTTAATCCGTAGATGTGGAGAGGTCTCTCGGATCGACTAGGTATTCGCTAAGGAAACCTGCTAAGCTATACCCAACAAAGGCTACCTCTATTCTGGATAGATTAAGGACCTATACTTTGAACCAACTCCTACATGCCTTTGGTTCTATGCCCCTAGGCTTGGAAGAGCCTCTTGATCTTCTTACCTTCCTAGTAAGATTCAAAGATTTTAAGGAAGACAAGTCTCCCACCACTAATGAACCCAAGGGCTTATTGGCTATCAACCTTTGAATCCTACTAAAGGTTAATAAGACCTAGCCTTAGAGCCTAAAGATATGTTTGGTTCTTCTTAGAAGGAACCTTTCTCTTACTTTGGTTAGATGATAAGTTATCTAATTGCATCAGGGGAACTTTTGGTTTTGAACTAATTGCCTATCTATGCACTTCAACAGATAATCCTTCTATTCCACTTTTAACAATAAAAGCAATAGAATATCTTATTCCAGAAACTGAACAAAAAAGTTCTTTCCAAAAATTAAGTACATGAAAGCAATCTGTATAAAACCAAAACTATATCATCCTATGTTAAAGACATAAATGAATAAATAAACTCCCACTGCAAAAGTCATCTCCATAGCCTATCCATGTAGTCAGTAATCTCCTCCTCAGCTAGCCGTCGGGTTTCCTGGAACCCCTGCACAAAAATGCAGACATGATTAGTGGCATCCGTATCTACACACCAGGTACCGGTAGATATCACCGCTAAACATGTTACAACGACAAAAGAAGAAAATATACTTGATTTATTATTCTGTCGACGGAGACAGTCCGCCTTCGCCTTTCAATGTCCAGACTGCTTGCACACAAAGCACTTGCCTTTCAGCTTCTTTATGCAACTCTGAGGTCCTTGTAATCCTGCTACTTTCTTTGCCCCAACATGTTTCTTCTTCTTCTTTCCTTTCGGTTTAGAAGTAGAAACCTCTTGAGCAATGAAAGTTTGCGAGCTCGGAAGAGAAAACGCCTCTACCGCCTCGAGTTCTGTCAGAAGTTCTGCCCACGAATATGAACACTTGTCCATATTGTAGCTTAGGTGAAACTTCTCAAAACTCTTTGGTAGAGATTGGAGGATGAGATCGACCTGGGTTTCCCCATCGATTTGTGCTCCAAGGATTTTCATCTCTTTCATCCAAGCCATCATTTTGAGAGCATGTACCCTTACGGGCATACCCTCAACCAAGATGGTTGTTGTCATGTTCTTCATGACCTCCTGCCTAGCGGCTCGATTTTGATGCCCGAAGAGATCATCGAGTTTGGATGTTTTATCACTGGTAATGGAGGAAGCCTGATTTTGATGACACTCAGTCATCTCGTCTGCTTCTAACCATTTCCTAAAATATTCAAACTCCTCTTCATCGTTAATCTCGCTAGGTTTTCCGGCACAAAACTCGACAAGATCACATTTGGGTTCCTCGGCAAATGAGACAAAGTCCAGATTTAATTCCCAATTCATATTATCATTAGGGGCATTTATTTGGTTTCTCTTTCAATTAAAACAAGTGGGTCTAGATCCATTTTGAAAAACCTGAGAATCACAACAATCACACACTTTAGATTTCGAAAATAAATGGATTCCTCAAACAATAAATTTCAAAATCAACCAACACCTCAAAACACTGAGAATGTCGTATACCATGTTAGTGTGGACGTATACGAACTCTACATTCATGAGAGGAGGTTTTACCCATTAATTTTACTATCCTGTCATCCTAACTTTCTGACAAGTAAAATTAATAGTTAGGTTTTACCCATTAATTTTACTATCCTGTCATCCTAACTTTCTGACAAGTAAAATTAATAGTTGGTCCTCTTCGGCCCTACAAATAATAGCAGTGACTTCGTTGGGGAGGATACAAATATTTGTATCTAAGTGTTTACCATTACATGACATTAAGAAAACTATTTTTGATTATGTGTCTTCCGTTGGGGACGTACACACGCTCTTCCATAATTTTCTATAATCTTTTTTGACCCAGTGATCCGCAGAAAAAACCTATCCGTTATGGAGGAAGGCACTCAGAGCCGACACGCAGGCTTGTTCGCATCACTCATTAGATTGTAATGGAGACCATGGGACCCTTAGGGTCCCTCTCCCAAGTAGTTATTTATGTTGAGGATTTTCACATGCACACACACAACAAGCACATAAACCAATATAATAAACAAGGAAAAATCCTAGATTTTTTCAACTATTATGGCCTTGGTCTCCAATGTGCCTCCATTCGTGTTGCCACCTCGTCTACTCCTCCGTATCCCATGCGCAATCCTCCATAAAGGGATCTCTGAGCCAAGATGACTAGCTACTTATTTACATCCATTGATCCTATACTCCACAAAGGAGTGTACATGTGTTCTAGATCAAAAGAAAATAAAAACTTAGCTAAACAGGTGTCATATTTAATTACAAAAATTAAATACCTAATTTAGCCTCATCAACCCCGAGGATTCAATTAATTTATAAAACACACAATCAATCACATACAACAACAATTAATGTCATAATAGTTGGAATCTAGTACCTTGATAACTTTCATTTTTGTTGATAAAATTAGGCCCTTAAATCCATGTTTTGATCCACTTTCATATGCTTAAGTTTGCATTTATATTAGGTTTCATGGATTGTCTCCATTTTAGCTTAAAATTCAATTCTTTCTATATTTAAGATGTTTTGGCACTAAAATTGAATATCATTTTGTAGGTTTCAAAGGATCATGGACCTGGATCAGTTAGGGTCAAACTTGAGCCAGAATTGGACCCGGATCAAAGGGATCAAGCATCGGATCAATATGGGTCATCCATTCAAGAGAACGGTTAGATCTAAGTCATCCGCCAACTTTTGGTCGATCCGAGCTCAAGATAGACTTAGGGGGCGTTTGGTTCAAATTTATTAATCGGAATGGTAATGGGATTCATTGAGGGGTCAATGGGAATGAGAATCATGATTCCATTAGTAGTGTTTGGTTCAAATCCTGGAATGAAAATTATTGTCATTGATGATGTTTGGTTCAGTTTAACTTTAGTAATGGGAATCCATAAAAATGTAGAGAGAGAAAGTAATATAGAAAATATAGAGAAAAAGTAAAAAATAAAGATAAATAAATTATAATAAGAGGGGTAGAGAGAGAAAGTGATATTGAAATTATATAGAGAGAAAACGAGATGAGAGGTTAGAGAGAGAAAGTGATATATGAAATATACAGAAAAAATTATAAATAATGATAAATAAATTATGATAAGAGAGGTAGAGAGAGAAAGTGATTAATAAAATATACAGAGAGAGAATGAGATGAGAAAGATAGAGAGAGAAAGTGATATAACAAATATTGAGAGAGAAAGTGATATAGAAAATATAGAGAAAAAGTGATATAGAAAATATATAGAGAGAGAAAATGAGATGAGAGAGGTAGAGAGAGAGTGATATAGAAAATGTAGAGAGAGAAAGTAATATAAAAAAATATAGAGAAAAAGTAAAAAATAAAGATAGATAAATTATAATAAGAGGGGGTAGAGAGAGAAAGTGATATTGAAATTATATAGAGAGAAAGTGAGATGAGAGGGTAGAGAGAGAAAGTGATAAAGAAAATGTAGAGAGATAAAGTGATATATGAAATATACAAAAAAAAAGATAAATAATGATAAATAAATTATGATAGGAGAGGTAGAGAGAGAAAATGATTAACAAAATATATAGAGAGAGAATGATATGAGAAAGATAGAGAGAGAAAGTGATATAGAGAATGTAGAGAGAGAAAGTGATATAGAAAATATAGAGAAAAAGTGATATAGAAAATATAAAAAAAAATGAAAAATTAAGATAGATAAATTATAATATGAGAGGTAGAGAGAGAAAGTAATATTGAAAATAAATAAAGATAAAATGAGATCAGAAAGGTAGAGAGAGAAAATAATAGAAAATGTAGAGAGAGAAAAGAATAAATACGTAGAGAGAAATTTTAAAATGTAGAGAGAGAAAGTAAAATGAGATAATATAAAATAAAATAGTAAAATGAAATATAAAAAATAAAAAAGGAGTGTTTTGGATATATGAAAAGGAAGGAATGATTGAGGAATTTGATTGATGAGGGGGGAGTAGGGAATGAAAATGAGAGAATGATTCCCTTATTTTCATTCCCATTGGCACTTACCAAACAGTGTTAATAGGAATGATTATCATCCATTCCCATTCCTTAGTCCCTATTACCCCAAACCAAACGCCCCCTTAATCAAGTTCATGGATCAAGATATAAAAGTTTGGGCCAGATCAGAGTGAATTCAGCCGTTGGATCAAGCATTAGAGGATCTGGGCCGTCCATGCAAGAGAAGGGAGGATCTGAGCCATCCGTTGCAAATCCAGTTGATCCCAGCTGAGGAGAGGTAGATCTTGACCCTTGATCAAGATCTGGAAGGTTTGGCTCAGATCCGACTTGATCTGACCGTTGGATGGCACGGAAAAGATCTCAGCCGTCGAAATTCAAAATGCCAGGTTAAATGTGGAATTCCTTCTTCCGCTCGAGGTGTCACGATTTCTCTGCTCCAGTTCTTCATTGTTCTTCTTCGTTTTCGTCTCGATTGTTGCACGCGGCCACTCTAGATCGAGATTTCTTCAAGGCTTTGAATCATCAAGGTATACTCTCCGTGAGATCTGCTACAAATCCGTTGTTGTCAAGCTCTGGTGAGGGTCTCGCCGAGCTCTGCTCTGACCAAATCCATTCTCGCTCGATCGCTGTCTTCACCGATTGGAACCTTCAGCGCCATTGAACAGAGGGGTTCTCTGCATGGCATTGGAAGTTTCTGAGCTGGAGTTGCATCAGCTGATCGAAGAGGAATGGAAGGTTGGAAGATTTCAGCCAGTACACTAATTCGACGCAAATCGATCGAAGGAGTTTGATCTTGTTGATTCTCGATCAAAGGGGTTCTTGGATCGGTTCTTGGGTGACAACAAGAAGAAATCCTTGGTGACGGCTCTGATCTGGAGTTCTTAATTGTTAGATTTCAGTTTTTGAATTTTGCTCTTCGGTAATTTTGCTCTGTATCAGCTTGTTTTCAGATATTGATCGGACTGTTGACCGATTCAGACATCACCTGATCAGTCACTCAGACCGTTCAGGCTTGTATCTGACCGGATTGCCGACCGATTAGGCAGAGAATTGTTTCTTTTAAATCCTGTTTCTGTAGCAAATTTGTTCCAATTTCAACCACTGCAAATTAGCTTAATATTTCAAGTTCTTTTGTTGATTTATCAGTTCTTGAGTCTTCAATTTCATAATATTCAATTGAATTGCTAAATTCTCAATTAGTGTTAAGCTAGGTTCTTGATTAGCTTTCAATTTGGTTAAGTGTCGTTCTTGAAACTCCTTAGGGTATATTTGCTTAGCTAAGCTCATTTTCCTACTGCTTATTCGTTACTATTTGCAAACCAAAACCCCATTTTATCACGAAAACCCAAATCATTTGACGACAAATAACTTTCAAGCTTGATTCAAACACTTGCAACTAGTCCTTGAAAAAATACGACCTGAGGCCCCTATTCTACCTTTAATCTTGCTAGCAAGGGTTTTCAGTTATAAATTCTAAATTTGAGGCTCACTTGTGACACCTATTCGAGACCTATCAAATTTTTGGCGTCGTTGCCGGGGATTCTAGTTGAGTTTGTTTGATTATAGCTTGTGTGCTTAATTTCATATCTTGTGATTCATTTGTGTGCTTATCTCTATACCTTGTGATACATTTCATTTGTTTCATTCTTCTGTATACATTTGCTGCGATTTTTGTATTTGTGTATGACCAGATCTGCAGGTGGTATTCTTGAAGAATTTGATCCTGAAATTGAAAGGACCTTCAGAGCAAGGAGGAACCAAATCAGTGTTTCAGAGGCTATTGATATTCTTCCTACTCAGTCTATTACTATTCATTCAGTTGACCCTATGGCAGACCACCAGAAAACTATGAAGGAACTAGCAACACCAGATGATGATTTTCAGTACTCCTGCATTGCCTATCCAGAGCTCACTGGAGATTTTGAGTTAAGATCAGGACTCATCCATTTATTGCCCAAATTTCAAGGTCAGTCAGGGGAGGATCCTAATAGACACTTACATGAATTTCATGTAGTCTGCTCCACCATGAAGCCTCAGGGGATTTCAGAAGAAGATATCAAGCTGACTAGAGCAGCTAAGGATTGGTTCTACTACCTACCTATTGGGCACGTTTCTAGCTGGATTTCTATGAAGAAAGCATTTTTGGAGAAGTACTTTCCAGCCTCCAGAACAGCAATCATCAGGAAAAGTATATGTGGTATACAGCAAGTAGTGGGAGAAACTCTGTATGACTATTGGGAAAGGTTCAACAAACTTTGCTCTAGTTGCCCACAGCACCAGATCAGTGAGCAACTACTTATTCAGTACTTCTACGAGGGTCTATTCCAGATGGATAGGATCATGATTGACGCTGCAGCAGAAGGAGCTCTAGTGAACAAAACACTGGATCAAGTTAGGGAGTTGATTTCAAATATGGCATAGAATTCACAGCAGTTTGGGAGTAGAGCTTTGTCCACTAGAGGAGTAAATGAGGTTCAGATGGTATCTAATGAGCAAAAGGAAATCAAGAATTCATTGATGGAGCTTACCTCCCTGGTGAAGCAAATGGCTCTAAACAATGTGAGTCAAAATCAGAATTTCTCAGTACCTCCACCTTCATGCCAAGTGATGAGGTTATGTAGTATTTGCTCAAGTCAAAAACACAATTCGGATTCATATCCTAACCTCCAACAAGATGAGACACTAGCGGCATTGACTAGAGGACAATTTCAGGCTAGAAATAATCCCTACTCATCTACCTATAATCTGGGTTGGAGGGATCATCCAAACTTGAAGTATGGGAACTCTTTTTATCAGCAAAACCCATCACAACAGCCCTATCAGCAGCCCCAATCGAATTTCCAGCAAAATCAGCAAGCACAAAAACAATTTCAGCCATTTCAACAACTAATTCAGCAATTTCAGCAACCCTTTAACCAAAATCAGCCACTTTTTCAAGGAAATCAGCAAGAGTTTCAAGGTAATCTGAATTATCAGCCACAAAATCAATTTTCACAGCAAGGATTCCAACCATTCAATCAAAATTTTCAGCCCTCAAATCAGAATTTCCAGCCCACTCAATTTCAGCCCTCACCACAACAATTTCAACCTCAACTTCAGAATTTTCAGAGTTTCAATTCTCAACAATTTCAATCAAGTTCTCAGCCGAATTTTCAACAATATCAACAGCCATTTCAACCCTATAATCAGCCCCAACAGCCCTACTTTCAAGGTTCACAGCAAGTTCAACAATTTCAACCTCAATCTTCATTTCAAGGTCAATCAAAGTCTCATGCTAACCAAGGAGGCTATGGAGGTTCTAGTGGGGGAAATGCTCAACAACAAAGGTTAGAAGAGATGTTACAACAACTTTTGCAACAACAAAGAAATGATCCCACCTTACAAAACATGGAGAGGCAAATTGGACAATTGGCTAGTGGGATGAATCAAATGCACGCCCAAGGATCAAGTCAACTACCTTCTCAAGCTACTCCCAATCTAAAGGGAAACACGTTAGTGCCATCACTTTGAGGAGTAGGAAGGTGGCTTCAACTCCAAATGGTCCAAGGGCTGATTTTTCTGAAAACAGGACAACACCTTTATTTCCAGCCCCAAACAGCCTTGAAAAGACTCCAAATTTAGTTGGTTTCAAACTTAGTCCAAGCCTAACTCCTTCATCAAGTAATCATGTGATTTTGGTGGAGAATGAAGGAGAAATCAGTGGAAAAGGGGAGTTTACAGCAACTACTTCAGTGGGAAAGTCAGCTCAGATTTCATCCCCTCAAATTTCGGCTCAAGAGGAAGAATTAAGGGTTCCTTTGCCCTTCCCCCAGCGCAAGACTAAGCCAAGAAGCAAGTGGAAGAGGAGAAAGCTAAAGAATGTAATGAGCTTGTGAAGTTGTTTAGTAAGGTGGAGATTAATGTACCCTTGTTGACTATGATAAAACAGATTCCTAAGTATGCCAAATTCCTCAAAGACTTATGTGTTCTCAAGAAGAAGCTTAAGGAGAATGAGTTGGTGAGCTTGGGGAAAAATGTTTCAGCATTTATCCATGTCATTCCTCAGAAGTGTGAAGACCCAGGAGTTTTTACTGTGTCCTATGAGATAGGGAGGACCATGTTTCATGATGCCATGTTGGATTTAGGAGCCTCCATAAATGTGATCCCCAGATCAGTCTTCCAAATGCTTGGAATTGGCCCTCTACAGCCTACTGGAGTGGTGATTCAGTTAGCGGACAGGAGTCAGACCCATCCAGCCGGAATTATTGAAGATGTGTTGGTAAAGGTGAAGAAGCTGATATTTCCTGCAGATTTTTACATTTTGGACATGGAAGGTGATTACCTTGCACACAGATCTCCACTCATCCTAGGGAGGCCCTTTTTGAAGACTGCAAGAACAAAGATAGATGTTTATGCTGACACACTGTCCATAGAAATTGGAGACACAGTAGTTCAATTCAGCATTTTTGATGCCATGAAACACCCTGGAGAGGACCACTCCATTATGAGCATTGGTATTTTGGAGGAGTTGGATGATGCAGATATATTGGCTGAGGGAGTTTCACTTGATGTTTCCAGAGGAGTTGGCAGTTCAGAGGAGGCTGAGGATGTATTTGCTATTGAGGAGGTTGATTCAGAGGGTATTTCATACCTACTTCCAGCTGGAGAGGATTTTCTAGGTGTAGGGGATTGCACAAAGCCCCAGGGATCACCTACTTTGGTGGATGTTTTAGAGGACTCAGAAGAGAGGTGTGTGAGTGTAGGGGATTACACTGAGCCCCAGGGATCACCCATACCTTCTGAGCAGGCCCAGATTGAGCTTAATCCACTACCAGATCATTTGAAATATGTTTTTCTAGGAGAGGAGCAGAATTTTCCTGTCATTATTGCTCAGCACTTGGAATCAGAGCAAGAAGAGAAATTATTACACGTCCTGAGGCAGCACAAGAAAGCTATTGGGTGGACTTTATCAGATATACCAGGTATTAGCCCAGTTATCTGCATGCACAGGATATTTTTGGAAGAAAATGTCAAACCAGTTAGGCAGCCACAAAGGAGACTTAATCCACTCATTTTGGATGTTGTTAAGAAAGAGGTGACTCGACTTCTACAGGCAGGTATCATTTACCCTATTTCTGATAGTAAGTGGGTTAGACCCATACATGTGATGCCTAAGAAATCTGGAGTTACAGTGGTGGAAAATGCAAGTAATGAGTTAGTGCCCACCAGAGTTAAAAATTTATGGAGAGTATGCATTGACTATAGGAAGCTAAATCAAGTCACGAGGAAGGATTACTTCCCTTTGCCATTTATTGATCAGATGCTTGAGAGGTTGGCAGGGAAGTCCCATTACTACTTCTTGGATGGGTACTCAGGGTATTTCCAGATTTGTATTGACCCGGAGGACCAGGAGAAGACTACCTTTACTTGTCCCTTCGGCACTTTTGCATATAGACGGATGTCATTCGGACTTTGCAATGCTCCAGGAACTTTCCAGAGGTGCATGGTAAGTATATTTGGTGAGTTATTAGAGCACTGTATGGAGATTTTCATGGATGATTTTTTAGTTTTTGGCACGTCATTTGATTCATGTTTAGATAATTTGTCTAGGGTTTTGCATAGATGCATTAAGACTAACCTTGTGCTTAATTTTGAAAAATGTCACTTTATGGTAGAGCATGGAATTGTATTAGGTCACATAGTCTCTAGGAGAGGTATTGAGGTAGATCCTGTAAAAATCAGTGTTATATCTTCTTTATCTTACCCCGTATGCGTATGGGATGTTCGTGCTTTTCTTGGACATGCAGGATTCTATCACAGATTTATTAGAGACTTTAGCGTGATTGCTCGACCCTTGACAAAACTTTTGCAAAAAGATGTTGAATTTTGCTTTGATGATAAATGCAAAGAAGCTTTTCACAGGCTAAGGGAGGCTCTTACTTCAGCTCCTATTATTAGACCACCTGATTGGAACTTACGATTTGAACTAATGTGTGATTCATCTAACTTTGCTGTAGGAGCTGTTCTAGCACAGAGGGTGGATGGAGCATCTCATGTCATATGCTATGCCTCCAAGACTCTAGATGCCGCCCAAGCCAATTACACCACCACTCAAAAGGAGCTTCTTGCCATTGTTTTTGCTTTAGACCGTTTTAGATCTTATTTATTGTGCTCATATGTCATTGTTTTTTCTGATCATGCAGCTCTTAAGTACCTATTGAAGAAACCAAATGCTAAGCCTAGACTAATCAGATGGATGCTTCTACTCCAGGAATTTGACTTGGAAATCAGAGATAAAAGTATCAAAGAAAATCTAGTTGCAGATCACCTGAGCAGAATTGAGGGAGATGGATCCCCTACAACCATTGATGATGATTTTAGAGATGAGCATCTTCTTGTGATACAATGTGAGTTGCCTTGGTATGCAGACCTTGTTAACTTTTTAGTAGCATATGTTTTTCCTACACATTTTTCTAAGGCTCAAAAAGATAAACGTAAAAGTGATGGTAAATTCAATGTGTGGGATGACCCATATTTATGGAAATTCTGTAATGATCAAATAATTAGGAGATGCATACCTGGCCATGAGTTTTGTTCAACCCTTACTTTTTGCCATTCATCAGCCTGTGGGGGACACTTTGGACCACAAAGAACAGCTAGGAAAGTTTTAGAGTGTGGTTTATATTGGCCCACCTTATTTCATGATGCATATGTGTTTTATAAAAATTGTGATAGATGTCAGCGAACTGGGAACATAGGAGCTAGAAATGAGATGCCCCAGCAGACTATGCTATTTTGTGAGATATTTGATGTTTGGGGAGTAGATTTTATGGGACCTTTTCCTGCTTCTTGTGATTATTTGTACATTTTACTTGCTGTAGATTATGTTTCTAAATGGGTGGAGGTCATTCCCTCCAGGACTGATGACTCTTGTGTTGTTGTTAGTTTTGTCAGGTCACATATATTTTGCAGGTTTGGAATTCCCAGGGCTATAATAAGTGACCAAGGATCTCATTTTTGCAACAAACACATGAAGGCCCTACTTAGCAAGTATGGGGTTGTACACAAGGTTTCTACTTCCTACCATCCCCAAACAAATGGCCAAGCTGAAATTTCAAATAGAGAAATCAAAGCAATTTTGGAAAAGACCGTTGGGCCTAATAGGAAAGATTGGAGCAAGAGACTAGATGATGCACTATGGGCCTATAGAACGACATTCAAGACACCAATTGGCATGTCTCCCTACCGGTTAGTCTATGGAAAAGCTTGTCATCTACCCGTGGAGATAGAGCACAAGGCATATTGGGCGGTGAAGGCTTGCAACTTTGATGCTACCAAGGTGGGAGAAGAGAGAAAACTTCAACTCCAAGAACTTGAGGAAATTAGACTAGAGGCATTTGAGAACTCAAGAATTTACAAGGAAAAGACCAAGAACTTCCATGACAAACATATCATGAGGAAAGAATTCCAAATTGGTGACAAGGTCTTATTGTACAAGTCAAGGCTCAAGTTGATTAAGGGTAAGTTGAGGTCAAGGTGGGAAGGTCTATTTATTGTGACTAACATTTTTCCCTATGGTGTTGTTGAAATTAAGGATGAATCTAATAATTTTGTTTGGAAAGTCAATGGCCACCGGCTCAAGAAGTACTTTGAAGAGTTAAAGGAGCTAGAGGTGGATGGATTGGACATCAAAGACGCTATCTACCCAACCTAAAGGGGTGTTTTCTTTTCCTTGCGTTTTATTTCATTGTAAATACCATTTTATTGTTTTCAAATAGTTCAATCTTTCTTTTCCAATGAGTTTTTGATAATAAATGTTTAGGTAATGTAGGATGAATAAAAAGTGATTGTAGACACCATTTTACCCTTGTAGCACCTTATTTTTGCATGACTAGGAATAAATGTATTCCTCTAGATTTTCTCTATATCTTCTTAGAGTCCCTTGAAAGCAAATTAAATTTGGTTATCAAGACTTAGGTTTTGAGCCAATGGATAAAAATTCTGAGTTGCTTGAGTACAACTTAGTTATGGACTCTAGAGTGATGACTTGAGACGAATTCTTTTTACCTAGTGAGGACCTAGCCTTATTTTCGAGATACACACATGTGATTGTACTCTAGAACTTGCTTTGGTTCTTTCAAAATCATATTTCTATGATTGGATCACATTTATCGAGGTTAATCAATTTGTCTTCCCTTTTTCATATAATTGTTGCAATATACCATGTTGATTCATGCCTATTTCTTTTTCTTTCCCATATTTCTCTGCTCATAACCAAATTTCTCTATAGACTTGGTTACTTGGGATTTTTCTTGGTGTTACTTTGCCCGAGACGGACAAAAGTTTAAGTGTGGGGGAGGTGGTTAGTGCTTTTAAATGGTTTTGGTGAGAAATGAGGTATTTTGAAGTTTATTATCTGTTTTATGGATGTTAAGATGGATTGTTTTTATGGATTCTGAGTGTTTCAAAGGGACTAAAGGAATGGAAGAATATGAGGAATGCAATGCAAAAATAGAAAAAAAAAGAAAAGCAAATGAAGAAGTGTGCCAATTAGATGGAGTGGTGTATCAAAGATGAGTTGTGAGTATTTAGGAGTAGAGATCACTGTTGGAGCAATTTGAGTTCCAAATTTTGTTTGGTGTTTCAACTTTATGAGGCTAATTTAGAAAGGAATGGGAGCTTACAATGGTTAGTAACTAGTGATACTTTTCAAGTCTACAAAAGCTTTCATTTAGACATGGAATTGGCAAGTGGAAGTGTCTTTAAAAAAGTTCTAATCATTGCCAAGAACTGAAGTGGAGATGAGGGAGTAGAATTTGGCTATTGGAGGTAGTAGAAGCTGCAGAAAAAAAAAACTCAACAACAAGCAGCTGAAAAAAAAAAAAATCAAAAAAAAAGGAAAGAAAAGGATGAAAAGACAAAGGAATCATAAGGTTCAAAAGATGGTAGATTGTTGAACTAGAAGTCGTGAATAAGAAGATAGATGAGTTAAGATGTAGTGTTGATTGAAGGAGAAAGGTAATCTTGGCAAAAGACAGTTGTAGATTCGGGAGTTTGGCTACTGATCAGCCCCTGATCGGTCACCAGTCCGATCAGGGGCCGATCACCAGACCGATCAGGCAATGTCTGATCGGTCTCTGGACCGATCAGTGAAGCTGGCACAGTACAGAACACTGCCTTCAGTATTGAACCTCCTCCAAATCAGCTCATATTCACTCCCCCTTGACTCGGAATTCATTAGAGACTACCATGAGAGGGTAAGGTGCATTAGAAATAATTTTGAGTATCCAAGTCTTCTATTTTTCCTTACTTTTCCATATTTCTTTTTCATGCTATATTTCTTTACCATATTTCTTTTCTTAGCATATCATATTTCTCTATTTTCTTTATCATGAGTCTTTGGTATCATAATTCATGGAACTCCTCTTTCATTCTATTCATTTCATATTTCTTAAATTTGTTCTAATAAACCTTTGTAGATGTGGATCTAAGTCAAGAATGATAGTGGAGAGTAGATAATAAGCAAGCTTATGGTAGTTCAAGAAACATGTTGTGTTTTGAGTGAGCTCCACTTTCATTGAAATGTAGAACATAGGAAGAGAGCCACTAAAAATCCCTTAGAAAGATTTTGTGTGTTGATTTCATCTCAATGAGTCATGAAGGAGGAAGTACGTGATGACCCTCGGAATATGTGTCACGAATGTGGGTCTCAAATTTAGATATTTATAAATGATGGAAACCCTTTTTGCAATCACAGAATGAAAACGTAGTAAAGGGGCCACAGGTCATATTTTTCCTAGGGCTAGTTGATGTTGTGTGATTCGAGCTTATATTTATGAGTCATTTGTGAATTTTGGGTTTTAATAAAATATTTGGGTTTTGGGTTGCAATCGGAAATGGAATCGCAATGAAAATGTAGAAAACTAAACTAATGAACTAACCAAATGATAGCAAGTGATAACTCAATCAAAAAGAAACCGAATCAACCAAGGGAACTTAACTAAATTTGGAAGAGCAAATCTGAATTCAAATGCAACTAAACGCTAAACAAAGGAATAAAAACAGTGGTTGAATTTTCAGTTAAATTAATGCAAGAACTTATCTCCGGAATCTAGCTCAAAACAAGCAATATGAAATCTAGCTACGAAATCTAGAGAAAAACTGATGCATACATGATGAGATTAGTTCCGAAACCACCAAATGCAATGCGAACTGATTTCAAACTCCAAAACACACTAGAAGTTGCAATTAACTTGGTACCAATCGATGTCAAGGCTTCTTTTGATACAAAGATGAAAGTTGAAACCAATTTGATACCAAAGAAAAGAGGTAAAAATCTATGTGCCAAAGGTGGAAACTAAGTACCAAAACTGTGGCTACACTTCAAAAATCACACTGAATGCAACTCAATATGGAAATCAAGGCTACAAATGAAGAAATTGCAGAAACTACAACTAACAGATTGCTATAAATGAAGAAATTGCAGGAACTACAGCTAACAAATTTCAGAAATCGAATTCTCCAAGCTAATGTCCAAATAAGATTTCCAAGAACTAAAATTTACTTGATGCAAATTCAGGAACTGAAGATGGAAACCTTGCAAAACTGCAACTAAGTGCCAGAAACTGAAATTAGTACGCTAGAACTGAAGACTGAAATGTAGCAACACTGAGACAAAACTGATACGCAGGATTTAAGTGGGAAACAAACTGAAATTCGGAGTTACCAAGCTAAACAAGATTCAGAAATGAAACTGAAGTCTAAACACACTTAGATCAACTAAATTAACACACTAAATGTGAAACAAACTGAAGAATTCAGATGCTAGATGGAATTGCAGAAAATAGAGCTGATACGCACTGTAGAAATCAGGAATTTGATACGCAGCACTACCAAGCTGATACGCAAGCTAAAAACAGGGAATAAACTGTGATTAATTCTAAAGGATTCACTAACAAGCAATCTAATACTACAAGTGCAGTGATTAACTCTAATCAAAGTAGAAAACAACTTGGAATGTTTAACTACAACTGATACAGAATTCAGAAACAGGACAGATTGCGGAAATGAAATTGCAGCTAAAACAAAGGAATTAGCTAAGAAAACTACTCCTCAATCCTCCCTGAGCTAAAAATCTCCTTGTTCGTCTCGCAAAGGCTGGCCTCGAACCCCTAAGCTCAGGAAATCAGTGGAAAGCAGCTTCAATCGATCAACTCTGCTCAAATTGCACGCAGCTGGAAATTCAATCCCATCTCCTCGGCCTCAGTTGATGGGGTTGCGATGATGATTCGAGGATCATCTAAGCTCACCTGAGAACCCCTACAGCCGGCTCAGATGATCGGAAATGGCTCACGGAAGAGATAGAAGTGACTGGACTGCTGAGCTGCCGAAACCCTCAAACAGCCCTTTTCCAGCGCAATTTGAGCTGAATTCTCCAAGAAAACTATCCCCAATGACTCAGATTTTGATCCAAGGTAGAGATTGAGGTGGTCACGCCTTCAAAACTAAGAAAATTGCAAAAGAAAACGAAGAACTAGATGAAGAGGCACTGTTGCGGCGAAGACGCGACAACGAAGGAAGCTGCGGAAATTTGATTAAGTACTTGGCATTGGACGGCTCAGATTGATTTGAGAAAATCCAACGGCTGATCTTCATCCGATCTGACCCAAACTTTCTAGATGTTGATCAAGGGTCAGGATCTACCTTGTGATAGCTCGGATCCTCCAGATGTGCAACGGATGGTCCGATCAACCTAATCTTTGAATGGACAGTCTAGAGCCCTCTGAGCTTGATCCAACGGTTGAATGAGCTCTGATTGGGATGAAACCTTCAGATCTTGATCAAGTGCTTGATCAACCCTAACCCTAGCTCGGATTGCTTCAGATGGTCCCGGATGGCTCAGATCTAGCCACTTTTGAATCGGATGGCCCAAATTAATCCGAAGCTTGATAACTCGATCCGGTTCCACTTCCGACTCAAGTTTGACCCAGTATGCCCTAGGTCCATGAACCTTTCATGCCTACAAAAATAGATCAAAAATTTAGTGGCAAAATAATCCAAATATGTATAAATTTACAATTAAGTCCAAAATAGCAATAATTTCTAGAACCTAGGGTAAATTCACAATTAAGCAAGAAAAATATGGGTCAAACATGGATTTTAGCAACTAAAATAATCAATAAAATGGTACTTATCAGTACGCTAAGTTGTTGATTTAAGGACAAGATACTAGTCTATTGAGCTTAGATTTTTGAGAATTGACAACCCTAGGTAATTTCTTTTCAATTATTTCTTACTATGATTGAGAATAATCTAGGGGAGATACATCTTAGGTTCTTAGTAGCTTGTGCGAGACGCCCAAGAATAAGTGTGGGGGAGTTGATAATTTTCATTTTTGTTGATTAAATTAGGCCCTTAAATCCATGTTTTGATCCACTTTCATATGCTTAAGTTTGCATTTATATTAGGTTTCATGGATTATCTCCATTTTAGCTTAAAATTCAATTCTTTCTATATTTAAGATGTTTTGGCACTAAAATTGAATATCATTTTGTAGGTTTCAAATGATCATG